>JAGFZM010001414.1:0-78216 GCA_017657215.1 Limnothrissa miodon | reverse complement strand
TCTGTAAGACGCCTCTCAGTCTTTAACTGTGTGGTCATCTAATGATGCAGGAGAAGAAACACAAGCTTCAGCTACTTTTTCACAGTATTACGGTTGAACAAAGCTATGTGCACACTACAGTCTGCTGAGACATCACAACATGTGCTGTTGAACTGTTGAAACTTACGTGAAGAACCTTGTCCCTCATGGAATTCACAACCTGACAGAGCCCCGTTTCAGTCTGCTCCTACAATGCAATATGGACAGTCTGAACAATACATCCCTTAACTAACACAATTTACATTCATCCAGTGTGCTAAAATAAGGATTAAACAAACTAAGGTCCGAGCTGGTCATATTTAACACCATGATCATTAACAATAAAAGACCTTACCATGTCATTCCATTCCGGTTTGTTTGCTGTTGTCTTTTCCAACAAACTCTCATTCATTAGTTTTATTTTGTCTCTCATTTCCGCATTCTCTTTCTGCAACATGCTGATGGTGTCCTGTAGTATAAAATATGATGGCATAAGTCAATAGTCTTTTTTTTATTTCCCTCATTAGAGAGACAGGAAATGTTCACCCCAGCAAAATTATAACGATATGAAGTGTACATTAAAAAAATATTTGGTATCCCCATTACATTTACTTTCATTGTCATGAAAGCATGTATCAACAGCCAAAATAAATTAAGTACTTTACCTTCAGTTCACCATTCTCTTTCACTGAGTTGTTTTGACAAGTGATACTGTGAAGCAGATCGTCTCTGAGTTTTTTGTTCTGGATAGATCGTAGATTAGGACTTAATGTTACTGAACATACTATGTGTAAACTATGAATCAAAGTATGTCAGTATGTTATCATAAAAATGGGTTAAATGGCAGCAAAGATGACATGGATACCTATTTAAAGGTACCATATATAGCCTACCTCCAAGTTTAGCTGTGTTATCTTTGCTTCAAATCTCTCCTGAAATAGCTGAAACACTCTATCAACCAGTTCCAATCCTGTATCTGGGGGAAAGAAAAAATGTTAAAATTATGAATAAAGAGAATAATCAATAAACAATGTGTTTCATAGTAGATGTAGGCTGTAATAGTGTCTTACCATGGTGTTTCCTTTGTAGGCCAATTCCCTGCAGAACCAGCAAACACGTCTTAAATAAAACCCAACTTAATAATAATAATAATAATAATAATATAAAATAATAATCATCTAATAGAGGATGATGGCATACATGTCTTAATGTTCTCAACAGGAGGACCAGAGCAATAATTGCCATAACCAATGTCTGCAAAAGATCAATGAAAGAATGTCAGGCAGGTATTGAAAATATGACTTATCTTCATCAAAAGGTAGGCTACAGATAGCCTACAGAATCAGAGGCCTAAACTGGTTAAATAGACAAATTTAAGATAGAAAAGCTTAACTTACACTTGGAAAGTACCAAAGTCCGATCGTTCCCATGATCTCCATCAGACCTGGATTCAATAGCCTGGAGGCTAGGCCTACAACTGGCGCAAAAATCCACTAATGAGAAAAATATATATAACGTTTACTAACGAGCTCGTAGAAAAGTCGGCAGTATCGAATTGTGTCGGGATGATTTAAGACATGAACTTTTATTTCAGAACTCAGAACTGAATCACAATAACTGTGTCATAATGTCTTTGTAGGCTAGTTTTGATCAAAGATTCTAAGGGGAGCACTTTAAAATCTTTTTGGTTTTGATAGGCTATCACATATTGAGTTCGACTCACTAATTTAAATAATAATTATTATTTTGAAACAAGCTGGTGGGCTAGCCTGCAATCATAAGGGAGACCTACTCAATCGTTTTCTCCATAGAATGTCTCATGGATTTACGATATTATAGCCTACCACAAACATTAAAATAAAAATAAACATTTTACAACATAGTATATAACTGCTTTATATTGGTCTATTGATGTGGAACACTCTGTCGTACATGTTGCAGTACACCTCCAGCTCGGTTGGTGACAGCATAGACCAACTGGCAGCCAGTGCGAAGAAGGAAACACAAACGTATGACGTTTTTCCTTCTTGGGTACGTGCATGATGGTGGCGATGCTTAGAAACAGAAAGTGACCCAAATAACTACTTAATGGACAAACTTGTGAATGAATGACCAATTAATGCGTAGTGCGACCACCAAACTTAGATTTTGTTAAGTGTATATTGTCTATTTCATGTCAGCCATGGCTCAAGGATTTAGAAGCAGCAAGCAAGATTTTGCATTCGGACCCTGGAAGATCACTGCTACGAAAACGCACATAATGAAATCGAAAGACATTGAACGTTTAGCTGAGGAAATGAATATGCCTGCCCTCCCAGAAATGTTATTCGGGGATAATGTTTTGCGCATTGAGCATTCAGACGGTTTTGGCATCGAGTTCAACGCTGTCGATGCCCTCAAACGCGTAAACAATCTACAAGACTCGGTGAAAGTTGCTTGTGCTCAAGAATGGCAGGAGAGCAGGGCGGATTCGGAACACTCCAAGGAAGTGGTGAAACGCTACGATTGGACATACACTACCGATTACAAAGGAACACTGTTAGGAGACGATATGAGGATAACCGTGGCGCCAACTACAGAGCGGATAGACTTGGAGAAGTTGAAGGCTCGAGAGCAGATAGTGTTCTTTGAGGACGTGCTGCTGTTCGAGGACGAGTTGCACGACCATGGTGTGTCAATGATCAGTGTGAAGATACGAGTGATGCCAGCAAGCTTTTTCCTATTGCTGCGGTTCTTCTTGCGTGTCGACGGAGTGCTTATTCGCATTCATGACACCAGGCTTTATCACGAGGCTGGGAAGAATTTCATGCTAAGGGAGTTTAGTGCGCGAGAGAGTAAAATCTCAGAACTGAAGCATGTTCCGCCTGCTCTCTACACTGACCCCAACGAGGTTGCCCAGTATCTGCCACTGCGCTTTACTGAATATGAGAAATTGGACTTTCCCGTGAAAGAATAAGTCGGACTCACTAGCTGTCAGATATGAGGTTAGTTCTGAGAGCCCTCACTGATGTGTCTTGCCTTTCAGAAGTTTTGAATACATGGACATATTCCTTCAACACTTAAAACTCGAGGCTCTTGTTTTTTTTTCATAATTTCAATATGTCAGAACGTTTAAATAAATTGACCGTGTTGTTGAAGGGCGTTTTCTTTCTTGCCCGTTTAAGGTGGTAAAATATTGGAAAGAAATGACCGTAGGTCTTATCTCCCAAATGCAAGTTCTTAAACAATATAGAAGCATGTAGTGGTAGGTAGGAAGATGACTCTGGAAAATGAATAGCTGAACTAGAAAAATAAATTACCAAATAGAGCACAAGAGTGGCATGACATATGAGCAGAATAAAAACTGGTTTATTTAACAGTAAGCCTCCAATAGCAGTTAAACAGACATAGCAGTGAGAAAATAAACCAAAGAAGTGAAGTTTTTATTAAAATAAAACCAAAAGAGAGATGGTTTCCATAGATGGCCAGAGCTTGAACATTTCACAGATGAACATTTCATTTATCTCCATATTTCCATTCACACAAGCCAATGGTGCTTTACCTAATCTGTAATTGGTCAGCTGGCCAAGGCCCATACAGATGTGTGAATTCAAATTAGTATGCAGGATAGCCTTATATAGTTATTTGGGTATAACTGTACAGATTTTTTGTATTGCTACATAGTTATGATTAGACTGCTGCTCATATTACAAGGATTAGTTCTAGACGAAACATGACAATATTACATTCAGTCAATACATTTATCCAGAAAGGGTAGTTCACACACTTTGTTAGGGTGGGAGGTCAGTCCTTGGCTGTTTCCTTGGTTTGTGTTTGTTTTTCTCTCTTCAGAGCTCCATCTAGAGCTTCAGACTAGATTTGCAATCCTCTTCTTTTGTTTTTCCGACATCAGTTTTCTCTGTAAAGCCATTTGTTAAATCATGAGACCTGAGACTTCCACAAGACTAGGCCAGGTCTTGTTGGATGAACCTTGCATTTTCCCCTACTTCCACAAAGATGCACTACAGGAGGAGTCAATACCACCTTTCTAAAAATCAAGCAGTTTATTTGAATCCATGTAGACTACAGACACAGATTAGCCTGTGCCCACCAACTTCCAGATACTGAGGCTTCTTTAAGTCAAATGAAGGAATGATGCTCTGTGTCTTTAGCTAAGGATGTCTATAGCTCACCACCAAGACCACTACACAGCCAAATAATTCACATTGTGTACATAGTCAACATGTGCTGTAACTGAACCAATTATGTTGCTACAGTAATATGCCAGGAGTGGCTGTGTTGGAGATGGGGTGAGGGCATAACAAAGTCCTATATGTGGACAGGTGACATGGCACAGATGATGCATAGGTGCAGTTTAGCAACCTAGGTTTCAGGTTTGAGCTCTGCTATATTTCGACCACATCAAAGTGTCCTTGAGCAAGATACTAAAACCCAAATAGCTACCGGTGAGCAGGTTGGCACCTTGCATGGCAGTCACAGGACCATGCATGTTTGTGTGAATGGATGAATGTGAGGCTCTATCTAGGTTTAAAGTGTTTTAAGGATAGAAACAACACATGCCCATTGCTAGCCATTTTGAAGGCAGGCAGAGGCGATTCTACATTTCCCAAATAGCAGAGACAGAAGCAATCATCAAGATTTCGATGTCAACCACTTTATTGCATTTTAGACAACCTGTGAAAGGGGCTTAATGTGTTAAAAACCGAACTATCCCTTTAAGGTCCAGAAATTTGAGTTTATTGAATACACAATACAATCATTGCCAGCTACACTGTCATACACAGAAAGGCACACATAGATATTCATTCTCTTCACACTCCAACCTAAACTTCTGTGATCTTGTTTTCAGAATCATGAATAATGCTGTGAAATAAAAAGTGGAATTTCAGTGGTTCAAAGCTTGTTATTTTATGGCGAAGCCTAAAAGACCATGGTGGCATGTTGTCCATCAAGGGCGTAACCGTGGTATAGATATTGAGGGGGTCCACATTTCCACATGAGCCCCTCCCCAAATATTGAAGCTGACGTCGTATTTTGGAGCATTATCGAGCCCCTGGCATTTTCCAACTGGGTATCTTGCTAGAAGCACCTGGCTTTAGGCATTGAAACGTGCTTTCCCCCACATTTTATTAAAAAATTATGTTCTGTTTGACCATAGCACCATTTTTTAGGTTTCTAGTTACATCTTTCTTTTCTTAGCTGCTACTTCCATTCTTTACCACTGTTGACAGTCATAAGTAGTCGTCGGACTGAGTGGTTTTTCAAACGAAGCCACAAGTTGGCGCTTACGGGCTGAACGAGGTGCACAATCGAATCGTATTTTCATTAATTTTGTGGTGGTCTCTTGTCTAAAATAATGTCATGAGAGTTGGTTTCGACAAAAATATGCTGTGGTTGTCTTGTTTCAAGCTATTTTAGTTAGGTGAAAAACGAGAGCATGGATAGTGCGAGAGGATTCTTATGAATATTAATGATATGCAAACGTATCGCCTCTGATTGGCTAACAGCACTGTGACGCTCCCTCTAGTGGGTCTGTCTGCAGGCAGCCTAATAATGTTTTCTTGAGGGCGGGCTAACTGCATAGCTAATGTTTAATGTGACGTAGGCTTGTAGGGCTTTTCCGATTCGCTCGTTTTTCCCGGCTGTTTTCTATCACAGGCGAAAACAGACCACAGGGGTAGGAGAGCATTTTGAAGTTGAGCATACAAGTGCAACTTGAGCTGACCTATGGTAATGTAAAAAAATAAAGTATTAAACGGTTTATTTTGGAAGGAGACCTTTAAGATATAAAGGTCTATGGACCTTGTGTACAAATAAAGATGATGATGATGAATAGGCCTATTATTGGGGGGGGGAATCAGAAATTTGATGTCCCCAAAATTTCCTTGTAGCACTGTCTAAACGGATGTTTTGATGAAGTCAATTATTACGGTGTGGACAAGCTTCCACTTAAATGTACAATGTACACACCTCGCGCTTTCCAAATATCTCCCCACAATGACTGTCACTGTTTGCAAAGCATTAATGTGTTAATTATTATGAGAAGACGTTTTAGGGTTCCAGTGGTGTCGAATACAATCCATGACCAAATTGTGTTATTTATTGTGGAGGTGTTTAAAATTATTTCACCACTGCTGCACACTGTCCTTTATATTGAACATTCAATGAAGAAAGAATGAAATTGTGCCCCCTTTTTTTCCTGTAGAACTTTTAGCTATTGACATGAGGCTTGTTTCAATATTTATATAGATCTTTAATAGTGCAGGCTTTACAAGTGTCAGACTGTGGAGAAAATATATTCTTATCAATAAACAATACATTGGACTGTAGTGCCCCCCCCCCCCAGTGGATTATTTTGGTAATTCATGTACACACCATTGCCTACAATGGAATTGGAAATGGTGACAAGAAGGGGGGGTGTGGGGGCTGGCTTTGAAGCTTTTCAGCAAATGTCCTAACACCTTAGCACACTGTTGTACCATGCTTATTTGAGTTAGTCTCAGGCATTTTACCAACTGTGGTACATGCATGCATTTCTATGATTGCTGACAATAAGAAAATCCTGTGTTCCGGAGTCAATCCGGTGTCACCACACGGCTCAGTATGGTCACGCTGCTGGTCATGGATGACGAATGTACAGATGTGATACAGTGGACAGTTTCACCTATGGATATTGTATAAATATAGAGCTAACATGATATGACATAAGGCTACTGATAATAATATCCTTGCCCAATCTGATTATCACCAAGTAATTAAGAGTGCAGGGGTCAATGTCACATCCAACCAATCAGGGGTCATGTGTAGTTAAAAATATCAATAACCGTGCAACATGGAAAAGCAAACTGGAAAAGCCCGCTCATACTAGCCAGCTAAGGAAGACGTGCAAGCTGCAAGAATATTGTGGTTTTGACATTGCTGCTGGCAACGCAGCATTTGCAAAGAAAAAGGTAAGACTCTTTTCTTGAAATTTTGCAACACTATTTTAGGTCAGTCAAACAATCTAATTGCTTTTGTGTTTTCTTTGGAGCGAGATGTGTTCGGGTAGGCTAGGCTAGATACTGTCTGATACTGTGAGCTGCTAACTTGCATGCAACGGCTAACAGAATTCTTTTTTTTTTTTACCAAATATGTCCAAAAATAATGTCAAGACATTAGGTAAGTACAACGTAGCTTACTTGCATAACATGAAAGCCTTGTTCTATATTTTTTATCTGTAATGATTTGTGCATAATCTTGACTACGTCAGCAAACATTTCAAACAGGCTTCAAACAATATAACAAGTTGGCTAGGTTTGGTTAGGGAGAAGACACAGACAGAGACAGGTTGAGGAGGGGAGCAACTAACGGAGAGACAGAGACAGGTTGAGGAGGGGAGCAACAAGGCAAGGTTTGGGTGCTATTACAGGTTTAAATTGATGCTAATTACCAGCAGAAGGAGAAGAAATCTCATCGATCAGGGTGAGGCCAGTAAAGAGCTTAGGGAGGTGTATCTGAGTGATCGAGAGCTGAGCAGCTAAGGAAAGATATGGGGGAAGGACTTACATCTCACAAAAATGTACAGATCAGGGCTACCTGGGAAGCTGTTCTATGCAGTTTGGTCTGTTCCCTGAATAATGCAACAAGGGGTTCCAGGGAAGAGTTTAGAGAACGCTGTTTCGTATAGACAAACCAGCCAACCCGAGTAACAACAAATAAAAAAAAAAATGACAAAAACCACATACAATAATTTGTCTTAAACAAGAAGAATTGTTTAGCAAATGTATTAACTGAGAGTTTTAAAACATTTGAGAACACCTGGGTGTGGTGCCCAGTGCATCCACAGGTGTTAAGGAGGCTCCAATTAAATCATAATTGTATGTGGTTCTCAATTCCAAGAGAACCACCTCTGGCTGGAATACAGACAACAAAAGCCTATGTCAGTGTTTAAAGTTCCATTCTCAGAAGTAGAGAAGCAAGAAAGGCTGGTTAATGCATATATTAGGTGTTCCACAATGTCTAAGCACTGTATTTGTGTTAAATGGGAAGGGCATACCTCAGCTGCCAATAAACATCCTGGTTGAAGAATTCAAGTGTGCTAAGGTTGGGAGAGAGGCCAAATAGGGGTAGGTACACCCCAGACCTGTAGAGGGCAGTAATGCACATGGCCAGCCTTGAGAAACACTGCAAAAGAAGAGAGATCTATAAAAACCAATAGGAAAAAAAACACAGCATTCTGGAGGTTGTATGATTTTCCCTGAGTCGCTTTGAAAAGTAATAATGAGTTGATTCCTTATTGATAACAAGTTGATTCCTTATTCTCACTTTTGTTTGAAAAGCGTGTCGCCATATAAATGGAAATTACCAAGTTTAACGGAACACTACAATTTATTCATGGAGGTAATTACCATCGTTTTACATTATATTTTTAAAATAAAAAATATATTTTAATAAAAGACGAAGATAAATAGAAGATAAATCCTACACATAGAGGCTTTAAGTTGCTCTTCCTACAAACGCACAATTGTGTTCTCTGAAAACGTCTTTATTGAAATGATCCACAAAATCAGGAGTTATGTTAAAATAACATCCACATGTATTTTAGGTCATCTCCCCCCCCCCCCCCCCCCCCCCTCTCTCTCACACACACACACACACACACACACTAACAATGGGGGTTTGAATAAGGAAGAAAGGGAAGTGAAGTTGTACCAGAGAGGTGTGTTGGGCACACGTTCATCAAGACATCTGACAATTCTCCACAACCGAACACAATCTCTCAGATAGGGGAGATAGAGTGTGAGAGAAGCAAAAGGAGTGTGTTTGTGTGTGCATGTGTGTTTCCATGAGGGGGTTGTTCATGTATGAATATATATTGTAAGAGTGCACACAAAAACAAGCAGAGGGACAAAGACTGAAAGAGGTGCAACCATATTTTCAGCTGAGAGGGGGCAGCGTGCACCCACACAAGAGGAGCTCCTCAGAGTTGTGTCAGTGTCTGTTGCTAAAAGATCCAGATTTCACTTCTTTTAACCACCCATAAGCAGCCCTTATCCCATACCTATTGCCCGGTCATATTAATAGATAGGCATACAGCATATTTGGGCCAACCTCTAAAAAGTGATCGGCTGATATAATGGTTAAAGTAGAAAAAAACAATCAGGAAAAAATAAAATGCTCCAGTGTGTTTAAAATACAATAGACAGACATATTGTCATAAGCATGGGAGGTAACCAGATCCATTAATTGGCCTTAAAGAGAAGGGATGACGTGAAAACTGAGATGTGTCTGAAATGAGCGCAGGCGATTTTTTCCGGGTTGTCAATAGCAGCCCCACCCATGAGGATGTTGAAGGCTGCGCCCACGGCCCAGTGGTCAAAGGAATGGTGATGTCTTCCTCTCCACAGCCCCCCTCTCTGACCTGCAGCTGTCATCCACACCTGTCGCAATTCTCCTTGTGCCCTTGGGCCGGGAAGAGGCAGGATGCTCATTTACCAACACTGGTGTTGGCTTTGTTTTATATATTTATTTATTTATTTATTTCGGGAGTGGGGGAGGGCGGGGAGTGCACTTGTTTCACTTCGGCGACTTCACAAACATTTGTATACACCACACCTACCTGCATCGCTTAAAAGCACACTAAGCATAATAAACTAAAAAAAGGGACATTGTTGTACATTTGAAAATAACTCTGTGGAAACCATCACATTCATTCCCATCATTTGCCATCTTTCTTTCTTCATTACAGCATTTCAGAGATGTTCCCATACAGTAAAACACTAGATTTGAAGTATGTGTCACCAGACCATATTCTAAAACTCTATCGCCATATAGCTTGTTGCTAGAAGCAGACCTTGGGGGGAGGGAACAATTTCATTACTTCACCAGATAGCCACTCTCCTACCATTGGAGCAGTGGATCATGTGCCAGCCAGAGTCACATGTTCAACATCCCGCCACCACCACACAGATTGCACAGTAGATGACAATGCTGGTGATTCATCAGTTTCCAGCATTCTGTAAGGCAATCTCTTCAACCTTTTAAAATCCCACTCACTTACTCATGTTATGGTAATCACATTGCATTCATTGTCAGTAAAAATGTTACCATTATTATTAATGTTGTTATCTGAAGTTTATTTATTTGAAACAGTCATATACACATAAAATGGACAAGAAATGACTATACAAGCTTATTATATTTATTTTCATTTTCAAGCGTTAACATAGTAATTTCCTTTGTGTGACATTGTCAAAGGCAGGTGATTTTATTGCCTTTATTACAGCCTCTATATTTCATCTCAGGTCAGCTAAACTCCAATAAATTCCCTGGAAAACTAGGCTTCATGAAAAACAAAATCAACCATTGTCCTACCAGGCACAGTGTGTGGAACAGCAGTGTGGGGGATCTTGAATTTGAACGAGGGCCGAGTTTTGTGAGAGAAACATGTCTGCCATGTTGTCATAGGCTCTGATTGATATTGGGAGAGTCAAGAGCTTACAGCTTTGGGCACATCATTGAGAAAACGAGGACATAATAATCCACAACAAATATCGTAGGAGACAGTGATATGAACCACCATTACTCACTGACAAACCACCAGACATCCACCTACCACACACCCGCACACATACACACAGATCTGGAGAGAGAAATATGTTTTTAAAATAGGGCCCCAATTCAATGACAGCAGGTAAAAAAACAACGTGTGCAGGGTGGTGTCTCAGCAATCAATAAATAATGGAGTGAATGAAAACAAGGACAAAAAGAAAGAAAAGCAGTAAGGTAGTAGACAAGTAATCACTATTCTTTCTATACCACCCCTCACACACACTGTAGCCACTGTAATTAGGCTGTTACTGTTTAATCTGTCTAGGAGTTAATGTATAGACTGAGTTCACACTCTGTTCCTGACAGACGGCCATACTATGGAGGCTGAACAGGCTAGAGGCTGCGGCCCTTCTGCTGAACACGGGATTGCTTAACCTACCGGTGGCCTCAGGAATCTCAGAGCAGCTTCCTATTGTTCACAACCATGTGAGGAGCAGTCAGAGGTGTGTGTGTGTGTGTGTGTGTGTCTGTCTGTCTGTCTATCTGTGTGTGAGAGAGAAAGAGAGACTTGTGTGTGTGTGTGTGTGTGTGACACACAATGTTTTGGAAGGTACGGGCACACACAGTTTATGCCACAGTCCGAACAGGTTACGCTACAGCGGCTACTTGTGTGTGTGTGTGTGTGTGTGTGTTTGAGAGAGAGAGAGAAAGCACAAGGCTCGCTGTCAGCATTCAGTGTACGTCATACACCATTCATTACTTTGTTGACTGATGACAAGGTTCGGCCACACAGGACTCTTGCCATCTTGAAGCTTGCCATCTTCCACTGCAGCGATTACCCACTCTTGTTTCCTGCCCAGATCCCATGACAGTGATACATTTTTGAAGCATCTAGGAATAGATTCATGGCATGACATATAATTTATAAAACATTTTCTTTTTGTTTTGCCAGTGTCATCATTCTGCTTTTTGTGGCTTAGTTTTGTTTTCATGTCCTGAAAGGAGATACATGAAAACTGCATGAAATTCACAAAATTCACACTGTACGTATATCAACTTTGTAGACAGGATTGTGATTCCATAGTCTCTAAAAACCCAAAAGTATAAGTTGGGCCTTTAAATACTATGAACTAGTTCTCTGGGGTTAAGGTTTTCAGGGTCAATGTCAAGTTCCCTTTTTAAAGTGCATCAGACTGATGAGGTTTTGGACTGGGGCTCGCTACTGAATCAAGGTGTTTGAACTCACAGTGTGGCATGAACAGCATAACTGCCAGCACCCTCCCGCCAGGACAACTCACTGACACACTGCGACTACATGAGGAGTACCGTCAGGCCCTTATATAACCACAAGATATAACAGTGGGAGGGAGGAAGAGAGAGTGAGGAAGAGGGAGAGATTCTCTCAGGGTACAGACGGCAGATCCCTCCTGACACTCTACATGGTTGCTGACTGAGAGAGCAGTGAGCTGTGCTAGTGCCTATGCAGTGAACAGTGCCTTTTGAACCATCCACCAGGAGGCCGTGTGGGAAAGCCCACCCAACCGTGAATATTTCAGGAAGACCACTGTTTCGTTTGAAATCCTGCATGCATGCTTTGCATGCTGGCCTAAGGCTTGAGTTTGGGGTGGGCCGACACCCTGGAACACCCTGTAGAAGTCACCTCCAATCCCAGGTCCTTAATCCTTCCGAGCTTGTTTGGGGCATGTTTTCACCCCCCAAAATAGCCATGCCCCTGTGCACCTTGGCCTCCATACTTTCATCAGCCTGATGGATCAGAACTGCCAGCTTTGTCCTCGAGGGGGAAGGTAACAAAACAAAAAAAAATGGGGGATGGGGGCTTGAAAACCAGCAGCTGCAGGAAAGCTGGTTTGAAGCAGTGGAAGGAGATAGACGAGGTGTGTGTGATATGCAGGTGGGCCAACTGTTGTGGTATTGTAGTGAGGTCCCCCCCTCCCCCATCTCTCTCTCTCTCTCTGTCAGTGCAGTGTGTGTGTGTGTGTGTCAACATCGTTTATACAGTTGACTCAGACATAGATATAGACACACACACAAACAAACACACACACACATATTTTCATACTGTACTGTGTGGGACACATTGTAATGGAAACTTTCCTGAGGTAGCTCCGGAAAGCCCTGGAGAGATGTAAAACTTTAATGTTCTATTCTCATCCCAACCCACCACAGCCTTCACCCCTCTAAGTCCATATACAGGCTTGTCACTAGTACTTCTGCTCTTCTGCTTGTCATGCCAAGCAGAATTGTTCTCGAGCTTTCAGAACTGGATAGGTTGTTGCCAACCCCTTTAAAACACTCCTCAGAAGTGGTGGCAATGTACAGTACATTTGGGATGTTGTTTGAAATGCCTTCTTTTCTTTCCAGAGTGTCCAAATAGAACTAATGTGGACCAAGCAAAGTGTGAGATAGAGACTCATTCAGTCAGTCCTTGCATATTGTGTGTGTGTGTGTGTGTGCATGCAAGAATGTGGACTTCTGCGGTGCAAAAGAATGAGAGGGATGTGATAGACTCGTACATCGGCAGTAGCTGCATTGCGTTTCTCCTCAGTCTCACTGAATCCTCCGGATGAGGGGAGTTTTCCATGGGGGTGGGTGGAAGTGCGGCTGTGGAGATTCCTGACTGGTTGTGGGGATGGTCGTTATGGTGGTGGGAGCGGCAAGGGGGCTCTCCAATCGACCAGCCTGTAAAGTGCCTCTCCTCCCCCTCCCCTCTTGCAGCAGTGGCGCAGAGAGGTGCTGACAGAGGGAAAACTACACAATAACATCAAGAAAAAGTCCAAGGAATGTCGGCAAATCATGTGCCAGGGCCTTATGATCGGGCTTGTCGCAGGTCTTTCTGAGGGGAAGCTAGACAGGTTTCAATGAAGCTTTGACCACGGCGGATAATCCGCACTCAGCAGAAATTCAGAGAGATTTAGAGAGATTTACATTTTTTTTTTTTGCAGGGGCGACATTGAAAAGCTTTTAGCAAAGTTGGAGTTGTGATGAATTGCCCAACGGATTGGTTCAATTATTTAACTGTTGCAAATGACTGCATAGAAGGAAGAACAACAACACAAAAACAACAGAGAATAAGCCCACCTCCGAAAAACAAAATTGTTTCCTGCGCAGAGAACTAGAACAATGCCAGATAGGTAGGTGTGCCTTCTATATGGGGAAACAATGAAAGGAAACAGACACCACAGTCTATTCTCTCCCTTTAACACCACTAGTAATTTTCCTGCTCCTCTGATAAAACAGTCATTTGTTTCAATTACAGCTATTAGCGGAGTGCCTACAAGGAGACCAGCCCACGCTCGAATGAGATCCAACAATGACAGCCAGCCAGGGTCCAGAGGGTCTGGCTATATGTGTCTGCCACTCACGTGGGTAGTGTGTGTGTGTGTGTGTGTGTGTGTGTGCGTGTGCACATATATGTGTGAAAGAGACAGAAGGATCCTGTCTTGCAAGAGAAATGGAAAGAAAGGAAGAGAGTGAAATGTGTGTGAGTGTGTTTGTGTGTGTATGTTTTTTTGTATCGGTGTGGGTCCTGTAGTGTTTTCCCAGGCTGGTTTATATGCATGTCTTTTGGGAGGAAGGCAGAGACCTAGCTAAATGAAACACCACCCCCAAGCATTGTGAGTTACCGCAAGGCTATCGATCACTTACAATGCCCAGCATCAGCTAATCTAAGTGATCGGTATATCGGCCATTCATGTGAGTTATTGACCTTTTTGCACCTGGCTTTCCTCGAATCTTTACCTAATGCCTCAAGATGGCCACCCTCGTCATTAACATTCTTTAGCAGCCGTGCACAGTCTGAATCTCCAATCTTTGGTGTGTGCGTGTGTGTGTTTGTGAGAGAGAGAGAGAGAGTCTCATCTTTTGAGACATTGCAGATCTGTCTAGGAATTGAAGTGTGTGCTATCGCATTTTGCCCGCTCGTTGACAGTGGCTCTTGTTAACGACAGCTGCGCATTGACTGCGATTTCTCTAGTGTTTTATGGCACTATTGATCACACTGGCCAAACACTGCCTTTTATCTGCTGAAGACTAACCTTACGTAGAGGCTTGTGGTGGGGGTTGGGTAGGGTGTGTGTGTGTGTGTGTTTGTTTGTGTTGGGATACAATTTCGGAGAGGCTCCCCTGTTGTCTGTTTGGCCACCGATAAAGGAGGGATGCAGGAAGAGAAAAAGAACAACCCTGGCAAACTGTAAAGAGAGGAAACAGAACGCCCACTCTCACCCCGCAGGCTTGCCAGACTCAGTTTACCTGCTCTAGCCAATTCTCTCTGCTACTATTTGATTATAATAGTTTATTGTTTGTTTATTTTGCTGTTTATTTATTTATATATCTATCTATCTATCTATCCATCCATCTGTTCTTTTGTTTATCTGACAGCGGAGGCTGTGCAGAGCACCTCTGCTTCATGGTTTGCGGCGCAGTTTTAGGGGAAGACTTAGTGGCACTCTGCAGGTTGCGCAGCTGTTGCATCAGCATGGTTCTCGGGGGAAAGAAAACAACACCAAATTCACTTTGTTTTTTATTGTGAGATTAAAGAACCAGTCGTAGGGGGCCAAAAGCCAAATGCTGTGGCTTATGAGGCGTGGCAGGGGCAGGGGCATGTGATGTGACGCCGGCCCGGGCAAATCGACGAACGCAGCCCAATCTCTTTTTCATCAACGAATGCCACTTCTCTTGAGCTCATCTGCATAATAATACTGGCACACTGCGCGGATCACAACACCATTGAGCTCCATAGTCAATCTGCTCGCAGGGCAATCAGATGACGTCAGAGTACAGCACATCAGAGGAGATAACTCCTACAACTTGCTGCCCATGGCACACTGAGTGGAGTGAAGGACTTGTCTGATTTGGCTATAAGCCTAAAAATGGAATTTTAATTTGTGCATGTTATGTGTGCCCTCACTTATGAAATTCATAATTATTCTAGCAATTTTGTGTGAATTATTCATAGTGGCTAAACAATACAATCTGAATGGTCTGTCAGTAATGTTTATTGGTATTTAACAGTGTTAGACTAGTGATATATAATTGAATTGAACTGAATTAAACAGCATTTTGGTTAGTTACTATAAAAGTGTGAGTCCATCTGAGAAGAATAAAATACAGAGCTGCAAACAATAACTGATATGAGTCTACACTTTTTGTCTGTTCTTTCCCTCAAACACCCTGGGGGACTCCTCGAAGCAGGGCTGTCTCCATCACTATGGATACTGTAACCCTGAGGGGCGTCACCCTACAACATACACGACCAATGGCGAGTGGCGGAAACGGGGGCAAAAAGCAGGAGAAACATGCCATGCTGGAACGAGATGGATGAGCTGGAGGCTGAGAGTGAAATGTGTTTTTCTTCATTAGCAAGCGAGGGGTGGAGGGGTGAGGAACAGCCAAAGAGTGATTGGGACAGAGCCCTGAACATCTGTGGAACTGGGATGGCCTGAATACACACACACACATACGCATACACACACACACATTTACACTCTCTCTTTCAGCACACATATGTCTCCACATATGTTTCACACACACACACACAAGCATATGAATGCAACTGAACAATACCAAAGATTATATAATTGCACCACATCTCTGCATCTCCCCCAACCACTATTGCCGATTACTCTCAACCAGCGTGGACGAAACACCACGCATCACTTAGCCGCGAAGCTGTTTGGAAACATTTAGCCCCCAGAGAGTTCGCCCTGGATAACGGTCCCATCCTATCCCAGACGGGGGAGGACACATGGAGAGGGTCCGCGTGTCCCACATCTCGCTGCATGGAGCAGCCCTAATGCACAGCGGGCGGTGGAATTCCACCAGAGCCCACCTGCAGAAAAAAGAGACTGCGCAGCTGGAGGCTTCCCTTCATGTTACCCCGTCCTCCTCTCTTTCCCTCTCCCTTTCTCTGTCACTCGCGTGCTCATTCTTTTCTCTTTTCTCTCTCCTGCTTTGTTCCCTGCACCATGGAAGAATGTGGCCTCATAATTAGTGCTCAATTGGTTAGAGAATGAGAGACTTAGGAAGGGAGAGAGGGCGAAAGAAAAGAGAGAGAAAATGAAGAGCGGAATCTGCATAAAATTTTAATTTCCACGCTAGGCAAATGACTGTTTTTCTTTAGATCTCATTAGGTGTGTGTGCCTGCCTGTGTCTGCGTGAGTGTGTGTTGTCTGCGTGGTGTGTACATGACTGACATCCTTATTAATTACCGGGTTTAAGCAGTCACTCTGCTGCGTTTATAATTCAAAGGATTAGAGGGTTTGTTTCGGGTTGCCTCACATGATGTGTAACTATACAATGCTTATATGTGTGTGGGTGAGTGTGTGTATGTGTGTCTGTTATATGTTTATGTGTATGTGTGTTTTGTTGTTTATCTGTGGGTGGGTTTGCGGATGTGATTACCCGCATGTATGAGTACCTCTGTCTCTCACTTTAACTCTGTCAGTGTATGTGTGTGTGTGTATGTGTATACATAGTTTGTTATTCAGTGCTGTGTAGGATTTTTGTTTATAGTGTGTGTATGTTTGTGTTCATATTTCAGTATTCAGTGCTGTGTTTCTGTGTGTGTGTGTGTGTGTGTGATGAGGTGGCATGTTGGAGACCGGTCTGATCCTTCATCACGAGCTGTGACGGCCAGGCATGCCTCTCCAGTAATGCTAGGCTGTGTGTGTGTGTGTGTGTGTGTGTGTTCGGCTGTGTGCCAGCCTCCTGGGCCCCACAGGACAGGCTGTGCCATGTGGCAGGATGCACAATGTCACATATGGCACACCCTGACAATGCCAGTAGGTTAAGCCACGAGGAGTCTTGGTTTGATGGCCTTCTTGAGAGAGAGAGAGAGGTTGCTTTTTAGGAAGGACCCTGTTTGTTTTATGTGTGTACACAAGTTAGGGGCTTACTGTAAGTGAACATATGTTAGAGGTTATTTTATTCAAAGCAGGGTTGTGTTCAGAGAATATATCAGAAGTATAAGAGAGTATATTTAGGAATAAATACAAAAGTGTAAGAGTGTGTGTGTGTGTAGTGTTTTTAGGTCAGTACAGTAAACGTATGTGGATGTCCAGCCCTCCCCCACCTCCTCAAACCTGCATTTGTTTGTGTGAGACTGTGTGTGTGTGTGTGTGTGTGCAGCAATTTTCCTGTCTATATGTTCCCCAGCAGCTTAATACAACACAAATGTGTTTCTTCATGCATTTGTAGGTGCATATGTTTGCACTGGTGTGTGTGTGTGTGTGTGTGTGTGTTTGTTCATCTCACCACATGTCTCTAATCCTCCTCCAGAACAACCCCCCATCCTAGCAATGTGACGCACCAAAGGTCTCTGATGGGTTGGAAGACTGAGTGTGTGTGTGTGTGTGTGTGTGTGTGTGTATTTGTATATGTGTGTGTGCGTGCGTGCGTGTGTGTGAAAGAGAGAGCCTATCTAAAAATAGCCTGTCTCTGGAATGCTGGAGTGTTTCACCGCTAATGTCTCCTCATTTGGCCAAGATATTCCCAACACCTTGTCTCAGGCAGCCGGCCAGATGGTGAGCTCGGTAATTACTGGTAGCCAAGGACATTACTGATGAAAAAGCATAAGGAACTTGTTCATGTTTGTTTTCCTTTAGACAATAAAAAATACCACTTCTTTCTCCAAGTAAAACAAAACAAAGCAACACTTTTTATCCGCTGTGGAATTATACAAATGTTTTAAATGAATACACAAACAATTGACATTTTCTCTCTCTCAAACACACACACACACACAAATGCAAAGACACACACACACACATCACCTATGTTCTACGCTATAGCTTTCACCATAACCATGGCTTATAGTAATATATGCTCTATCCAAACACAATGCCGCCATTGTGTAGCTGTGCTGCTAAATGGAGTACAGTCATTCCTCATCTATGCCACTGCTCTTTCATCGGTGGCTCCGCCATCTGGAAAGGGGCAGGCAAACACGATGAAGGGAACACAACAGCAGGTAAACAGAATAGAGTGGGACAGAATACACAATCACATGCTTCTCTGGACGCCTCAACAAGAGCTTTGAGTGGCCTTGTCTTGTTTATGCTTTTCATAACTGACCATATTACAACAAAAACAAATGTAAACTGAAATAGAAAATCTCACACATTGCAGAAATGTCAGGAAATTCATGCAAAAAAAAGAAGAAAGTCATGTTAGGCACTATACATTCAAGCATGTTTATTGTATGTTTATTTCCTGGAATAGATAAGCGAGAGAGAATAAAACATCTACTGAATAATGGTGAGCCACTCTCAGTGAGAACGGATCATCCAACAGAACGGTATCAGAGCTGCATTAATCAACAGGCTCTGCTGCACTTGTAACAAGCCTGCCCTGAGCCTCCATGGACTCATACATCCGCTGTCTGTCTGTGCTGCAATAAAACTCCAATCACACACGCTCGCATGCAGCCAGCAGCCACCCCTCTTCCCCAGCTCTGTCCAATAAGCTTTGGGGACGAGTCTGCAGGGTCTGTGCATGTGTTTTATTTCATGTGGGTGCATCTTTTGTTTAGGGTTTCACTCTCCGTGTGTGTGTGTGTCTGAGTTCATGTCTATTAGTGTATACCGTTTGGATGTGTTTGTGTTCTTTTTCACTATCTACCCACATACCCACATGTTGTCATTCCTCCTCCTTGCAATAACTGTGCAAAGTGAATGTGTGTTGATTTCACTCTCTCTTTGTGTGTATGTGTATACACATTTGAGAGCAAGAGAGCGTGTTTGTGTGTGTCAGTGTTCAAAGAACACTACAGCTAGAGAGGAGGCAAAGTGTTTAGGAGGAAGAGGAGGTGGAGATATTTTAATAAAATATTTCTGCCACACAGATTCGCATCATTTATGCCTGATGCTCCGCAGTGCTGTCAGGAAGCTCACTCTTTGAGCTCTTCTCTCCCTAGGAGCGATGGAAAAATGAAAGGGTAAATAATGTGAGACTTCTGAGGTAATATTAGGACCATAGGCACACAGTTTGTTGTAATTTAAGACTAGCCGGTATTCATGTTGCCTATTAATCTTCAGTCTGCTTGCTCTTGACTGTTGCTGCTACGCAGAGATTTGTTCTGCATTAGACACACACACCCCCAAACACTCATGGCTCCCCTCCCCCAATTTAAATAACGTGAAATCATTTCTTGGAGCCACAGATGAGCACAATGTGTGTGTGTGTGTGTGTGTGTGTTTGTGTGTGATGGTGCTGAGGGTCACAGGTGTATCGCGGTGGGAGCTAAAAATAAGCTGTGTTAGCACCATGGACCTTGATGCTCCAGGGAGACATTGTATTCCTGTGGCTAGCCCTCAGTGCTCAGGGCTGGTCCCAAGTCATTAAGGCGAGTGGATACAGAGTTTCTTTCCTTTCTCTGATTACTGTTGAATTACCATTATTAAATAGGATCAAATAAAACATCAGGCTACATTCAAGGATGACTAACTCAAGCTATATTGAGTCAAACATATATATATACACTGTAAAAAATTGATGTAATTTTACAGTAAAATATTACTGGAAATTACTGTATATTCAACTTTACAGTTAAACAATGTAATGTGCAAAGCATTGTGGGGTATCAGACAGATTACAGTCCACAATTGAAAATCTACAATAAGACCATGGAGATTCCACAACATCTTCCCCTAATTTCCTGGTCAAGTATGAAATGAAAACGATGTAGGCCTAAACAGATTTATTATTTATTTATTTGTTTATTGCTTTATCTGATCAATATCAAGTGTTAATTTACCACATGCATTTTTGTTTAAATTTGTTTCTATGTATGTAGTGGTGTTTAGTGAATGTGTAGCTATGCTTAAAGTTGACGTGAGGACGAGGCTGGATGTAGAAATGGGTACATCAGCCTGAAAAATAGTACACACTGCATACAGGATCTCCAGAAAATATGGTGGTGATGTCTTTTTTCAAATGATTTCAAATGATTTGTAATGCAATTTTGCATTGTTTTTTTAAACTTCTGCTGATAATGAGTGGAAGACTGCTCAGATTGTCTGCAATCAAGTGCACTGCACCTGGGTTGGCTTGACAACCTCATACATTGTTGCAAACCTGCGCAGGCACCAACCATTTTCCCACGAGAAAGACTCATTTTAATAACTCGGCAGTTGGTTTGGGATTGCCCCGCCCCATTTTTAACTTTGAAAGTTTTTAGAAAGGTGGCTGACGGCAGATGGTGAATTTATTAAGACAGTCTTTAGACATAGATGAAAGTTAGTAGTATTTATTCTTTCTTCCCTAAAATCATATTAACTAGACACAATAGAGTTTAAACCTCTGTTTTTTTAACTTAAAACATGTCTGAGATTTTTTTTTGGAAGTGGGTGCCTACAAGCTAAGTGTTACTAATGTGCTACCCAGCTAGCTAGCCAGCCAACGGATCACCAGTTCCCATACACGGATAAAGAAGTAACAATTTGGAAAAAAAGACGTTGGTCTCTGCACCGAACAATCCTTCAACAGGGAGAGAACCAGCAATATGATTTGGAAAAAGGACCCGTTTTGAGTAAAATTAAGGTTAGTATCTTTTTTTTCAGCCTGTTGAAAGTTCTGAGGCGTACTCATTTGTTCTTTTAACGTTGCAGAAGTGATATAACGTCTGTCACAGACTTCGTTGATGCTAGTTTTCTGTCAGTCAAGTTAAGCTAGTTTTTGTAATCTAATTTACAAGCATAGCCGTTTATTCTCTGGTCAAGATTATGATTGACACGTTAAATCTTAAATGAAGGTAAGTAACTTCATAAAAACCATAATCTTATAGTGTTATTTTAAAGATCCTTAGCAATCTGAAAGTTTATAATAGATCATCTTAAAATGAGCATGATGGATTATTTCACCTTGGCAAAGAAGTTGGGCATTCCTTTTCTGCATTTTATCTCGTTCATTTTGTAAGTGAGTTTCATGTCAGTTTATTGTTTGTTTACAGGTCTTACTGAAGGGTGATAGCCGATATCTCATAGGGGTTATGGTGATGCTCTTTCTGCTCACATCACAGCCTGAAGGTAAGCACTGGGCTAACTTTTCAGAGTTGTTACTAGTGGCAGCCATATTTGAATCTTTGAATATCCTACCATTACATTAAGTGGTATTGTAATGTTGTGAACTGCATGCTTTTGTCATATTATTGCAGTAAATGCAGTCATTTGGACATAAATCAATACAGAATTATGCATTTAACTGCAGAAATTAGTTTCTTTTTTGTGTTCTTTCTACATTTTATACAATAACACAATGAAATGTCAGCACAGTACCAGCCCTAAATATTTTGGTGTAATTTTCTCATATTCCTCATTTATTTCCATTTAGTCTACACAACTATGCCTCCTGGATTCCTGGCATGATCTTCTCTGCAGCGCAAGCCAAGTGTTCAACATTTCCATACATCCAATGCCCACTGCTGTATTTCTGTACAGTAGGTTAGTATCTCTGTTTGACCTATCATATTTAGAAAATCCATTTTTACGATCCATTTAAAAATATTTAATAAATTACCTTGATCTTGATATAAAAGGCCAACGGTTAACTTTTATTTTCCTGTGTCCTACAGTAAGCAGCTTGTGGGAAATGGTGGGGTGGATCAGGTGTTCCTGTACACAGACCCTCACTGAGATCTTCTGACAAACGGATACAGTACTCCATTATGAAGGTAGCTTTGTTTTTTTGTATAGGGTACTTGTGTTAAAACACTTAGCCTAAGCTGATCTAAGGTGGACCCTTGCACACCTCTCTCACAGACATATGTCATTGTCCATTTAAACTCAATTGTGTTCAAATATGGATAATATTAACACACTAGGAAGAATATCAAAGGTGGCATAGTCAGTATGACGACGCTAGGTTCAGCTGCCATGCGATTTAAAGGTGGTATAGCAAGCATGACAACACTAGGTTCAGCTGCTTTGAAATTACGGCGTTTTTTGCCCCCGCCTGAAAAGTAACCGTTTTGGAGATACCTGGGGGGTGAAGTCTGCCATCTCTGATTGCCTTGTTCTAAACTGTAAATGTCTCATGTACTGAAAATATATGTTACCTTATAACTTACTTAGTCAACTCATGTACTGTAGATGTGTAGATGAGAAATGGGCCACTTTTGTTTGTTAAAGCAGTGGTTGCTAATATACTGTTTACATTGACAATAGCACAACTGGAAGTAATGCCCCTCTACGGTTGTTACAGTGTTGCCCTCAGGAATATGGTGAATAGCTAACCAATGCCTACTTGCTATTCCGTTTATGTTTTATCAATGTTTTCCTATAGGTAGGTCTCAAAAGAAACTGGCCTTTTGAACATATGAACATATCACACCTGTCCTTGCTTCCTTACATTGGCTTCCTGTTAAAAGCCGAATTGATTTTAAATTACTTCTCCTAACATATAAAGCCCTTAATGGCCTTGCTCCAGCATATATTAAAGACTTACTTGTTCCCTACCACCCTTCTAGACCCCTAAGGTCACAGAATGCTGGTCTCCTAGTAATTCCTAGAATATCAAAATCAACAATGGGCGGAAGAGCTTTCTGCCATCGTGCGCCTGTCCTGTGGAACAAACTCCCTTCTAACATTCGTCAAGCGGACACTCTCAACACCTTTAAGTCTAGACTCAAAACCTTTCTATTTACTGACCCCTTTAGTTAGGGATGGTGTATGGTAAGCCACATCTCCTCAGGGTTTTATTGGAAAGGACTGCCTCTGCTGTAAGCTCCTGTCCAGGGCTTGGTGGCCACTGACCATTTCCTTTGGTGGTGTTGGCTTGTTATACATCATACCTTAGTTATGCTGCTATAGTTTAATGCCGCCACAATCCACCCATCTGTTAAGCCTTACAATTTTCACTCTGTCTTTCTCCTCCTCTCTTTTCCTCTCCACTTACTTCTCTCTCTTCACTTAGCCAACATCTGTATATGGTTTCACATGCAATATGACTCACATTCTCAGAAATCTGATGGAGACTTTTCTAACTCATCTCCTCTCTGATTTTCCATGCCTTTACCACCCTGCCGTGAGTCATCACTGCCTTCCACTGCCTGCGCCTGCACCTCCTGGGTTCTCCTGGGACCTTCTTCCAACGTGATCCGGCGGCACTCCTGAATGGTCCTCAACCCACTCCACTGTCCATGCCACTGCCTCCCTGCTGAGGGTCACCCCTGCCCTCCACTGCCTGATCCTGCATCTCTGGCTTCCTGGGCGGTCTGCCTTCAGCTCACAGATGACCCTGACATGATTGTTACAGCCTCTAGCTGGCCCCTGGCTTGACTGCGCCTAATGACATGGGACTATATCCTGGGATTCTAATGGGACTCCTATATTACTGTACTTTATTTACCAAAATTTTCTTGTAATATGTATCTAATGGAATAATAGTGGACTACTCACCATCTAAGAGACTGAAAACCTGCCCTAGGCAGTTGGGTTAGCCCCTTGAGCCGTCGGAACTGCCCAAGGTTTCTTCCTCTACCATAACAAGTAAAAACAAAAAACGCTGCGAGGGAGTTTTTCCTTGCCCCTGTTGCTCATTGGGCCTCTTGTGTTAAGCGCTTTGTGACATGCCTTTTGTAAAAATGCGCTATATAAATAAAATTGAATTGAATTGAATTGAATTGAACGTTTTGTCTTAAAGTTTGTTAACACTTGGGATTTATTTGTCAAATTACTTTGCAGATTACACTTTAAAGAAGTTTCCAAACACCGACCTTGACGTACTGAGGGGAGCTGTAAGAAACAAACTGAATAATGAGAGCAAGATTTACCAGATAACTCGGTAAGTTAAAAGTGTATTCAACAGTGACCGCACACACAGCATGAAATATCGTGTTAATTGTTGCAATCAATCGTTGATCTGGTTTATATCTATATATCTGTCTCTCTGTTCCTCTCTCATACACCTAGGGTTGAAGCTGGACCCAGGTACTCCATCCAGGAATAAAGAGTTTCCATTTTATTAATAAAAGTACAAATTCTTTAGAGATTGAGTCTCCTGTTTTTTATGGCTTTTGGTAGCCAGAAGCAGTAAGTAGGATTTTAATTACATTTGCTGTTAAAATTAGGCTATTTATTGTTTGATGTGTGAATTATTGCACTACATTTTTGTAAAACCAGATTAATAGAAACGTTTACTTTGCATGCAGTTGTAGGCTATTTCTCCAGAAACACAATATATTGCTAGCTAGCGATGGCATGTTTGTTGTTTTTTTGCTGCTAGCTGGCATGGGTAAGCCACTCACGTCTGATATATCTGACCTTCATTTTTATGGATATATTTTTAAAAAATGTGAAAATATTCATGATTCTTGTTCTAAAAATCTATGCAATATTTTGTTATTGTAAGTGCTTACAAGTGCGTGCTACCAACTCTAGACTGTTTTTGACTGGTTTGTGTTTTTGTGTGTATTTTGTGTGCTAAAAGCCCTGTTGTTCAAGCTCACTATGTTGTCTTTGTTGGCTGTAGTTCAAGCAAGTAAGTGGCCAGGCAGCTGAAACTAACCTAATAGGGCAGTATTCCTTTTCCTTTAGTCTCACTTGAAGTGCCCCATCTGGTTAACTTAGCTACCAGGCCATTATTTTTTTTTCTATGGATAGCACTGGCTATAGATCAAATAATGTCAAAATTATGCCGAGTTTCAGTTTCATGCCATTATTTTTCTACATTTGGTGGAAATAAAGTTGGAGTTTAACTCTGAACCTTCATGGTCTCGGTCGTCATTATGGATTAGCCTAAGAACTCTTGGGGATAAATTTTGTTTAAAAGCATTTCATGAGAAACTATCATTTTAAAGCAATTTAAGCATTAGCATTAATTTTACAGTAATTTTACAATACTAGTGATAAGGTTTTTTACAGTAACTTACAATAAAGTATTATAAATCATAAACAGTATTATACAGAATTTATTCAGTAAAAAGCTGTAAATTAACGTCAATAAATTGCAACACAACTACAACAAGGTACTGTTTTTATTTTACAGTATTGTATTGTAATTCACTAATGCTGTATATTACTGTAATTCTACAGGTATCAGTTGGCAACTTAATTGCCAGTAATTTACCGTAAAATTCACAAAAAACTTTTTACAGTGTATATATTTATAAATTTCTCTCTTACAAAATAATGTTACTGTATAAATAATATTACAAAATAATATTATTCTCTCTCTCTCTCTCTCTCTCTCTCTCTCTCTCTCTCTCTTCACACGCACACATAGGCTATACATATATATTATACAGATCCAGTACTGCAGTATGGTTATTAGGTGGTAAATCACGACTTGTCTGGTGTGCCTTTAATGCCTTCTACTTCACAGCCTGCGGCAGCATCAGAAAAGGGATAGCAAATCTGATTTGCAGGATTGAATAAAGCCTGGGCTACCAAGAACCATAGAGAACTTTCTGAGAAGCACATAGAGGAGACATATTATCAAATGATGGACAAATGTTCCCCTGTGCCAGAGAGAGAGAGAAAGGGGGGGGGGTATAGTACTTAATGACCTTTAATGTGATCTGTGTTGATCTCTGCAACTCTTAATGAAAAGCACAGGGTGTGGACAGGTGACATCATCACTATTAGTTCCCAACATAACATGGCCTATACATGTATAAAACTAAGGTTCCCTAGCTATTCCTCATTCTGTCCTAATCAAATGTGTAATTAAAACTTTCTCTAAAATGTAATAATTGAGCTATCTTGGAAAGAAAAATAGTTATAAATACCTCATATAATTTTGTTAGGGTTAAATTACAGCTACAGATAGCTGCTCATGTTAATTGTCCTTTGAAGTGTCCTATGCTGTCCCTTAGGCTAGTCATAAGAGGGGTTGCAACTGCTACACTGCCCCCTGGTCACCTGTCAGTGTTTGCATGTGAGAACATTTCCAAATCAGCTACGGGTGCTAATGAGGGCCAAAATTAAACTCAAGCTCTTACTCCCGTGAAGGACAATGCAAATCGTCAAGGGTATCTGTTCTGAGCTGTCTTCATGAAAGGTCAGGCCTTTGCTCACTGTGACAGTATTTAAAATATCTTGTTCATGGTATTACCTGTTTGAAGAGTACACACACAGAGAGGAGAACAAGACGGCTGTCGGGTCAGAGCCACTCAGCGAGGCAGCTCATTAGCCCTGGAGGGAAGGCCACTCAAATTAGATCTCGTTTCCTGCGGAGGGAGAGCCCCTCCAGGTTGGCTTAACCGACTCTCTCTCTCTCTCTCTCTCTCTCTCTCTCCCTTCATTGTGGCTTGTTAAGATGGCCCTGGCTTCTGCTCTGTGCCTGTTCTGCCTCAATTCCTGACCCAGAGGCTTGAGGGCACTGTGTGTGTGTGTGTGTGTGTGTGTATTATATATATATATATGTATAACAATATATATATATATTGTGCGCGAGAAAGACTAAAGATTCTCTGACAAGTTTGAGGAGGTGGGAGTTATCAGAGGTGGAGGCTCCCCTTGCAAGTCCAATCCATTGGAGACCAGCTTTGAGCACATGCCAGCTGGCATGAAAGTCGTGTTTTGTGCACGTGTGTTTATTACTTCAACAAATATTTTCCCATTAGAAACATGATTGTTTGGAATACCATCTCTTCATATTATTCCCTTTTAACACCCCAAATAACTGCAGATATGTTCAGGAAGTACACTATATTGCTATCCTATAATATATTCATCAGTATCCTACTATAAAGGTTTTAGAAGGTCTGTTGGGTTGCATGGCAACGTAGGCAATAGCCCATAAACACGGCAGTCACAATTACTGCACCATTGATGCACCAAATCTTACAGTATTGTAAAACTGAAACTGTAGGCCTATATAACTGTGGACCTACAGTAGTATATTTAGTGTGTCAGTAATGTGAGTTGAGATCTACCAAAAGATTGTTCAGGACCACTTCCCCCACTTCACTTTGTATGCATTTCAATGAGGCTCATCTCCTGTCTAGGAGAGCGAGTATGGTGTTCACTGCCATCAAGTCCTTGGAAAGGAACATTAGTTTCCTTCTCTCCTTCTCCTCCTCCTCCCCCCAGTAACTAGGGCTTTCTCGGTGTGCGAATGAAATGGCTGCCTTTGTCTCCCCATCAGTGCAGATGCGCAAGCAGCTTTGCGGGCCAGGCCCAGATGGGCTCATTACTTGCAGGCGCTATTATTATTATTATTATTATTATTGTTATTATTATTATGCTGTTGTTATTGTATCCCAACATTTACTGCTAGGATTGATAAGTTAAAATGTGAACACAGTGCAGAAGGGTGTAAAAAGAATTCTAGCACAAGATGAAATGTTTGAGAGCTGATTCAGTGTGTGTTGTTCCCTTGAGAGCAAGCTATTAAATTGAAAAATAAGTCTAAAATGCTAGTCACATGATTTTATGGAGATCAACATTGTTTACTTTTATCCAGATAGATTCAGGAATAGCGTTCCATAATTGCATAAACTGTTTTTGCTGACATTCCTCTAAAAAGATGCTTAGCTCCAATAAATAACTGCTTTAATACTTTTGTATATCAACAAGATTAATACAATTGTATATAGACATGTTATGTTTGTTTGATGACGATGAGCCCTCAATTTAGACAAGATGGTCTACATAAAACCAGACAAAGAGTATGACAAAATCGGTTTGGAAGGGCAAATGCATTTGGTTTATTGGTATCCATTCAAACACACAAGTAATAAACATATTTCCCTTGAACATTTCCAAAACAGAAAGATGCATTCTGCTCTGCCTGTGTTGTCATTCGTTAATGGCAGCCTCTAACTGCCGTTGCCAGCAATTCACAGTAGCACCACTTGCCTGTAGTCAGATTAAATGAGGCAGAAAACATTCGAGGGCAATCTGAACGCATACACTCTAGGCGAGTGGCCATTGCACAGAGGCTGCTGCTCTCTCTCTCTCTTTCTCTCTCTCTCTCTCCCCACTGTGTCTAGCCCACTTCCTCCACTCTTAAGAGATCACTTGACTGTGGAGCCAGGGGCACTAATGCACTCGAGAGGGCCAGTGCACCCGTTACCGTGCCGACAGCCTCTGCACTCTACGAAGTGACACCACAGAGCATTGCTGTCATGCAGAATCATGCACAGGTCACAAGCATGCCAGGCTGTGTCCACACTCACTACACATAACAGAGAGGGGGGGGGGGGCAACAATAGAGAAATAAAACATAAAACTCAGATTGTATTGTCATCAGTCAATGTGTTCCACCCCTTTTGCAGTGACCCTTCAATGACCCTTGTGTTCAAATCTCCACAAATGGTATCAACCTCTCAGTGACCTTTTCCTCCAATCTTTCCCTAGGGACTTCACTGAGTCACTTCCCAAATTGCCCATATATAAACACATTGACTGCTTCTGTCAGCTAGCAAAATGTTGAAAGAGTTGCTGGTTAATGCTTATCCACACCCCCATTTTAATCTTGTAACATGTTATAACTGAAAATGTATTTGTGGGCATAGAGCAGAGATGATGAGATTAGAAATTACACATTCCCTAACACCCTTTTTTTTCTTGTGTTGGTAACTGGGCAGTTTTGTTGCGATTTGTTTGTTTTCTTTTTCAAGAAGGGGGTGATCAGATGGTCAGTACCATCATACTTTGTCACAACCAGCCGGCCGGATAGACAGACAGACTGGGCGTCAGGCAGTGTCAGCAGGTGGACAGGCAGGGGCCTGTTTAGTGTGCGAGCAGACACGCGTGCCCACCCTCACTCACCCAGGGCACAAAAACCCACTTGAATCCGGTATCTCCCCAGCAAACAGTATGTGTCAAGCCAATCCTACAGGTGCATAGACACAAAGCAACTAGGGGGAAAACAATACTAAATCTTCACAAATGCTAGCAGCATGTGCAATAACTAGTAGGCTATAGCTGAAATGCATATGAATCCACAATAAGACCGGCAGCACTTTTATCAATGGCAAGAGTAGCAATAGAGCTTCCAAAATGCTCTTTTAAATGGCATTTAGACGCCACAGCAAATTTTTTTTTTTTTATCACAACAGGATCTAGCAATAAAACTGTAATATCCATCCACTACCATCAAATTTCATCTTAAAAAAAGGTTCTTCTGAGCTACTATTTTCCTCTCTATCCATCATGTCTCTTTTTGCAGCCAAACAGCTCTGGTCCAACTTAATTTGGCAGTGTTAAACGCTTACAGGTCATACAAGCCATTGTACAAGTAGTTCGAGAGAAGTAAGAAGAATGCAAGCTAGCTCTGGCATTCCAACTAGCAGACTAGGACTGTTCTCTAGGTGCTATAGCAGAACCAGTGGTTCCGCTTGGAACACATATTTCTACCTAGCAGCATATTAACAGTGATCCATTTCTGTAGTTCTATGCGTCTCTCTGTGTGATCTTGACAAGTTTTTTGGTTTGTCCATGTGGATAAATCCTTTCATGTGGTAGGATCCCCTCTGAGAGAATTCTTCTAAGGAGGCTATGACATTACATTATTCAGGATCTTTCATCCCTGGGGGCGAGTACATTTTCTCCCAGGTCAGCCATCTCCTGCTGGCCAACAAAGGACCAGATCTAAAGACAACAAACCCCGAGGAGTAATGGATATGCAACATGGCAGTATTCCGGCTGTTTGTTTGTCCCCTTAAGGCCAGCTTTGGAAGTGTTGCTTCAGCTGTTCTCAAGGAGATAGCAACTCATTTATTCTTGGCTGCGGAGGAGTGATCGGAAAGAGTTAATTCCTCTCAGAAGTAATACTAGGACTAGTAACCGGTTATGTGCTTTCACTTTGAGTACAGGGACTTTGGAAGGACACATATTTACACAGTGCCTACGCCTGTTGGGGCTAAAGCCTCTTTCAGCTATGTCACTACTTCGTGCTTGTCAAGGCATAACCAAGGAGACTTATTTAGAGAGAAAAAAATTGAATATTGCGAAGGTTTTCGGTAACAAAACACTAACAGCACATTGAAAATGTTAACAGTCTTAATATTATTGAGTAGTGCTGACGACTTCACAAACACATCGGCCACTCTGTGACCAGGGAAGTTGGTCCATGCCCTCCCACAACTCGGAGGAAAGAGAGTTTGGGGTACACGGTATAAGAACCAGGTGGAAACGGGAGTGAATCTAGTGAACGGTTGGGTTGGACAAGGGCGCTCCGCCATATCCACACCCCCTCCCCTCGGAGCGAGTAAATGAGGCAGGATTAGGCATTCCAAACCTGCTTAGAATGCCCACTCTCTTTTCTACCGACAACAAGATACTGCTTTAACCTCACTATGAACAATAAAAGATGTTTATCTGCCATGTACTGGCCTTCATAATGTAATAAATTACTGTCTAGAATACACCTAAAACAATCCATGCACAGTGCTTCTGTGGTATAATTTTTAACACCAAGGAACAAAAAATGTAACTTAAGAAAACATTCAGGCAGCATAACAAAACAAAAAACAAAACAAAAAGGACACAAATTAAGAGACCTGACTGGGTTTTATTTTTGTCACTTCTAAAAACATGTATAAAATTGGTCCGACTTCAGAAACAAGGCACATAATGTCTTGGTTCAGGATTTCAGTGTTTGCATCGAGCATTCTATCCAAATATACCAATGTAAATTTTCATATTTTTTCTCGTTTGTTTCCAAGCAGCAAGACAACCATGCAAATTCATAACCAAGTGTTGCAGACTGGACACTCTAGTAGTAGGTCTCTTTCTCCACCCAACCTGCAAGAAAAGATGATGGGAAGGATGGTTTCAGACACCGTCAAATAAAAATTTGCATACATGGTATGATGTAACAAAAGAAAAAATCTTCTACAATGGCCAATTCACTGATTGGATAATATATTTCTTATGAGGTACAAACTGGAGGGAGGGATGTCCCCAAAATAATGAGACAACACAATTTTCCCCCTTACCTCCTGGGCTGCGTCGCAGGATAAGCTTACGGATTTCATCATAAATAAAGATGAGGAGTGAATAAGGGAAGGCGCAGAACCACCAGTTTGGTCTGAAAAAAAAAGTTACAGCATTGGGCAGAAAAGATTAGTATAAAAAAAATATGTCATTTGGGGGAAATTTTTTTTTCCCAAGAACAGAAATAAAAAAAATGACTTTTTAAAATTCTTTAGCTGGACCAGACTCACTTGAGAGGATACATTCTAAGGGCGACATCCATGCCTGGGCAGTATGACAGGAAGGCAGCCAGAGCGGTTTCCTCAAACAGGCCAAAGATGAGAATTTTGTTCCTGGGGAAGACAGAAAGATGTCAGGTTCATGCTCTTCCTTGCATCTTTGAGGCCTTTCGTTTTAGCGATGCCCGTTTACTTACTTCATGCCCTGCTGGAAGACAGAATTTCTCCTGGTCTTGCAGATGATCAAATCGGCCCACTGCACAATTACAATGCTGGTGAAGAAGGCCGTATGGCAGGTGAACTCCACAATCTTCCTCTGTTCATAGGTCTGCAGAACACAGGGCAGGCATGTCAGGAGACAATATAGGAAGCTGAACATAGAGGGTCAATTTTTAGATAGCCTTGGTTATTCTTTTTTTTGCTATATTCTTTCGTTCTGTTTGCAATTTCTTACGGACGGACTTAAGTGAATAAGAATCCGCCATCTACAGATTGGATTAACACTAAACACAAGATCAGGAACAGGGTGCATGCAAATATATACTCCATTCCCATATACATACATACATACATACAGGTTTTTCTTACCACTAGCCAGTCTGGCTAGTAGATTTGTAAAGTTGCCAGACAATCAGCATTTAAATCTGGGTAAGACAATAGTATTTAGATAGACAACATTTCAAAGCATGACCCTGCATAAGAAACCATTTAGTAGCCCAATTTAGAAGCCCGTTTTATGCTACGCTGTCATTAACTTACAGTAACCAGTAGGTACACTATACTGAAATAGCAATGTACAATATACACACACCTGAGAGATCGCCATCATGCCATTTTATGTTCTTATTATGCCAACAGGTAATTTTCAAAAGGAAACCATTTGGATCGCCAGAAAGACTCTACTTGGTTTACAACGTCATTTGAACGGGGGAGTTGTCTTGTTTATTTTACCATCAATTACAGACTGCAACACCTTCCATGAACTTCCAAAAAAAAATTTGAGGCAGACGTAACTGCAGCTGCGTTAAATGGCACTCAGCTTAGATCGGGTGCACTCTCCGGCCCCATTTAACCTGCCAAACTGCTCATGCTAAACTGCCAAACTAAAATGATTTATCCATCATCCAAATTGGCAACTAAATTATTTTTTTACAGGTCCAAATAATTTTCACCCAATTTAGAGCCCTGTGTACACACACACACACACACACACACACACAGTATGTTTAAATACACATTATGTGATTAAAACAGAGTGAGTTTTATATGCTTGGGATACATACCCACTGCTGTCCATAGCTGTCCTCCAGATCATTACAATACTTGTCATCCCACCACACTCGAATTCCGAGCAGTCTAGAGGGCAGGAACCCATTTTCAGCCAATATGACAAAATATGTGAAGAATCCTGCCAGGGCCTGAATCATACCTGTTGAAATACAAAGCGATACAGGAACACTTATGGGATTAGGCAAATAAATTGGTACAAGCGGAAATTTAAAATCAACATGTGAACCATGGCCAACAGGCAGACAGATACTTCAGACACTGATGAGACATTCACTGCCTAAATAAGTAAATTGCAATCCATAGCTAGAAAAATTCTCACCAATCTGCCCATAGGCCATACTGATCAGCCTCTCGTTCACCAGCTTGTCTGTCTTGGGGTTTCTGGGCTGTCTCTTCATGATGTCACTCTCAGCCATTTCATAAGCCAGGGAGATGGCAGGAACCTAGAATATAAGAAACAACATTGGAGGCGTTTTACACCGTCATCAGGGACCAATGACTTGAAGGACAAACAAATAAAAGACAGAGCGACAACCCAATCTGGTCTTACCATGTCAGTGCCCAGGTCAATACAGAGGATGGTGACAGTGCCAAGTGGCAGAGGGATGTTGGCAATGATGAAGAAGAGGAAAGGTGTGATCTCTGGGATGTTACTGGTCAGAGTGTAGGCAATAGACTTCTTCAAGTTGTCAAAGATCAGACGGCCTGGGGGGGACAAAAAAAATTGTGATTTTACCCCTTGACCATTTAATCTCATCTGAGTAATGACAGTATCAGAACCATGCAACCTCTCATTGACTGTTGCAAACCATACACTCCGGCAAGGCAGAGTACTTTACACCTATTAGCAGACATGCTAATGGATGAGCAATAGGGTAGAAGCTATATTCTGGGAGAGTTACTCACCTTCTTCGACTCCTGTGACGATGGAGGCAAAGTTATCATCCAGAAGGATCATGTCAGCAGCTTGCTTTGAGACATCAGATCCAGCGATACCCATGGCAACACCAATGTCAGCCTTCTTCAGGGCAGGTGAGTCATTGACACCATCACCTGTCACAGCCACAATAGCTCCCTGCAGATCAAAATAAAATGGGTCTTCAGAAAGGACAATAGCATCAAGGAAAGCAATATGCAATCTGCAATTAGTGAATGGTGATGAAGACCATGATTTTGCATTACCTGTCGCTGGCAGCCCTCAACAATGATGAGTTTCTGCTGGGGGGAGGTTCTGGCAAACACAATCTCAGTGTGGTGCTTCAGGATGTCGTCCAGAGACTCGGGTGTCATGTCCTTCAGCTCAGAACCATGGATCACACAAGCTTTGGCATCTCTAGAGAACAAGAGTGAAAGCACAGGAGTTAAAAACTGCACAGAGGGGGGGGGGGGGGGGGGAGACAGGAGAGGTGTGGAGATCATTTGAAAGCCTGCACTGTTAAGAAGGACGAACCTTGGGTTAACTTCAGTGATGGGAATGTTAAGACGAGCTGCAATATCTTCCACTGTCTCATTACCCTCAGAGATGATACCCACACCTTTTGCGATGGCCTTGGCAGTGATTGGATGATCACCAGTCACCATGATGACCTAAGGAGGGAAAAGAAAAAAACGCAATAAACAACAAGCATCACCCTTAACAAGATAGAGACAGTACACAGATCACAAAAATAATAATAATAATAATAATAATAATAATAATAATGGTTGATATATCAGACAAAGCCAAAACCATACCTTTATGCCAGCACTTCTGCACTTGCCCACAGCATCAGGTACAGCAGCACGAGGAGGGTCAATCATGGACATAAGACCGATGAAGCAGAGGTTCTCAGTAGGGAAGTTCACCTCATCAGTATCAAAGGCAAAGTCCTCAGGGAACTGGTCATCAGGCAGGTTGTAATGACAGAAACCTAAAAGATGGAGAGGATGTAACAGGGGCAAACCAAATCACTAATAGAGTAGGAATAGACTTCTGAATCTCTAATGGGAACCACTAACACAGATTCATGTCTATGCCTCTAAATGAGCAACACAACAGCCCAGCCATAAAGGTAGCCATTTTGACAACACCCAAATGGTTTAAATCATACCGAGCACTCTTTCTCCCAGGCCACCCAGTTCCAGGTAGGCATTCTGGAAAGCATCCTTCAGCTCTTCATCCAGCACCTGCTCGTTGCCCTGGATCATGATGGATGAGCAGCGGTCCAGGATCCTCTCTGGGGCTCCCTTCATCACCAGCAGGTGCTTGGTTTCGCCACTGGGGTTGCTGTGAATGGAGAGCTACCAAGACAAAACACACAACCGCAACTGTTTTATAGTACCCAATGTAACAAAAAAAAAAAAAAAAAAAACGAGACAACGATGATGGCCAAAGTTGGGTGAGTTCAAATAAAAATGTTCCTGGTACCTGGTATTTATTTGTTGAGTTGAAGGGGATCTCGGCAATCTTGGAGTACTTTTCCCTCATGTCCTTGACAGAACCACAGCACAGCTCAATGCACTTCAGCAGGGCAGACTCAGAGGCATCTCCCGCAACATCTCGCTAAAAAGTCAAAGACCACACACACACACACACACACACACACACACACACACACAGACACACACACACTTTAGATGCAGGCCGACTGAGAGGAAACAGAAATTGCATTACTTTGAGACTAGTTTCTACCCTCATAAATCTAAAGAGAGATATTATTCACTTCAGCTGTTCTGCTGTCGCCACAGTGTTAGTGGGACAGAGAGAGTTAAAGAAAGCTGTGAGATGTGAGCATGCTAGCATTCTTCACACATAAGCAGGATACTGGGGGTGGCGAGGGTGTGGGATACCACTGAAGGTACTTTATGCAGCAAATGGAGAAAGTAGGGTTTGTTTACAGCCAGATCATGCTGGCTCGGGGGAGGTACATGCGCCTCGATGGTTCCCTAGGGCTCGTAGCAGGACATTGAGAGAATAACAAGCTCTGTGTGGGGGTAAACAACTCTGAAGACAAACAGTTCAATTATCTGCTAAACAGGCAAGGCAACTTGACTACATTTTTTAAGCTGGTCAGTATGGGTCATAGCGACATGCCAGAAAAATCTCATGGGCTTTCATTATGGGAGTAGAATAATTCTACTCTGTCATTTTCAGGGAAGGGAGAGGCTAAAAGCACAACCACTAGACTTGTTGCAAAAACAAGATGTCGGGGACATTTTAATCCATTGCCAGGCACCTTCAGGATGGGGACATTCTCCTGGTCAGCCAGAAAGACAGCTCGGTTGCACAAGCCAGCCACACGTGCTAATGAGGTCCAGGTTGCTGAAGTGCGGTCAAAAGAGGTTCCAGTCTGGTTCTCAGTGGTGTCGGCTTCGTGGATCTGGTTGTCGAACCACATGTGGGCCACCGTCATGCGGTTCTGGGTCAGAGTTCCAGTCTTGTCAGAGCAGATGGTGGAGGTGGAGCCCAGAGTCTCTACAGCTTCCAAGTTCTTCACCAGGCAGTTCTTCTTGGCCATACGCTTGGCAGTCAGGGTCAGACAGACCTACAATTGGAATTTTGGTGTCAAAGTTGAGAGAGAAAATAAATAAATAAATACATACATAAGCAGCACAGCATTAATCTCAAGATGAATGTTGGACTTCGTATTGTATGGATTGTTAGAATGTTGACAGCAATGTATAATTCTGTAAATGATTAGCATCAAAGATGACACTCCAAGTTTGAACTCCAAACTCTGTGTACTCACAGTGACAGTAGCCAAGAGTCCTTCTGGCACATTAGCGACAATGATCCCAATGAGGAAAATGACGGCCTCAAGCCAGCTGTATCCGAGGATGAGGGAGAGGATGAAGAAGGAAACGCCCAAGAAGACGGCCACACCAGTAATGATGTGGATGAAATGCTCAATCTCAATGGAAATGGGTGTACGTCCGACCTCAAGGCCAGAGGCTAGGGTGGCAATGCGACCCATGACAGTGCGGTCACCCGTGTTGATGACAATACCTCTAGCAGTACCTGACCAAAAACAAAACAAAAAACAAAAAAAAGTTATGACAAAGTATCTTTTCTGACCACATTAATGTAGGCTTCATTTGAGAGAAATATATACCTTCAACACAGTTGGTGGAGAAGAAAGCAATATTTCTGGTCTCGAGGGGGTTGTCATTGGAGAAGTCAGGGGTACGAGTCTGGGGCTCAGATTCTCCAGTAAGGGAAGAGTTGTCCACCTGACAATGAAACAAACACAATTGTTTTATATGAAGTCAAATGACAAAAATCTTGAGCCAGATTTTTTTTTTTTTGAAAAAGTCAATGCGCATAGCACACTGACAGAATACATGTGTGTATTTACATTTATGCATTTAGCAGACATTTTTATTTAATCTACCTTGCAGCCATGAGCGGAGATGATACGCAAGTCCGCAGGAATCCTATCTCCACCTTTCACCTCCACCAGATCTCCAACCACCACCTCCTCGGCATTGATGCTCATCTTCTCACCATCACGTACAACCAGGGCTTGCTGCAGGATTAGACAAAAAAAAAAAAAAAAAAAAAAAAAAAGTCAGAGAATCAGGTCTATTAAGATGTACATAAAACAAAATATATCACTTAAATGTATATGAACAACATGTATCACTTAGATGTATATGAACAACATATATCACTTAGATGTATATGAACAACATATATATATCACTTAGATGTATATGAACAACATATATCACTTAGATGTACCTGGGGGACCAGGTTCTTGAAGGAGTCCATGATCTTTGAGCTCTTGGCCTCTTGATAGTAGGAGAAGCATCCAGTGATGATCACAACAGCAGAGAGCACAACGCCCAAGTACAACTGGGGATATAGAAATGGAGCAGTGTTGGTTAGACATCCATGTAAGTAAGTGCATTTACTGTCCAATACAGAATGATTGCTCGCCTTACGTTATCATTGGCTGGTTCATCTTCTGAGGCAGCCTGAATACCGTAGGCCAGGAAGCAGAGGATGGCTCCGATCCACAGCAGGGTGGAGAAGCCACCAAACAGCTGCTTGCAGAACTTCACCCACTCTGGGGTGGTGGGTGGTGGTGTCAGAGCATTGGGGCCGTCACGAGCAAGGATCTCTTTTGCACGAGAGGACGACAGACCCTGGAAATTTAGCAGAGAATTATTCAGCAACATCTCTCCAGTTACAGTCAGGAGACAACAGACAAGGCTTTCATACTGCCCCACATATAAAATAAAAATACATTGTGTACCCCAGAGTTAAAGAGGGGCTAAGCAACGTTCAGTTTTTCTCGCTCACAAGCTCCCTCTAAAGACTGCTGTATTGCATTGTATTGCACTGCATTCTATTGGAGGCGGTCCGCGCTGTTGAACATTGCAAGTGCTGTATCTACTGCTACAGGCCATGGTGGCGCATTCATCACCGTTCGTTCGCCGTGTAATGACTCATTTTAGCATCCCAAACTGAATGAAACAGATTAATTAAATGAAAAATGTTGCATAGTGGACCTTTAAATATGATTAAAACAGCAACTCACCCTCGTCAAGTCAGTGCCATATTTGCGGTTGAGCTCATCAAGTGTCAGCTTGTGATCATCCTGAGGGAGTCAAGATTAAGAAAAAAAAATAAAAATAATCAATTCAGGTTGTAAAAGTAAACAAAAACCTCTGGACTTGCTTTGCAGAAGGAAAGATAAAAAAGTTGCCTCACCAAATCCACCTCTTTCTTCAGCTCATCCATATCCTTATCTTTCTCCTTCTTGCCCTTGGCCTTCTTACCCCCCTGCTCTGAAGTTGCAGCGAGCTCATATTGTTCCCGTCCCTCCTGTGACACACCGGAGTACAGAACAATTAGTTAAAATAAAGTCGATCTTTGTGGCAGTAATTTCACAGAAGAAAATCATAGTGCTTAGCCCTGGAACACATTTCCACCTCTTGTTTGGTCACGCTAGGCCTTTGGTCTGTCTTGTTTCCGGTTCTCAGTAAAGCTGCTTTGTGACAATGCTGTATTGTTTGCAAATACAAAATGCTTAACTGGTCAGAACTGATCTGTTCGAGGCACATTTTTTTCCCCAGTATGTCCCCATATCAGCTTGATGTATGGACTAAGCTCTTCTCTGTCCATCCAAACATAGACTGGATTTAAGAGGTTAAGTACATCACCATTTTAAATCTGAAGGATTGCTTTTTACAAGGAACTGAACCAACATTTAATGTGTTTTGCTGATTGCATAATGTAAAAGTCAAGGGGGCTTTGACCTCCTCATTTAAGTTCAGCTCATTTACGTTGTATAACCAGCAATCTGATGATGCTATTGATGACAAAATCTAACCCTAGGTTTAAAAGTGGAGAATGTAAAGCAAGAAATGGCAGTTCACTGCAAGTCTAAGAACACTGCATAATCAAAATAAATCACTTTAAAAACTGATTATGGATGGTTATGCGTATAAGATAATTAAACCATTGACAGCCAATTCCAAATCTCATGTCTTGCAGGTGAAAACACTGATCCCAATTACATCCCGTTTCTAGACACCTGCCACTTTAATCCTGAAAATGTATTATTGCAAGATCACCGCTTAAGCCAACAAGCTGACTGCGTTACCATGCCACATTACCATCTTGCACTCACAAATCTTGTTTTGTGTAGCAATGCTACAAAAGTGCTGCAAGGCCAGCGCCCTGACTAATAGCAACAGATAAACAGCACTGAAAGCCCCCATTCATGTTTTATTCAGAAGTCTCAGACTTGTAGAGGTTTTGATGATCAGAAATTTGCTTTAGCTCAGCGCCCCCTTTCCCTTAATCTCCAGACAAACCCAAACAATCAGGTCCAATCAGTGTACATTTCTCTGCTATTTATTTATTTTTATAAAAACTGCCACAAGAGCTTATTGTTCATCTTATACCATTTAAAACACCAGCTGTTTCCTCTCAAATGTTAGTGGAAAACAGTACAGGAGACTGCTTCAGCTAATCAGCCTTTCTCACAGACGCTATCTCAGCCCCTTGGGGCATATAGGCCCCCCTGAGCCCTGCGCATGTTGTAAAACGACAACATGATGTTGCCCACAAAAGCATTATGCTGTAGTCTGAGAGAAGGGGGTGGGCAGAGAAATCAACAATTTCACAGGCAGCTCTCAACAATACGCAACCATTTTTTTTTCCACCTTTGCGTGACTCCTCAAAACAATGACCCTTTGTTGCTCATGCTTCGCTTTTACCAGGAAGAGGGAAAGGAAAAACACCACAATGAGTGGCGTGTTTGTGCACTATATGAAAACTGTCAAGTCACACCTCCTAATTCTGTTTGCATGAAGATGACATCAGGAGGGGGATCTGCTCAGCACACAGAGTGGAGCATTATGTCAGAGCGCAATAGAATCTGGTTATTGAAAGTGAAAGAGCACAGAAACACGTGTGTGTGTGTGTGCGCGTGTATGTGTATGTGTATGAATGAGACACAAAGTATGAATCAGACACAAAGTATGGCAGAGCAGACCATCTCAAATATATGAGGTTCACTGACAGTAAACCAGGCAAGCATTCTGGCAAGACACCATTCCTTTGAGCTCTCTCCAATTGTCCCCCGTTTTTTTTGCGAGTGAAAAAAAAAAAAAAGCGCTCACTCAACCATATCACTTCCCACCCCATAGCCCCCACCCCCTGGACTTTGCCCTGTTGCCATGGGCGATAGGGCCACACCTCTGGATATCTCAATGGGTGGAGTCACACCCCTCACTTTCCCCTTGTTGCTGAAGGAGCTCATTAACAACACACACACACACACACACACCCTAACCTGAGGGGAGGGCAGGCACAAAAAATCTCTTCAACTGCCAATTAACAACAATTCAGATAGTGTGCAACTAAACTAGACAAATTACTACGATTATATATACAGTTTCACTTTTTTCTCCCCATCCCCTGTTGGCAAAGAGAGATTATTCTGCTCAAGAGAACAACGCTGACGCAGTCCAAAACTAAACTCTACTCAGCAGTAGAATGGTTCGGATGGGGAGGGAAATGGGGGGGGGGGGGGGCTAAATAGTGTTCCCCACCTGTGTGTGTGTGTGTGTGTTTGAAAGAGAGAGAGCGAGAGAGCGAAAGTGTGTGTGTGTGTGTGTCCAGTCATGGAGATGCGATAGTGGGTGACAAAAGGGCTTGCTAACGCATAGTGACTGTTGAGCGGAAAGAATGTTAAGTCCTTGGGAGAGCAGCGACGGTCTCAGACAGGCATGCACCCTCCTGGGATGGGATGTGATGGGTGGTGGGATGGGGGTAGAGAGTTGGAGTGAGAATAGCCAGCTGGGGCTGACACCTGATAAAGCCTACCCAGATCTGGTGCACGCTGCTGAAGCCATCCTAGCTAAAACTTTACTGTTCACAACATACCTATTCATGAAAAAAAAAACATTAATGTGTCGACTTAAAAATTGAGGAGTTCCACAGAAATTGACATTGACTACAGTTAAACCTTCACGGGACACATGGCCAAAACACAGTGGGGAAAATATCTTAAAGCCCACCAATAACATAGCCCAACTGATCAAACTATAACCTAGGTCTAGCTACAAACTCTCCGCACAGGAAGACAAAACTAGGTGAAAAGGGCATTCAAGGCTATATTACATACTATTTAGGCTACCTCTAACAAGCCCAGATTCTCTTTAATCAATTTTAGTCTAGGTACTGCGTGTTTCTCTATAGCAGGGAGTGTCTCTAATGCTGAGAGCAACAGCAACGAAAGTGGGAAATGCGACTCGCATGGTACATTTTCTCATCACTTTTTTTAAGCCAAATTCAAGTAGTAGGGTATAAAAGAACCATTTGCTAAAACGTGAATATGTCTAGTTATTCTTGTGTCGCATATCTACACAGAAACGAATGTTGCAATCGACATGCATTGCTTTCTGGAAAATTAGCGGCAACATAAAATGATGCACCGATAAGCTTGGGCTTGCTAAGGCCATTCATACAGCGACATAGGAACACTACCAAGAACATAATTAAATTTATGACGTTCAGTATTCGGTTAGAATTTTAAACCAGTCAGTTTTGTTCCCAATGCTGTTGCCTGCACACCATCACTTATCTAAAACTGCTGGCCACAGACCCTCACCTTCCCTCCTTCCGTTTCATTGCGACATTAGGTTAGTCAAAAACTGAAGGCGGCATTAGAAAAAACATCATAGAATCGCGACGACAAAAGAAAGCATTTTGCCCTTAATTAAGTTCCAAAATCTTATAAATCTTCGTAAGACCTTTATAAATATTTTCCTAAACCATACTTCGTACCACACAATTATTTAACTACCGATTTCCGCTCGGAATGCTTAAAACATGTTGCATCAACTTTCCATTATTGTAGCCCATAGAAAGTCATTTTAAAGGCACCACAACTTCAACAGTAACGCAAGGCAAACTCGCATCTTTCATGCAACGTTAGATGCCAACCTACACCACAGTTCATTCTCCGTTTAGAAAAAAAACAAGCCACGGAGAATCGAGCCATGTCAGAGAGGAAGTTTCCACGCACGCTTCTGTTGAGCAATCTTTGGGCTACTTTTTTTGCAGTTTCCCGTTAGAAAGTTCTGATGGGCTATGGCACTTTTTTTTCAACAGCGCCAGAGAACACACGAACAAACGTAATGTTAAATGCTTACATTGTGATCTTACAATACAGCGCTTTCTACAATACCAACATTAAACAACAAACCAGTTGTTAGCCAGCTATGCTCATGGCTATACCAATGAATGCCAATTTCACAAGGAGATTGCGGAAGTCTTCAAACATCGCAGGCATTTTGAAAGTTTTGTCAATTCATTTCATCTGTGCTTTTTAACTACAGAGCAAGACTCGTTGAACCCTACTTCCCCTTCTTTAACGACCACATGTGAGCATGAACGTTACTACTTACTCCGACAGAAACAATTCAGAAAATAGGGATAGAGGCACATTTCAACCTAATAAAAATGGCTTAGATTGAAAAAATAAGGGAATAGGCTACTTACTCCGCGTCCCATTTTAATATACACAAATCTGCACAAGACTTCTCAAATGTGACGATTACAGTTTCCTTAGCAAACAATTAAAACCAGATTTAAATGAAGTTTAAAAGAATGCTGGATGTGTCCTTGCCACACGCGTCACACCACCCGGACACGCATCCAAGCTCCCTAGTCCTCACAAGGCTCCAATTCTTATATACAGTGTGTCTTTTACTAGTGACGTCTACTGCCTTTGCCATGGTAACATAGAAGTAAGGGGCGGGGTCTACCTTATTGACAGGTTTACAGTAATAGTTTCTTGCCTGACACTTAAACATGAAATTCAGTTTAATAAGCAGAAAATCCACTGTCTCTGGTTTTTCACCACAAAAAGACCACACAATCAGACTAATTGAAACACCACAAATAGTAAGACAGTCTTAAGCATGCTATTTGATTGACATGTGTCATGGATGGCTGTTTGAGTTGTTCTCTGTCAGTAATTTACTGTCCTTAACTCTGAAATGCCAGGTTCATAGTCCCTATAGTCACTATAAATAGTCTTATAGCATCCTACATGATGCTTTTATTTAAGTCTTATAATGGAAGACAATAATCAGCAATGTGAAAAATGCTGAGGCTTGTGATCAGATCCATGCGTAAAATGGAGCTCTGACCATTGACTCACTGGCATGTGTGTGTGTGTGTGTATGCATGTTGAAGTTCATCTTCAAAGTGAGAGCTAAAAATATCTTGAATTTTATTTACACGCTGCGGCCTCGATCCTATAAATGTGTTTCCATGGAAACTGTCATGTTCCAGCCCTCTCTCTATGTGAATGATGACATTCCAGAACCAGTGCAGTGCCCCCTGCTGGACAGCTATGCAAAAACGCCTAACACCATGCCACAACAAGGATTATATTTGGACTGCCAAGTAAATTACTTTTGTATTCATAAATGAATAGGTCTAGCGACTGATTATTACTGCCAGGTTTGTGGGTTTAGTTTGTAATCCCTTATTCACATTAGATGTGTGGTGCATTTACGGCGACTGTGTTACCTGTTTTTCATTTAGCCACCCATACAGTCAGAGCTTTCACACTACATCCATGAGGTGCATCCCAGGTGATGCTTTAGCCACTCTGCAACTGCAAGCCAGTAACAAGATAAAGGAGATGCCCGTTTTTCAAAGATAAGACAAAAGTGTCAGAAGCCATCCTGTGAAAAGACACAATGAAAGATAACATCTCTTGAGCAACTTCATGCGACCATTGTGCAGCAATGACAGAATATCCTTGCCACATCTCTAGTAAAGCTTTGAAAAGGCTGTGGCACTGCATCAGAACAACAGGCTCTGATTGGCATGATGACGTTAATAAAAGCTGGACTATGACTCTCTTTGCTGAGTAACTGCACCACCTCATGTAGAGTACACAGTTACTGATTCTCCTAAATTCGAGCAAATCATAATCATAACCATTAGAATGTTGATTTTTTTTATGATTTGTTTGGAAAAGTTTGTACTTTTTTTGAAGAAGAAGATATAGATAGTAGCAGTAGAACTACTATGAAACATAGGAAAAGAGGGGTGTCATTTAATCAAGACTGGATGTTTAAATCTGGCTGTAATAAATCAAAAAACAAATCAAATGCTCTCTGAAAATGTAACCCCATTATTTGGATATGATTAAGACATTCTCTTTCCTTGAGCTGTACATTTTTTTTGAATGTATATCTAGACTGTCGCCTTAAAGCCATAACATTAGCATGTACAATAGTTTTAGCCCGATTTTGTTCAGAGATCAAGATGGATGCACAATTTTCTCTCTAATTAAAACTATTTAGAAAACAATCACCGAATAAGGTGGCATATGTGTCAATGCTGATGGGTAAAAAATGCTCCGTATAGACACAGATTTCAGTTGGAGTGATGTTTTATTTTAAGTTATAGTAAGCAACATCATCTCAGCATCTTGTACATGTCAATACACAATGCATCTAGATCAAGCAGGATACAAATGTGAGATGTATGTGTGTGTGTGAAGTGATGTAAAGCTTGAGAACACTAATAATATGTTTCTTGTTCCACCCAGCCTGAAAGACAAAGAAATAATTGTAATTACTAATTGCAAAGCAAAGCAAGATCCAACATTCAGGCTTAACAGTGTGTTGTCACTATGGACCCATTGGAATTATATTGAATTGATTTAACTATGTACAATCTGAAAGTAATTACAGAGGCAAAAATGGGTATTGCTAACACAAAGAGAATATCTTACCTCCTGGGTTTCTTCGCAGGATATATCTTCTGGCCTCATCATAGAGGAAGATGAGTAATGAGTAGGGGAAGGCACAGAACCACCACATTGGCCTAAACACAAACAAACAAAAAAAAGCAAACATTACACTTTTCATACAGCCATATAATTCCTGCTTTCAGTTTAGGTTTTAACTTCAACAGGAATTATCCTTGATATATTTTGTGCGCACAGAAACCAATGGTGCAATTATTCACATGCATCACATGCTTTTCTTGACCTCATAACAATGAGAAGATTACCAAATGTTCCCACACAATGTTTTTCTGTGTCATTAGTCATTTCTGTTATAATCTTGACAGCTTTGCCAATGGGTGAAACCATATAATGACCAAAATAGTGATTGAAGTTAGCAACAACACTTGCCAACTTCAATCACTTGCTAACATGATCCTATTCCTGTTTATGTTTGTTGAACTACTTTCTGTGGTTAGAAACAATGTTAAAAGTGGGTAGTTAGCCTGGCTGTTTGATTTTTTTGTTGAGAGGCCTCAATGAATAGTGATCTCATTTTCTTTAAACATAATTACTTCATAAGAGTCAAACAAGGTAAACAGAATCCCCACAGGCTAAGCTAGAAAATAGAAGTGGTCTTTGATACCATACAGTAATTATGATTTATGAATAGCTGATCTGAACAGTGTGACTGCTGAACTTACTTAAGTGGGTACATTCTGAGGGCAACGTCCATGCCTGGGCAGTATGACAAGAAAGCTGCCAGAGCCGTTTCCTCAAACAGGCCAAAGATGAGAATTTTGTTCCTGGGAAAAAGAGTATGGCATTAAAGGACCGCATTACTACTGAATGACAAAAGTTTACACTCTGCTATCTCATTCAAATGCTAACTTCAACCCATGTGTGTCCCACTTCATTTAACACCTTAATGACTTTCAATCACTTACGACATTCCTTGCTGAATGATGGAGTTTCTTCTTGTTTTGCAGATGATTAGATCGGCCCACTGCACAATCACAATACTGGCAAAGAATGCTGTGTGGCATGTATACTCCACTATTTTTCTGCGTTCATATGTCTATGAAAGAAAGAGAAAGAAAAAGATGAAATGAGAGATTGGAAACAAATGCTGTAGACTCTTTCACTATAAAATACAGTACTTCAATTAAATAATGTTGATTTTCTGACAAGAAACCACCCAGAAACCACTGAAACACTTACCCACTGCTGCCCATAACTGTCCTCAAGATCATTGTTGGCTTTGTCATCCCAATGCACACGCATGCCTATCAGATCTGAAGGCAGGAATCCATTTTCAGCCAGGATGACAAAGTAGGTAAAGAATCCTGCTGTGGCCTGCATCATACCTTAAGGAAATAATAAAAATGGCATTTGCAAAAACTCTATGGAGACTCTATGCAAAAACTCTATGAGACTCTATGCAAACACTCTATGAGTTATTTCTATGAGTTATTTCGACTAATTCTTTTCACTGCGTTGCTCAGAATGATGATCTTACCAATCTGCCCGTAGGCTATACTGATTAGCCTCTCGTTCACCAGCTTGTCAGTCTTTGGGTTTCTGGGCTGTCTCTTCATGATGTCGCTCTCAGCTTTCTCATAAGCCAGGGAGATAGCAGGAACCTAAAATGCAGGCCAGACATTTATACCCTTAAACCACATTGCTCACGAACCAGACTGTACACCCTTTACCTCAAAGTGCATACACACACACACACACCTACAAATTATGTTTGCATTATCATTACAATAATTGTGATTGTATTATTCATATATGATGAATGTGCTGGGAAAGAAATACTATACCATGTCAGTGCCCAGGTCGATACAGAGGATGGTGACGGTGCCCAGTGGCAGAGGGATGTTGGCAATGATGAAGAGGAGGAAAGGCGAAATCTCTGGGATGTTACTGGTCAGAGTGTAGGCAATAGACTTCTTCAAGTTGTCAAAGATCAGACGGCCTAAAGAAAGAAAATCCAGATGTCAGAAAGACCAATGCACAATGTCAACATATCTTCATTTGGCTAAAATATCAAATGTACAATGTACAATAGTACAACACACTGTACCTTCTTCAACTCCTGTGACAATGGAGGCAAAGTTATCATCCAGAAGGATCATGTCAGCAGCTTGCTTTGAGACATCAGATCCAGCGATACCCATGGCAACACCAATGTCAGCCTTCTTCAGGGCAGGTGAGTCATTGACACCATCACCTGTCACAGCCACAATAGCTCCCTGTAGATCAAAAGAACAAAATTGGTCTTCAGAAAGGACAATAGCATCAAGGAAAGCAATATGCAATCTGCAATTAGTCAATGTTGATAAAGACCATTATTTTGCATTACCTGTCGCTGGCAGCCCTCAACAATGATGAGTTTCTGCTGGGGGGATGTTCTGGCAAACACAATCTCAGTGTGGTGTTTCAGGATGTCGTCAAGCTGTTCAGATGTCATGTCCTTTAGGTCATTACCATGGACCACACAGGCCTTAGCATCTCTGTATGTGTAGGGTAAAGCATGCAAGACGTTCAGATGGATTTCATTTGAAGAACTCAACCACACCAGGAATGATTGCCATTAAGATATCAGAAGTACTTTTTCAAAAATTTCATTAACTTGTGAATGAAAACAGAATGAAAACACTCATCTTTATGAGGAGCAAGATTTAGTAAAATCTTGAAGTGTGCAGATTTTTCTCTTTGTTACAAAATTAACTTAATTTACAAAATGCACTTGATTCTGATAGGGGTTTTGTTCTGAAAGTTATCCCTAACAAAATCGTCCGTTTTTTAGTTTATAGAGTATGGTTGGGAGAATATGGTTTAATAATTTAATAAGAGAACTATACCTTGGATTGACTTCCTCAAGGGGGATGTTCAGGCGAATTGCAATGTCCTCCACAGTCTCATTTCCTTCAGAGATGATACCTACACCCTTGGCAATGGCCTTGGCAGTGATAGGGTGGTCACCAGTCACCATGATAACCTATAGTGGAAAACAAAAACATCCAAAATTAATTTACCATCTTTTTAGTTCCCCTACATTTTTTTCGGCAAATTTACTGCATTTGTAAGATGCCAACATGGACTGACTGAATAATGTAAATGATAGTAATTTATGACTTCATGTTTATCATCTTTTCAGTCAACATAACTTTGAAAAAGGATCACTAGTTCCAGTCCTTTAGTTTGTGAAAATGATTTAGACAACTTAGGACACTAGTGCAACTTACAATGTGTTAATTATTTTAGTGACAAATATACATCATAGTTATTATGTAAACAGATCACACTATACTACAAACACTACATAATGTACCTTGATTCCAGCGCTTCTGCATTTGCCCACAGCATCAGGTACAGCAGCACGAGGGGGGTCAATCATGGACATAAGGCCAACAAAACACAGTTTCTCGGTGGGGAAGTTCACCTCCTCAGTATCAAACTTAAATCCATCAGGGAACTGGTCTTCAGGCAGGCTGTGATGGCAGAAACCTAACCACAAATGGTGGCATGAAATCATATTTCAAATCAAGGCATTTTGAATGTTTTGGTTAAATGATTTGGTTCACTATGGTAAGGTATGTGGATGCCATTAAAGGGTTACACACATATTGAAGAGCCCTCTCATAGACTTCACAAGCATGTACAAAATGGCACTCAGATTTGTATAAAAAACAATTTTGTACTAGATGGTGCCAAACTATATTTGCATAGGCAGATGAGTTCAGATTGCATAGTTATAAACAAGTGTAACCTCACCCAGCACTCTTTCTCCTAGACCCCCAAGCTCAACATAGGCACTCTGGAAGGCATCTCTCATTTCCTCATCCAGGGGCTGTTCTTTGCCCTGGATCATGATGGATGAGCAGCGGTCCAGGATCCTTTCTGGGGCTCCCTTCATCACCAGCAGGTGCTTGGTCTCTCCAGGTGAGGAGTTTTTGTGGATGGAGACCTGTTAAAAAATACCAATTAATGGTAATAGCTATTAGTAGTAGCTAAACATGGACATTTACTTTTTTATAGTTTTTCAAATAGATGTGGGATACAGTTACAGTATGAACACATACCTGGTATTTGTTGGTGGAGTTGAATGGGATTTCAGCAACCTTTTTGTATTTGTCACGCATCTCAAGGACTGAACCACAGCACAGCTCAATGCACTTCAGCAGGGCAGACTCAGAGGCGTCTCCAGCTGTGTCTCTCTGTTGAAGATGGAGGCAATTATTCAAATGATGAACCACATTAGGTCCTGATCTATGGTCTGTTTAACCAGATATAAACCAAGCCCAGCAACACACTTAATAGCATTTTAATGTGAATTTACCAAATATTGGCATTGAATCCAGACCAAGGTCTATGACTTATGGGGATGGCATGCAAAATTTTGGGTTTGGTTGGTGGTTTAGAAAGTGGTTGTTGAAAGGAAGGAATTTAAGACCAAATTAAGGATCTACAAATAGTGCTGTGGTGGGATTTTGGTAGAGGCAGATTTGTTGGTTTCCCTCCTTGCATTCCCTCCCACACAGATTGGTGAGTGGAATTTAAAAGGTTGTTGCAAGGGGATAAAAAATATAATGCGAGTTGGGAAAGGACAACAAGGCAAAAGTAAATATAAACTATTTAAAAAATATTAATTTTGATTAGATTTGATTAAAATAGATCTGATTTTAAGGTGTTGAAAACCAAGTAACGTTCACCCCCCAGAGTGAACTCAGTGGTCTATCTAATTAAAGTCTTTTATTCTCACTTCTCAAACTCTGCATACTGTACCTTAAGGATGGGGACATTCTGCTGGTCAGCCAAGAAGACAGCGCGGTTGCACAGGCCAGCCACACGTGCCAAAGCAGTCCAGGTTGCAGAGGATCGATCAAAGGAGGTTCCAGTCTGGTTCTCAGTGGTGTCGGCTTCGTGGATCTGGTTGTCGAACCACATGTGGGCCACCGTCATGCGGTTCTGGGTCAGAGTTCCAGTCTTGTCAGAGCAGATGGTGGAGGTGGAGCCCAGAGTCTCCACAGCTTCCAAGTTCTTCACCAGACAGTTCTTCTTGGCCATACGCTTGGCAGTCAGGGTCAGACACACCTTTGAAGGACATGAAACAGGTATTGAGGTCATAGCACTAAGAGGGTCTGTGTACTTTTTCGTTCATTCATTATTGGATTTTGGATGTCACATGGAAAATGAAAAAAGACCTATATATGAATTTTTGCAGTTTACTTGTTAAATAAAGCCAAAGGCGTGTATTTGTCTTTTACTAACTGAAAATTAAATACAAAAAACCCTGCCGTTTTGAATTAGGCTGATTGTCTATTTTGGACCTGGAAGTTATCTCTTTTGGGTGGACAGGGCATTGCCCTGCATATGGGTTTGTGTTGATACTGTCAACCGCATGACACAGCGTCTTTAGAGGCATATTCAGACAGTTTGTGATGTTGCAAAGGCATACTACACATGCAGGCATTTGAAGACACTGGCGCAGGGCGTGGCTGCTGTGAAGTTGTGATATTCACAACCCAAGCGTGTCTGATACTCAGCTGGAAATCGCCATTTCTTTAGCAGTTGAAGAGTAAGTAGCCAAACGTGGACACTGTTCATTTAAACTGCTCAAGAAACAGCGATTTCCAACTGTGCATTCGCTTGAGAACATCACGTAGCCAAGGCCTAATCACCCAATCTTAGAACAAGCATAGCCTAACGTTTCCTCCTTAGATGCTGTGAAATATCTTGCATGCCATTATATCTCAATAAACACGCAATGTGATGCGGGTGACAATCAAACCATGCCTTCACAACATTATGGCTAAATATGCTTAAACACCCCATGTGATGCAATTGACAGTATCAAAAGAAACCCATGCAATGCCATATTTGCCCAAAAGAATTGCTAAATTTCCATAAATTCAATTTTTCCATAATTCAGAACGCCAGCTTTTTATTTTTTAGTATTTCATTTTCAATTCCTGAAAAGACATGCAATCATTGCTTTAGCTTCTGTCTAAGAAATAATAGACTACCTGTACAAATTCATATACAAGCCGTTTTTCATTTCCCATATAACATCCAGAATCCAAAATGAATGAACGAAAACATACACAGACCTAAGAGCCACTCACACATGCAATGAGCATTATAATAGCAAATGGCAAAGGCAGATCTATGTATTGCTTATTGCTCTATGTATTGCTCTTTAAAATCATTTTAGGAAGGACAATCAATTTTTAAGGATCAAATTTCAGAACATCAAAGAAGTTAAGAGGCAATCGAAATAGCAAAAATAGCACCTACAAATGAAATTAGAATGAAATTCTATTAAAAGACCAAAATAAAAATTGGTCTGAAACTGAAGCTATTAGTCTGTATGATGTTATGCCTTACTCCTAATATCAGACACACACACACACACACACACACACACACACACACACACAAACTGAGATTGATTTACTCACAGTGACAGTAGCCAGCAGTCCCTCTGGCACATTGGCGACAATGATACCAATGAGGAAGATGACAGCTTCAAGCCAGCCATACCCAAGGATGAGAGAGAGGATGAAGAAGCTGACACCCAGGAAGACGGCCACACCAGTGATGATGTGGATGAAATGCTCAATCTCTTTGGCAATGGGGGTTTTCCCACCCTCCAGACTGGAAGCAAGAGTAGCAATCCGACCCATCACAGTACGGTCACCGGTGTTGATCACAACTCCTCTGGCAGTGCCTGTACAATAGTTAGATATGAAACACAGCTGTACCCTCTTTCATCAATAAATCTTGTAAATAACTTGGAAATATACATCAGCAAATGTTTTAAAAAATGTTTTAAAAAATTACAATTTGGGGTATGGTTAATCTGTGGTTGCTTGACTTAAGAGCACAGAATCTAGTGCATTCATTTTTGCATTCTTTCACTAAGGCTTAACAGATCTGTTATGCCATGCAGTACCTTTTAGCCAAGCTTTAATAAACATCTGCCAATAACTTTAGGCTGTGCATATACTTTTCTTATCTTGGCATAGGTAAGATTGAAATGATTTGCAAAAGACTAATAATATACTTATAATTTCAATAAGTCAAGGAGAAAGACTGCCAACTTGTCCCAATATTTAATTTCTTTTAGGTAATAACGCAATATTATTAGTCACCGTTTTTTCAATAATAGAAGCCTACTTCTCCTCTCACTCCCACAGAGTGTTGATGGTGTATAGGGAGTGTTATTTGTGTACCTTCAACACAGTTGGTGGAGAAGAAAGCAATGTTCCTGGTCTCGAGGGGGTTGTCATTGGAGAAGTCAGGGGTACGGGTCTGTGGCTCAGATTCTCCAGTAAGGGAAGAGTTGTCCACCTGCCAAGGGAGAACAGAGATACTCAGCACAAAGAACACAATGAGTGGGTTTATATTACCAACCAATACTGGCAGAATTAGACCAGGTAGAGCACCTTGCAGCCATGAGCGGAGACTATGCGCAAGTCCGCAGGAATCCTGTCTCCACCTTTCACCTCCACCAGATCTCCTGCCACCACCTCCTCGGCATTGATGTTCTTCTTCTCTCCATCACGTACAACCAGGGCTTGCTGTGTACAAGGTAATATTACACACATTACTTGGAAAACAGGTGGATTTTGCAGACAGAAAGGGTTGTGTAAATAAATGAGAGCTATTTTCATGTACCTGGGGAACCAGGTTCTTAAAGGAGTCCATGATCTTTGAGCTCTTGGCCTCTTGATAGTAGGAGAAGCATCCAGTGATGATCACAACAGCTGACAGCACAATACCCAGGTACAGCTATGAGGAGAATAGGGGGAAATTGGAATCATGGCCATGAAAGCATGTGACGAAGATAGTGGTAATCCGTTACTGGATTAAAAAAAAATCTTTTTTTTACACTTTGGCCATCTTTGGAGTGATTTTGATCCTTACGTTATCATTGGCTGGTTCATCTTCTGAGGCAGCCTGAATACCATAGGCCAGGAAGCAGAGAATGGCTCCGATCCACAGCAGGGTGGAGAAGCCACCAAACAGCTGCTTGCAGAACTTCACCCACTCTGGGGTGGTGGGTGGTGGAGTCAGAGCATTGGGGCCGTCACGAGCAAGGATCTCTGCTGCACGAGTCGATGACAGACCCTGGTAGCAAAAAAACAGGTACAACCAGCAACAGTCAGTGCTAGGCTATATATAAGGAAGTAAAGTTTTTCTCTGAAAAACTGAATCACAATGTGCTCCCTACACCCCAATCATATGCTGCAATCTACAGTGGTTAGGCTATAAACACACATATCACATTTTATACTATATATGTTTAAACATTACAAATTAGTTTGAAGACTGAACATCAGATTTTTTTTGTTGATTGGTTGGTAGAATTTCTGTTTGAGTAAAAAGGCTTTTGGAAAGTTCCCCGATGCAGTACTTTTTGCCAGCACTTTACTGAGTTAAAACCGTGCTAGTCCGTCTACTTTTCCATTCCCTCTGTATCGGCAAAATATTAACTTAACATTATGATGGACTTGCTGCAGTCATGCTCAAAAAACTGACTTCCTTTGTCCAAAGTTCAAACTTCCAACTTTCTTTGACTTCCTTTGTCCAAAGTTTAAAATTGCATGATTTGATTGTTGCTGTTTGCATAGGAATAGGGGATCATTGGCCACATCGCCCTAGGGGTGCTTGATTAGACATACCATCCAACACAAACACTCAACACAAACACAAATTCATAACAACTTTCCCAGATGCAGTATTTAGAGTTACAGCACAGCTACACTACACTAGCCTAACTAATTTTCCGTCTCCTCTAAATCGATAGGAAAAATATTAACTTGACAATGAATACTCAAAAGCTGGCTTCCTTTGTCCAAAGTCCAAACCTCAGCCTCCTAATTAAAAAGCTATATCCAGACACAGCCAAACTGCACCAGAAGACACAGCATTCTCAGCAAGTCATTGTTGCACTTATACCTCTTGGCAGATGATTGTGAGAATTTGTCCTGGCCTTGAAACCATTTATCGGTTGGTTCCTCAAACCACACTTGCATGAACTCACCCTGGTCAAGTCTGTTCCGTATTTGCGGTGAAGCTCGTCCAAGGTCAGTTTATGGTCATCCTATGGGGGAGAAGAGCGGTTAACCCTTATCTCATATTGATGGTCTCACTTGTTCTAGCATGATTTACTGATTCTAAAGTTTAACACATTTGTGCCAGACTCCCACAAGAGCTTTTCAACTTTGCTACAGGGAAACAATAAAGGGTGTACTGAAATGTTTGAAAATTATGTGACTTCACAATCATTTTATTGTGGCAGAAATGTTTGCAAATTGTAAGAATGATACTATTCATGCTGGTTTGACTACACACTTATCTAGCACATACTTCAGACATTCCACACTACGGCAGTAACATGCTGGCATTCCTCACACAGAAAATACCTTTTCCCAAGAAAGAATTTCTCAACATTTAAATCCTTATGAAAGTTTTGTGGACTTAGAAAACGCTGGGTGACTCTAAAGGAGAATTTGTCAATGCAAACATGTTATACGAGAACTCACCAAATCGACTTCTTTCTTCAGTTCATCCATATCTTTATCCTTTTTTCCCTTTTTCCCCTTTTTCCCTCCATCTTCAGAGGTTGCTGCAAGCTTGTATTTGTCATTTCCTTTCTGTATCAAAGTGAAGGGATAATATAGTGATAAACCATTGAAAAAAACGAGACATGAGTGCAAAATGGTTAGACAATGCAAAAAATCTTGCTGAAACCACCAAAATATGGGTCGGGAGGAAACTGAAGGATTTACAGAGATCACTTACACCCAAGCCCATTTTATTCGGGCTCTGTGTCCTGACTCCAAAGAAGAAAAAGGGCTTTGTTCCCAGGCAGGTAATCCTGTGTCACCCTAAAGACCGAAGCAGCCCCTGACTTATATACCTCTGTGTGTTCACCTGCCTGTTAGGGCGGAATTTAGGGAGGAGCTCAGGAATGGGGGGGTTTGGCCTCAGACTTTTTTTTTGTGTTGACAGCAATTCATTCAACCTTCATTTGTCCTTTAAGGTCCCTGCAAGTCTTCTAAAACAGGAATTTATAATAATTACGAAAAATGAAGTGAAAGCTTATGTAGTTTAAAGTTGGAGAAAACTTTTGTCAAACTTCCCAAGCAGATGTTCATGTATCAAATATGTTTTCTGCTGGCTAAATGTATCTCATCCCCTTTCAAAGAAATTTGTCTCTGCTAGAGAGAGCCACTTGGAGAACCGGTCTGTTCACTTTTTGTCTTTCTTCTTACCTACCATAGAAACCCGAAGAGTTAATAAATGTCAAGGACTATGGGGCATTATTGTGTCATATGTAAGTCTGTCCAGAATAGCTAAGCTAGACTTTAAATATTTAACACTGTGGATGTGTGTATTGTGTCTGTGCATGTGTGTGTGTGTGTGTGTGTGAGGGAAAGAGAGAGAGAGAGAGAGAGAGAGAGAGAGAGAGAGAGAGAGAGAGTGTGTGTGTGTGTGAATGCATGTGTTGGCTGGGGGTGATGACGGCTAATGTGGGACTAATGAAGAGGTGATGAAGTTGCAACAATGTTAACATTCATAAAGTTCCCACACATTGACATGGAGTGTCTTTGACTGTCTGTGATTAATTGGCCAGTGACTGAATAGGCGGGCAGGTGAGAGACAACATGGTAATACAATTACAAAGCAACAGATTAGTTCCAGGTTTGCTCAAATTCACATGCAAATTAACCCTGAGCACCCAGGGGTCTTCCTCACAAGGGGGTTGAGTGTCATTACATAACATGAGATAAAGTACTGTTCCAAAGCCATCATCACTGCTAGACAACAAAGAGCTGTGAGATGGCTTCCACCTTTTTTGAATGGCCTCTACCCCCAGAATGAAAGTTAGAGCTAGACACTAGGCAAATGCTGTTTAAAAACATGACAGTGTTAGGTATGTTGGTATGCTGAAATTCTCAAAACAAGACTAAATTAATATGTCTTCCTGAAAAAAAAAGATCACATCCAGTTGTTTCAGTTTTGGCAACACTTTTATTCAAGCTACAAACAACGGCACCATCTCCAGTTGCATATGAAGATGACCTGCATAAAGCTAGCCACAGATGGGAGATACATGCAAGTGTGAAAGTGATTACTAGTAGTAGGTTTCTTTTTCCACCCAACCTAGAAAAGGAGAAAGGAAGTCCAAAGTTATAAAACAGGACACAAACTCTATCACACAACATTGTATTTGAATCAAAATAGTTACATTTAAATGACTCAAAGAAAATATGACTCAAGTTCAAATTAATCTCAACTACTAGGGTTGGAAGATACACTGTAAACGATAAGAGTCAATAACTGTCAATAACACTGGAACATCTTACCTCCTGGGTATTTTCGCAAGAAAAATCTTCTGGACTCATCATAGAGAAAGATAAGTAGAGAGTAGGGGAAGGCACAGAACCACCAGGAAGGCCTAAACACACACACACACACACACACACACACACATAGGTCAAAGTCACCACAGAGTAATGTTTACCATTTAGGTTATGAACACATGACAAAAAAAAATAGGATGGCACAAAGTTCGACATTAGCCACATGGGCCTAAACCTGCTGTAACAATTCTCTTCAAGCAGTATGTTATTTCATTCAGGGTATGTTAAAGTTGAACAAGCGTGAATAATTAAGACTTGAAATGGAGTTGATGAGATGTCCAGTGAACTCACTTGAGAGGATACATTCTGAGGGCAATGTCCATGCCTGGACAGTATGACAAGAAAGCAGCCAGCGCTGTCTCCTCAATTAGGCCAAATATGAGTATTTTATTTCTGTAGACAAAAGCATAGAAAAGGAACTATGAAACATCATAGAATATGTCACCAGTACCTCTACAAGTGACCATCTGCCATATGAGAACAGGGAGTCCTATTGACAACCTTGATGTCATATCTATACAGTTTTCTCAACGCTAGCCAAGAAAGAGTCCTAAGGCATGTATTCGAGGAAGGCAATGTCCCTGCAATGCATAGTCCCCATAAAACTTGGATTCACATTCTGTAAAATTGAAATTGATGGCTTACGTCATTCCTTGATGAATTATAGAGTTTCTTCTTGTTTTACAGATGATAAGGTCAGCCCACTGCACGATTACAATACTGGTGAAAAATGCTGTGTGACAAGTGAACTCCACGATTTTTCTGCGTTCGTATGTCTACAAGAAAAATAACCAAATGACAAGGGAGAAACAGTGAGAACTCTTGGCTAAGGTTTAAAAATGTACCCTTAATTTCTTAAACATTGTAGAACACCTACCCATTGCTGACCATAGCTGTCTTCAAGGTCATTTTTGAATTTGTCGTCCCAGCTGACACGAAGACCTAACAGATCTGAAGGCAGGAATCCATTTTCAGCCAGGATGACAAAGTAGGTGAAGAAGCCTGCTGTGGCCTGCATCATACCTTAGAACAAGGAACAAGGCTTTCATTAAAACTCATGGCTAGATCCAACCTGTTTTTACCATGGGTGATCTTTCAGTGATATGATGCAGAGGGGGATTGGTGATCTTACCAATCTGCCCGTAGGCCATACTGATAAGCCTCTCATTTACCAACTTGTCGGTCTTTGCATTTCTGGGCTGTCTCTTCATTATGTCACTCTCAGCTTTTTCATAAGCCAAGGAGATAGCAGGAATCTGGTATAGTAATAAGCAAAACATTCTTCATACATTAGTTTTTAATAATCAGAATATATCTCCATTTTAACCCTTATAGATCTTGAAATTTGCATATAAAATATTATTTGATTTGGCTTAAGATATTAATAATGTTCAGATCATGGCCTACAGCCATTTACTCCCTCTGTGAAATTGTTGACCGCATGCTACTGGGTTAGGATTTCATGCCGGACAAATCTAATAGGGGTCAGATCAGTGAAATCACTGGTTGAGACAACAGTTTTCATTGTTTTCATAACAGCACTTTTGTTACACCACATCAGATATTAGGCTAGTTAGTCACTCCAGTCAGTATATTTATAGCAATTTTATTTAATAAAAGTTGAGCTCATTGATGTTTTTCATCTGAGATCTTGATTAAGTTGACCTTTTGCCTCTCATCTGCCAAAAATGTGCGACACTTGTCTTTTTTTAAGAGGTGGTGTATTGTTTGTTTTCAATCCAAGACTTAATCTAATCTTGCAAAAATGGACCAAAATCAGTCAAATTTGATAATCTCTTTACCATGTCAGTGCCCAGGTCGATACAGAGGATGGTGACCGTTCCCAGTGGCAATGGGATATTGGCAATGATGAAAAGGAGGAAAGGAGAAATCTCTGGGATGTTACTTGTCAGAGTGTAGGCAATAGACTTCTTCAAGTTGTCAAAGATAAGACGACCTGAAAAAAAAAATCTTGTGATGTAAGCACAATTGTGAAATACTTGTGTCTTCACTTAAAGACTACAACATACCTTCTTCAACTCCTGTGACGATGGAGGCAAAGTTATCATCCAGAAGGATCATGTCAGCAGCTTGCTTTGAGACATCAGATCCAGCGATACCCATGGCAACACCAATGTCAGCCTTCTTCAGGGCAGGTGAGTCATTGACACCATCACCAGTCACAGCCACAATTGCTCCCTGTAGATCAAAAAAAACTAAATGGGTCTTCAGAAAGGACAATAGCATCAAGGAAAGCAATATGCAATCTGCAATTAGTGAATTGTGATGAAGACCATCATTTAGCATTACCTGTCGCTGGCAGCCCTCAACAATGATGAGTTTCTGCTGGGGGGAGGTTCTGGCAAACACAATCTCAGTGTGGTACTTTAGCATTTCATCAAGTTCCTCAGATGGCATGTCCTTTAGTTCATTTCCATGGACCACACAAGCCTTGGCATCTCTGTAGGTGCCAGAAAAATCAGAAAGTAAATTAAGGTTGCCTATAGCAAATACACATTAATACTTTGGATGAAAGCGTCTGCTAAATGCATAAATGTAAATGTAAATGTAATACACAAATACGGAATTTATGATTGACATACATTTTTTAAAATAAGGATATTTCAGATATTTATTAGGCATAAGTGCACTTACTATTTGGGGAAGTAATAAACTATATATTTTTTTCCATCTGTATGGCTGCAAGCAGTCGAGGAGCAAAAAAATCAATGGGCTGTCTACAGTTTTCAAGGTAAGTTAAAAAATGTGTGTTTACACAATCTTTGCCCATTGGCCATGCATGGCGATGGGATGCACTTCACCAGAAAAAAAGTGAAAGTAAATTCACACCACGTTGCATATTCAGTTAATACAGTTAGATCGCCATTTTGTCGCAAGTTGTGAAGGAGCACATTAGCATGACGTTCACTGGATTTATCTTGCAGCCTAGGGTTAGGGTTAGGCTAGTCACCTGGAAATATGAGTTGTTCTTTACCAAGAAAACTCTGCAACATTTCTTTTAAAGGTGCTCTATGAGATGTTGGAGGATTTTAGCACGATTTTATTTTTATCTCAAATCGCAGGCATCTCCCCTTGATCGGCTAGCTTTCTGCCCCCTCAATACAAAGTCTCGAAAGACAACACACCTGTGAGTGGTGTTTTCAAACAAACGCCAGCAATAGGGGGATCTGGGGCCTATTGCACAAAACTAAGATAAGGGATTAAGCCAGGATATCTTGGTTATCCTGGCTGAATTGACCAATCATTTATCAGTATAACCAACATATCCCGGCTTAATCCCTTATAGTTTTGTGCAATAGGGCTCTGAACTTAAACATAACAAACAACGACAAACCAATCAGAAACAAGATAGGAGGGGAGCTAATGCGCGTCCTCTACCATTTTTATTGTCGATTGGTTGGCCTGTGGTTTTTTGAGTTAAGGTTTGTTTGAGTGTTCGTTTGAGTATTAATCAAGGGGAGGTGCCTGCTTGACCTGCGTCCATAGGTCAGCCCAAGTTGCACTTGTATGCTCAACTTCAAAATGCTCTCCTACCCCTGTAGTCTGTATTCGCCTGTGATAGAAAACTGCCGGGAAAAACGAGCAAATCGGAAAAGCCGCACAAGCCTACGTCACATTAAACATTAGCTGTGCAGTTAGCCCGCCCTCAAGAAAACATTATTAGACTGCCTGCAGACAGACCCACTAGAGGGAGCGTCACAGTGCCGTTAGCCAATCAGAGGCGATACGTTTGCATATCATTAATATTCATAAGAATCCTCTTGCGCTATCCCTGCTCTCGTTTTCACCTAACTAAAATAGCTTTACATTGTTTTAGAGAAGAGACCACCACAAAATTAATGAAAATACGATGGAATGAGACCTTTAAAAGGATTGTGAGTCAAAACAAACTGCTCAAATGTGGATGTGCATTAGCCTTGCCCTCGCCAGCCCCGTTTTCATTTCATTCCGTTGTAGGAAAGCTTCGGAACATACAGGAACTGAAGTCTGAACAAGAACAATGTTTATTTATTTTTATCAGTGGAAAAGATGTCGTTGGCCCTACTACCCACATGTTTTGGGAAAAGTTTGATTTTCCAGCTTGCTCCGTTAATTTCCAAGGAAGTGGCTAGGTTAAATGGTAGGGAAGCTATCATCTTTCACAAGCCGCCATCTTACATATGTCATGACCAGGCGTTAGCAATTGGGTAAAGGCAGATCCAATCACTTAAAACTTCAGCAGAATCAACATATCTAATGAGAGAACGATTGTCAATGCAGCAGTCCCAGACCCTCTATACGAAATGAACTGAAAGTACAGGGCGGGGCTAGCGAGGGCGAGGCTAGATGTGCATCAGGCATTAACCATTATCGTGGCAGTGGGTTTCTGCAGTCAGAATTCCCACAGGTTTAATAGGGCAATAACAAAAAAGAGTTGGCAACCCTACAAAAAAAAAACTGACCATAAGGCAATCTAGGCAATTGACAAATATAAGAAAGTTTACCTCCATGATTCCAATACAAATGTTCTTAGGAAATAGACAAGAAAAAGGTCAATTCTCACTCTACCTTGGATTGACTTCATCAACAGGAACGTTTAGTCGAGTGGCAATGTCCTCCATTGTCTCATTTCCTTCAGAGATGATACCTACACCCTTAGCAATGGCCTTGGCAGTGATAGGGTGGTCACCAGTGACCATTATAACCTACAGTGGAAAAAAGAAACATTCAGCCATTGAAAGGGGCAATTGCAATAAATGTTGGGGAAATTATGGAAAGTGGTCACTCTACCTTGATTCCAGCACTTCTGCATTTGCCCACAGCATCAGGTACAGCAGCACGAGGAGGGTCAATCAGGGCCATTAGGCCAACAAAACACAGCTTTTCAGTTGGGAAATTCACTTCGTCAGTATCAAACTTAAAGCCCTCAGGGAACTGATCATCAGGTAGGTTGAAATGGCAGAAACCTGACCACAAATTTGTTTTGTTACATCATGGTTTGTCATTATTTGAGTTTAGTTTCAACACAAATACAAACTAAAATGACTCCTTACCCAACACTCTTTCTCCTAGACCTCCAAGCTCAACATAAGCACTCTGGAAGGCCTCTCTCATCTCCTCATCCAGAGGCTGTTCTTTGCCTTCCAGCAGGATGGAGGAGCATCGGTCCAGAATCCTTTCTGGAGCTCCCTTCATCACCAATAGGTGTTTGCTTTCTCCAAGGTTTGGGTTTCTGTGGATGGAGAGCTATTTGGGGAGAAGTTAGCCATTAGCATGTAGTAGAATGCTCTGCCATTAAAGGGATTATCCGGAGTGAATCAACCCGTAGCTCTGTTGACTGAGGCTGTCAAATGGTGTCAATAGGTATCAGAATGACAGCAGTAGGTACAACGTAGACCGAATTCACGAACTGGCCGCTAACGCTAAGCATATTGGGCATATGAAAACGAAACTGACATGCCCTAATCAGTTAGCACTGGCTGCCGTTTCGTTACTTGGTCTACCGTGCATGAAAATCTGTTGTTCTTATACCTATGGATAGCACTTAGCAACGTGAATCAACAGAGCTACGTGTTGTTTCACTTCGGATAATTCCTTTAACTATGATTACTTCAGAGAAATGCTTAGGAATTCTATCTATTTGTTTGTTGATGAGGAGCCAAAGTTTGGGATTCTTGCCTGGTATTTGTTGGTGGAATTAAATGGGATCTCCGCAATCTTTCGGTACTTTTCCCTCATCTCTTTCACTGGGCCACAGCACAGCTCGATGCACTTTAGTAGAGCAGACTCAGAGGCATCTCCTGCCGTTTCTCTCTGTAGAGGATTACAAAAAATATATACTAAATTATATACATAAAATTTTAGAAATTGTTCACTTTTGTTCACTTATGTATTTTTGATGTATTCCTTTAGCATAAAGATAAAATCAGTGGGATGTAATAACATCAAAAAGAGAAGGTGATTTTGTAAATTGTTAATTTGCCCACCTTGAGGATGGGTACATCCCTCTGATCAGCCAAAAAGACAGCACGGTTGCACAGGCCAGCCACACGTGCCAAAGCAGTCCAGGTTGCTGAGGATCGATCAAAGGAGGTTCCTGACTGATCCTCGGTGGTGTCAGCTTCATGGATCTGGTTGTCAAACCACATGTGGGCCACCGTCATGCGGTTCTGGGTTAGAGTTCCAGTCTTGTCAGAACAGATGGTGGAGGTGGAGCCCAGAGTCTCCACAGCTTCCAAGTTCTTCACCAGACAGTTCTTCTTGGCCATGCGCTTGGCAGTCAGGGTCAGACACACCTTTGAAGGACATGAAACAGATTATATAATCAAACAATCCTGATGGGCATTGTGGTTTCTCTTCATATTATGATATTCTTTAAGAAATGCAGGATGTATGATATTATTGGAAAAAACAATGCCTTAAACCCACTATGTGTAAGTTTTATTTTTTTCGTATGAGAATTTCTCCCATCTATCGGCGAAGTGGTATACTGCACACGTTTGAATAAAATGTATCAGCCCTTCCCTTCCCACGGTCCTCATTTCCAATGGTCCTCATTTTGAAAATGGCGGCACAAAATGGATATTCTCATATTCTCATATTCTCAGCCACATCTATATATAAATGGAAATTACCAAGTTTACGGGAACACTACAATTTATTCATGGAGGTAATTACCATCGTTTTACATTGTATTTTTAATAAAAGACAAAGATAAATAGAAGATAAATCCTACACATAGTGGCTTTAAAGAAACACCAAGTTTCTATGTTTGCTAAATTATTCTCAAAACCCTAAAGCAATAAAGGGCTGTTTGATGTCACATCTTGTTTTAGGACATTGATTTACTTACAGTGACAGTAGCCAGCAACCCCTCTGGCACATTGGCGACAATGATACCAATGAGGAAGATGACGGCTTCAAGCCAGCCATACCCAAGGATGAGAGAGAGGATGAAGAAGCTGACACCCAGGAAGACGGCCACACCAGTGATGATGTGGATGAAATGCTCAATCTCAATGGCAATGGGGGTTTTCCCACCCTCCAGACTGGAAGCAAGAGTAGCAATCCGACCCATCACAGTACGGTCACCGGTGTTGATCACAATTCCTCTGGCAGTGCCTGTGAAAATATTATTGAGCAATAACCCAGAGAAACTGTTCTATACCTTCAGACCGCTCCTATACCTGCAGACCGCTCAACCCCCTCAGCGTTGTTATTTTCATAGTATAAACCGGACTCAAAAGCCTCCATGCTTTTCAGGGACCAAACATAGTTACATTTAACAAAGCCACAGACAACAAGAAATGTAGCAATTTATTCCTAAACAATCTGTTCCTCTGCTTTATTTCCTTTAGCTGAATGGTTGCCAAGTGAAGCACGAATGTAGGCAAAGCAACTTTGGAATGGTGTGTCATGGTTTCAGCAATGCTAATGTGAAATATAGCCTGGCTTCCGCGACAAAGCTCATAGGAGCTTAGTCTGGCCCACCTACATTACTAAACATCTTCTGGGAGGCAGGCTTAACCTGCGTCCATCATATGCCTCTGTATACTACTTGACGAATCTACAACCAATAAGACCTCTCATTCCGATGACATATGCGTAAGCTCGTTTCTCATTGGTGCCCACAATTTGGGAAAAATAATTCCTCTAAATCAGCACGATGGCCATACTGACTTGCTCGCAAAATTGAATGTAGCGTCACAGGAAGTATGGGCGGGCCCAGGCTAAGGAAATATACAATGGCATCAAACTTGAGAAAGTTTTAGACAAGGATACATAGGGTAGGAAAACATATTTTCCTTGGCTCAGATGAATTAGAGCAGATTAGAACAAAGCAAGTTAGAACAAGTGATGAAGAGTTGAACATAGTTTCATCTTTTGTTCATAGGAGTCTGCTTGTAGAGAATGGAGAACAATTTTTGCTGAATAATACAATAAATTACCCTATGACTAAATACCTTCAACACAGTTGGTGGAGAAGAAAGCAATGTTCCTTGTCTCCAAGGGGTTATCATTGGAGAAGTCAGGGGCACGAGTCTGGGGCTCAGATTCTCCGGTAAGGGAAGAGTTGTCCACCTGACAAATGGAAAATATTCACACTGAGCAGAAAGTTGAGAGTTTATTATACATGCTGGGAACCAAAACTTAATACACTTGGGTATTTCATAGACCTTGCATCCCTGAGCAGAGATGATACGCAGGTCAGCAGGGATCCTGTCTCCTCCTTTCACCTCCACCATATCTCCGACCACCACCTCCTCAGCATTGATGCTTTTTTTCTCCCCATCACGCAAAACCAGTGCTTGCTGTTTTCGGTGAACACCAAGTATACATCACAGGTAGTTGACACATATATGCAAAAGATCAAGGATTTGTCTAAAAGCAATTTCTATGTACCTGTGGAACCAGGTTCTTAAAGGATTCCATTATTTTTGAACTCTTGGCTTCTTGATAGTATGAGAAACAACCAGTGATGATTACAACGGCAGCAAGCACGATACCTAAGTACAGCTATGGAGAAATAAAAAAAGAATGAAACATGCAAGATGTTGATTTGTAATTAACAGAATTACAGCATTCTGCTTTTTTGAAGAAGTCTTTACATTATCAGGTGAAACTATGAGGAGAATGAGGGAAAATTGTGATCCTGACCATGAAAATGTGTTATGAAGAGAGTGGTAATCTGTTACTAGATTAAAAAATGTATATATTTTTTTTACACTCATGTTAGCTATCTTTGGTGTGATTATGTATAAAATAAAAATCCTTACATTATCATTGGCTGGTTCATCTTCGGCTGCAGCCTGAATACTGTAGGCCAGGAAGCAGAGAATAGCTCCGATCCACAGCAGGGTGGAGAAGCCACCAAACAATTGTTTGCAGAACTTCACCCACTCTGGGGTGGTGGGTGGTGGAGTCAGAGCATTGGGGCCGTCACGAGCAAGGATCTCTTTTGCACGAGAGGACGACAGGCCCTGGAAAGATTACGTTCATTATGTCAGTGAACATATTTAACATGTATTACTACATTCGCTTTACTAAAATACGTCACGTTAATGTCAATTAATCTTTGGGTGCCTATTTCCCACCTGCGTAATCTGAATTTGGAAACACTGGATTTACAATTGCAGCAGTGTACTATTTACTGCCTTTCCTGTTTTATAGTATTGCTGTTAGCACATTTTCCTTCTTAAACCAAATTGTTGCACTCACCCTGGTCAGATCTGTTCCATATTTGCGATGAAGTTCATCCAAGGTCAGTTTATGGTCATCCTGTAAGTGAGAGGAGTCTATTATCGCATGTTGATAGTTTCTCTTACTCTAGTTTATTGTTTGTGGTTGTGTCACCTGTGGGTATTACCATTCTGGATTCATCTGATTATATGTCTTACCTCGTGTGCCCTTTTTTAGTGTGAGCTGCTGTTATTACTAAGTTCTTGATGCCTTGACAGAGCTTGATTTAAGTTACTAAATCTGTCTACCACCGCTGTGTATGCTATATCAGTAATGGATATACCACAAGTTTTCTCATAATTTTTCAATGATCAAGAAATGCCAACACTATCGTCCTCAAATCTTTGTGACAGGCAGGTGTCAAGGAGGTTATTATGTGTACCACCTGAAAGAGGGGAGGGATGTTTCAGTTATTTCAGCTCTGATGCGCCCTCAACTGCGTTGTGAGATTATCCTGAGAGCTAGCTTGTTGTATGAGTATTAGGTGCTGAAGCAGGACTGTTGTCGAGATGTTCCATGTTGTCAAGACATTGTTGGATTGATTTTTAATCTTTCTGGGGACCTACTTCATTGCCAAAGCTTGTGGGGTTCCTGTGGCCTTCATGACTTGTTGGGGGTAAGTGGTTCTACAAATGGTTTGTGTGTGTGTTGATGTGTGATCACACTAAAATTATTTTGACCTTTGCTGTACCTTTATCTCCTGTTTTGCGATAGTGTTGGTATTGTGAATGTATGTGATTATATTTGTTTGAAAGTACCTTTCATTTTTCTATCGGTGTGTGTTTTTCATCGCTATGGTTCTTAGGGCTCCCAGGAAATGTAATGCTATTCCTAAGAATGGGCTTTGTATTAAAGACTGGATCCTGTCTTTTAAATTAGATTCTCTTTGACCCTGAGCTTCTGTAAAAGGTTGCCACAATATCTTTATCAAGGGATGAGGATCGGAAAACACAGAGGAGAAATGCTTATTTTATGGAAAGATGTTGTGACTTACCAGGTCAACCTCTTTCTTCAATTCATCCATATCTTTTTCCTTTTTTTTCTTTTTACCCTTCTTGTCATCCTCAGAGGTGGGTGCCATGTTGTACTTTTCACTCCCTTTCTGTATCAAACCAAGCAAAATGAAAATATGTATAGTATCCATCTAATAATACTAACAATTATTATTGATAATAATTACTCAAAAAGCGTAATGGTGTAAAACAAGAACAAAAACTACAGAAAAGTAACTTACACCAAGGCCCATTTTTGTTGATTTGGTCTAGTGCGTGGACTCCACAGATAAAAGGTTGTTATTCCTAATTATAACTCTGTGTTGTCCCTAAGAGGCAGGTCCCCTGTCATTTATATACAGTCCCCCATGCAATTGCCCCAAATTTTGGGAGGAGCATAAAGGTGACGAGGTGACATCTTTAGATTACGAGTTTCCTGAAGTGGAAAATTATTACTCTTGCACAGACAGACACAACAGACACAACAGAGTTTTTAAACCAACAAATGTGTTGCTGCAGGAAAGGGAACACCACTCAGTTGGCTTTCAGTCTTAACCCAAACTTGTCCAGCCCAAACTTGTATTGACTATTGTTGTTGTTCATGTTGCTGTGAATGTTTGGTAAATGGACTGCATTTATATATAGCTTTTCTACTCCTACGAGCTCTCTTCTGCACACACTGGTGAAGGAGCCTGCCATGCCTCCAGGAGCAATTTGGGGTCTGTATCCTGCTCAAGGACACTTTGATAGGGTCAGGTTAAGGGGGCGTCGAGCCTGCAACCCTCCAGTTGCCTACCACCTGCACCACCATGGCTCTTTGGGAGATGCTTATTAAGTTATTTAAACCTGCTGCTTACAAAATCACAGTGACAGAAGAAAAAGATGATTGCTATCAGACAGTATATCTCTACAGTATGATAAAACCCAAAAAATTCTGAGTTGACATTTTTTGGTTCATCAAGCGTTTTTTGATATGCTATACACATTTTGATATCCTATACCAAGGGTGGGCAAACTTTTTGAGTCGTGGGCCAAAATGGGTTATAACATTTGATTAAGGGTCTGTGTCAGGAACAGACAGATATAGTGTTTGTAATATAAATTACATGTAAAGTCCATTATATTTCACAGTTTTGACCTTAAATAGGTATTAAAGCATGGAAATGCAGGGTTAAAAAAACAATGCATTTATTAACAGCAGTTTGCAGACATTGCAGGGAAAATACTAAATAAAGGTTTAATAATATTATTTAATATAATTTTGAAACGTTTGGTGGGCTGGATTAAAAATCCAAACGGGCCGTATATGGCTCCCGGGCCTTAGTTTGCCCATGCTTGTCCTATACAGTCGTCTGTATAGCTGCATATTGGTGCATATTTTGGAAATCTGACTTTATTTCTTCATGTGTGAGAGTACTTGCCTGGTACTGTGTGTGTGTGTGTGACAGAGAGGCAGACTGGAAACTCATATTTGGCTTTGCCTTCATATTTGTTCTACCAACAATACAGTGTGATATCTCTGGTGAAAATATTGCTGCTTACAACAGTCTTGTCTTTGTCAGTGTCACAGAAATAAATCACCTAGTATTTAGAGATAATAGGCTTCTGATCTATTCCTCCTAAACCCTCTCCAACAACACAGGAGTATCCTTAATTGAACTTGAGTAGAACTTGGGCTGAGAGAAAAGGAAGGCTCTTAGTCAAAATAAGACATTCTAGACAATGGTCCAAGTTGAAATAGGCTAGACAAACAAGAGATGTGATTTGAATGGGTCATTTGTATTGACTTTCACGACAGCACAAAGATGAGTGATTTAAGTCACTGAAACAAACTCCTACAACTCCTGAGAGACTTGGTTTACAATAGAGGTTTAAACTAGGAGAGCTTTTGCTTTTTAGTATGTAACATTTGAGTTGACATTTGTAACATTAGAGTTGAAGTTCTTTTGATGAGATCATAGCACATATAGAACATGTAGCATTTAGCAGCATAGAAAATGCAAGAGTGAACTTTAATTCATGGGAAAAATTAAACATGTCCTGTTTTGTTGTTCAAAAGTCAGGATGCTTGAGGGCATGAGCTCTTTCCCGTTCTGGAACGATGGATAGTTATACTGATGACAGCATGGAGAATAATGCATGGGAGGAGTGTGTTGTGTCCTTATGCTTGTGCATTTGCACAGACAGAAGCTGTTGTGACAGATGGAGAAAAGAGGCCTAGGACAGTAATAATACCTGCTCGTCATCACCCAGTCAGAGTGAAATGAAACAATTACAGAATAAAGGAAAATCATGTTTACTACTGTCAGTGGACATAAGCCAGTGAAAATGATCATCACTCATTCCCATTCTTTGCTTGGCAAACAAAGTGTGACAGGTGTGCCTAGATTTCAAGTTCAATGTGGGCTTATAGGGTTATATTGTACCCTTCTAGACTAAGCCTTTATGGTGGAAATACTGCTGGACACTGGTTTGGATCATTTGACACATTAAAGGAGAAGTTCGGTGTGATTTGGACTTGGACTGTACTGACTTTACTGTTAGTCGTAGCTTGTCAATCAACTTATCGCAACTTAATTTCAAGATGGCGGCGACCGGAAAATTCAGTGAAGGTAGGCTACTGTCTGAATAAACGTATTAATAAATAACTACCTGTGCACTTTCAAAGTTCTCAGTGTCTCGTTTTAAATGTCAGGGCCCTCAGAAGTCTACAAATGTAGTGTGAGTTACTTTGAACCTTGTTAATGGTGTGAAAATAGCGATTTATCTGCATAGGCGACACTATGCCCTGCAGTCTAGCATCCGTCCGTCCGTCTTTGAATCACCGTTTTGGCCGTCCTGTTGTCCTTTGGCCTTCAGCCAGCTTGCCGTAAAGGAGCGTCCATTCTCAACTGCATGCAAGCTGCTTATGTTGGCTCGTTCCAACACCTCGTTGTTGGGGATCCTATTCAATTCAATTCAATTTTATTTATATAGCGCATTTTTACAAAAGGCATGTCACAAAGCGCTTAACACAAGAGGCCCAATGAGCAACAGGGGCAAGGAAAAACTCCCTAGCAGCGTTTTTTGTTTTTACTTGTTATGGTAGAGGAAGAAACCTTGGGCAGTTCCGACTGCTCAAGGGGCTAACCCAACTGCCTAGGGCAGGTTTTCAGTCTCTCAGATGGTGAGTAGTCCACTATTATTCCATTAGATACACATTACAAGAAAATTTTGGTAAATATAGTAAAGTAATATAGGGGTCCCATTAGAATCCCAGGATATAGTCCCATGTCATTAGGCGCAGTCAATCCAGGGGCCAGCTAGAGGCTGTATCAATCATGTCAGGGTCATCTGTGAAGCTGAAGGCAGACCACCCAGGAAGCCAGAGATGCAGGATCAGGCAGTGGAAGGCAGGGGTGACCCTCAGCAGGGAGGCAGTGGCATGGACAGTGGAGTGGGTTGAGGACCATTCATGAGTGCCACCGAATCACGTTGGAAGAAGGTCCCAGGAGAACCCAGGAGGTGCAGGCGCAGGCAGTGGAAGGCAGTGATGACTCACGACAGGGTGGTAAAGGCATGGAAAATCAGAGAGGAGATGAGTTTGAACAGTCTCCATCAGATTTCAGAGAATGTGAGTTATATTGCGTGTGAAACCATATACAGATGCTGGCTAAGTGAAGAGAGAAAAGTAAGTGGAGAGGAAAGAGAGAGGAGGAGAAAGAATAGTGAAAATTGTACGGGTTAACAGATGGGTGGATTGTGGCGGCATTAAACTATAGCAGCATAACTAAGGTATGATGTATAACAAGCCAACACCACCAAAGGAAATGGTCAGTGGCCATCAAGCCCTGGACGGGAGCTTACAGCAGAGGCAGTCCTTTCCAATAATACCCTGAGGAGGTATGCTGCCACTTGATCTGCAGTATGCGCTGCAGGCCCCTCATGTGGACCCAAGGTAGGTGAAGTTCTCTACAACCTCCAGGGTGTATCTGTCAATGGTGAGGTTTGGGGGAGTCTCTGTGCCCTGAGCCATGACGTTGCATTTTGTCTTAAATCATTGTAATTTTTGTCTTAAATCGTAGGCTTCTCCCTTTGATCGGCAAGCTTTCTGCCCCCTAAATGCACTGTGAAAAAACCCTTTCTCGAAAACCTACACAGGGGCTGTAATCCTCAAACGGACAGTCAAACAAACCTAAACACCAAACCACAGGCAACAAATCGACACCAAGATGGCAGAGGACGCACATTAACTCCCACCCCTACCCACAAACATCTTGTTGCTGATTGGTTAGCTGTTGTTTCTAATGTTTAAGTCCAGATCCCCCTGCCGCTAGTGTTTGTTTGGATATACCACTCTGGTTTGAGAATTACAGCCATGGTCTTGTCTTTAATTTAGACAAGTTGATACATACAGTATCTCTTGTGTCTCATGCATTCAATGTTTCTGATGTGCGAGACATTCAGCTTTAAACATTTTTATTAAAATCCATAGTTCTCTTGTTCGATTTTCTGTAGTTCTGTCAGTTTGATTTACCAGTGAGTTTGTTGCCAGTTTAATTTCATTATGAGAAAATTACTCAGTCGACAAACCCTCAAAGCTACAAATTGTCATGTTCTCTGCCATGAACATTTCCAGAATGATTGCAAGCCTTCTAGAGTTTACAAATGGTTCAACTAGGCAGTTGGGTTAGCCCCTTGAGCCGTCGGAACTGCTCAAGGTTTCTTCCTCTACCATAACAAGTAAAAACAAAAAACGCTGCGAGGGAGTTTTTCCTTGCCCCTGTTGCTCATTGGGCCTCTTGTGTTAAGCGCTTTGTGACATGCCTTTTGTAAAAATGCGCTATATAAATAAAATTGAATTGAAAATTGAATAAAATTGAATTCAATTCAGGTCAACTCAGTGTCATTCTGAAGATGAGCTGCATCCAGCTGTTGTCACATGGTGGTTCACTCTTACATATTTGACAATAACTGTAGCGAATAGGGTTCTTGGTTTTATTTGTGTGCCTCTCATATGCACCAATATATCAAGGCATCTTCAAAAGGGAATGATGAATGACAAGAAAAAAAAACTATTCTATCCAAAACATATGGAGACAGGAATGAACACACTCCACAGTCTTTGACAACATGGGCCTATTCTTGGCCTGGTGGAAATAGGAGTGTGATAGTGTGAGTGATCTGTGATAGAATAGTGCTAATTTGACTGGCATAACAGACTATTGATAGCAGAAGAATTTGCCAGGAGATTTGGAACTCTTCTGAGTGAGCAAGAGACATTTATCTATTTAAAATGTTCACAGTAAGACTCACTCCCCTTAGGAAAATGACATTTTTTGAGTGTACCAGTAAAACTGGTAATAAATACTAAAATATGTGTTAAAGAGTGGTTTTTGAATAGAAGGCTCTTTCTTAGGCAAGGTATTTATATACTTTGCCATATACCGTAGGTGCATTGACACCCACACAACACCACCACACCCATCCACACACATGAGAATGACTCTTAAGAGTTTACAAGGCAATTTGCCTGTACTATTGGGTAGAACTGCTTCTTTGCATTGCACGGAATGTATTACCATGTTGCCTAGCACTTGGGTGGCTTTCCAGTCTGTCTCTCAAACCCAAGGTCAGAATGGTTACTGATTCGATGAGACTGAAGGCCGGGATGTGGACTGACCAGTTTTCCTGAGGCTGAGGCTGTACTTCGTAACTCTACGCCTTTCCTGGAAGAAAGAACACCGTTGTTCAGTCTTTTTTTTCAGCAGTTGGTGTAGTCTCAATGTTCAAGTTTTTTTTATGAATGTGTGAATTCCAATAGAATGCTTTTCTAGCTGCATCCACAAATGACTTACGTGTCAATACCATACAATGCAACAGCAACACTTGTTTTTTTTTGTTTTTTTTGCCTCAGTTCAGCCATGCCAGAATCCCGCCGTGGCATGTAGAGTAGAGCAGCCTGCAGCTGAGCTGAGTGAGGAGAAGAGAGTGGGGGATGGGGACAGGGCTTGAGGGGGTTGGTAGATCATTCTCCAGCACTCTGGCTGAGGTCTAACAAGCAGCACAAGTGGGAATATGAAAATATAAATATATATAGTAGTATATAATATATTGATAATGTTCTATATATTTATATTTTACTGTGAATAAATATATTTCCATCCCCTCTGTTGTTTTTCCTGTTCTCTAAGCTGTTCATGAAACTTGCCTGTTTTTGTCCTCATTTTTTACTTTATCTGTCTTTGCCTTGCTGTCTGTTGACACAAAGAGCTGGCATCATGTGTGCTCTCCTGGGAGAGAAACGAGACGGCAGACGGCGCTTGAAAGCGTCCCTTTCCTTGTCTGCTGTTCCCGCTGTCCCTTCTTCCAACACAGCACTGAGAAATGTCACTGACTGACCGAGGGAGAGAAAGAGTGGGGGAGGGAGAAGAGGACGGAGAGAAAAAAGATCATGGAATGATGAACAATATGATAAACTGAATGACGGTGGAGGGGTCTAGTACCTCTCTGGAGTGGCCCTTTCCAGATAGGCTGAGGTGTGCCATGATTCTTGGCCCTGCAGCTGAATTCCATTTTACCCAGCTCTACCACGCCATCTCTTCCATTCTGGTACTCTGTAGCGATGAACCTTATAGAGTCAGTGCTTTCACAAACAAAATAGTGACAGCCCATTCCGCATAGGCTCCATTTAGCAGGTAATTGTCAGTCATTGCTAGAGAGGGCAAACTGGAGGTCCTAGACATCGGTATAGCGATTAACAATGGTGCAGATGGGGTGAAAGTCCATCTCAATAGTAACAGCCATAAAACTCTCAGTAACAAAGCCATAAAACAGGCATGAACTGTTCAATGTCGTGAGTAAATATTCAGGACTCCCGAGCTTCTTTCCCAGACCTATCATTTACCTGGCAAATCCAGTGTTTTGCCTACTGCAAAATGATGACCCAGCTATGTAATTAAGTCATTCTGCCCCCAGCCCCATTTCTGTTTGCAGGATTAGTTTAAGTATAGAGGCTTTTGTAATTATTTGCTGCAGCTCTGGTTCCTCTGTCTTTCTTTTCTCTGTATCTACCTTTCATCTGCTCTGTCACACCCAAAGTCCAAGTCACACGTTACGCCCGGAGCCCACACACATTGGTGCCTTTGTATGGCCGCTCAGCGCTGCATGTGAGATGTGATTGTTCTCTGAGAGTCAACCGGAGGGTTGGGAAATGTGGGAAAGAAAGAAAGAAAAAGAAAGAATCGAATATTGAATGAATGAATGAATGAATACAGAGAGAGTGAGCGAGAAGGAATTGGTTGACATAATAGGGACCTTGGCTATCTAAAAAAACTGCTAGCAGAAATAATAATTTATGCACATGCTATAGTGCATGTGCTTTAGCTGTCCAATGGCTTCTAAATGGACACTGGACTCTGCAGATATCCATCTCTCTGCACATTTGGGGCCTTCCATTCTCAGCCCTCATTCTATCTCCTCTGTCCCCTGCCCCAGGCTCTTAGGTGCCCTTGGGTATGGCGTTATTTTAGTGGGTCCATCGCCTCCATTGTGCCCCCGACTGGATCATTTACTGAAAGAAAAGTATCAGTCTGGCACATCTGGAATGTTCTGGCAGGGTTCTTCGCTTTCCTGAGCCTTTACCAGTGCCATGGAGGATCAACGCAAATCGTTTAATCTCGCAAGAGCCAGCCAACTTTGTAAGCAGAAGAAGATACGAAAACAAAACAAAGCATGTGGCCCCGGAATTATACATTATGGATCGTTCATCCCGGATTCACTGCATCACATGGGACAAGACTGAGAGAGGGATCAGGAGGAAGGAGAGCAGAAGGATGGAATGAGAGAGATGGAGAAAGAAAGGGAGAGAGGGTGAGTGAAGGAGCGAGGGTGCAAGGGGGGTGGTGAGATGAGATGGCGTGGCATCAGTACAGGCTCTCGGGGCAGATCTTCAGCGTGTAATCAAGCCAGCGGAGCATCTTAGCTGGAGCATGATGATGACATAAAATGTGCGAGCTGACCTCTGGATGAATGTGTCACTTTGTCGCCTCCAGCACACGTCCAGTGATAGCTCTTAACGACATCACCCTTCAGGTGCTTTTTATGCCCCGTTAGGTGGACGGAGGAGGCACATGAATATGAGTATGGGGGAAAAAATGAGTACATGAGAAATGGATAGAAAGAAAGAGAGGAAAAGGGAAGAAAAAAGGAGAGGAATATAATGAGCTCTGCCAGGCTCCACAGGCAGACTAGACAAAGGGGTACTGTCCAAACTCAGTGAGGGGAGAGACCACTAGAACAGACTGTACACTGGGGACACTCACCCATGCAAAACTCACACACACACACACACACACACACACACATACAAAGAATTTCATTCTTTAGATGATCTATGGGATCATAATGTGTATTCCACTGCATGGATAAGGCATTTTAATAGGTCTTCATAAAACAAGCGTGTGCAAATTCATCCAGTGTCACAGGCAAAATAGTCTTCTTTTACTCTGAGTAAATGGAGCTTATACCACTTTGCTTCCATCCTAAAATAGTGGTTCTTGTTGTTGCCATGGCCAGCGAAGGCTGCCAGGAGAACAGCAGCCTCCCAGCATGCCATCTGAGTGATGGAGATGTTATTTAAAGTCAGAGCGAGGAGCCATTCAGAACTGCTAGAGACGCCACATCGTGCAATCACTGCCTGAGCTGAAAAGAAACTTTACAACCCATGCCACAATAAAAGCCCTTTGCTGGTCCATGCCCTGTGATCTCAATCTTGACTTAATGTCCTCGTTTCTATTTCCGAAGGCTTTATGGCCTACTCACTCCTCTCGTATCCTCTGCTGGACAGCCTCCTGGGCAGACTTTGTAACGAGCTGAGCAACACAGAGCAACAGGAAATGACAGGTTTACGCTGTCTTTCTGGGCAGCGGGTGAGTTCGACGCAGGTTTGTTCTGGGCGTGGCATGTTTGTCAGGCAAGGGACCTTTCCAAACCAATTTCAGACTCTGCAGAGATGGGGCTGGGATCAAGGGTCACGTTAGGGATGGAGAGGAGAGAAAGGGGCTAGGCTGAGTTCCAATCACGGCTCTTTCCCCGGCTAGCTTCTGAAGTGTGCTAGGCAATCAGAATGGAGGTGGGTAAAGCAAGGGCTAAACACACTGATCTCTAAATAATAACTGGATAGGACATCTACATCATAAGGTTGAAGCAACAGTGGCAGACGCCATATTTGAGTTCTATCCATTGTCACTCTGCCTGCTGAAGAATTCCATTGGTCCCAATGGTCCCAATCGGGTCCCAATTTGGCCGCTGCCTTGAGCATTCTATTGGCTTCATTGTTGATGGGGCTCTAACAATGGGTTAGCCTATCCAGTTATTCTTTAGAGATCAGTGGCTAAACAGGATTAGCAGGCCTTTTATTTTGAACGCCTCTTAAGTTCAGCAGTGTGAGGAAAATAGGCTGTCAGACCAAAACCCACCTACTGCACAATAAATATCTAAGTAAACGAATAGTGCTGTGAAATAAAATAAAATATACCCAAAGAACTCACAAAAGAACACTGCCCATTCAGTTTGACCTCATTCATTTATTACTGGGCTCATAGCCAGAAAAATACTTGCATTGGGGATTATTACTGCTTCTGCTACTCGCTACTGGATTCATAATTAATTACCATTTTGTTATGCAAGCAGAACGTGCAACTTTGGGCCATTTTTCAGCCATTTGGACGAGATGTGTGCTTCACCCTCAAGCTTTTTTTTTTTTTTATTTAATTTATCTTCCATTTCCCTGGATTTCTTAAATCTTTTCAAGTCATGAAAATCTTATGCTCATGGCAATGGTTGAGTTTCATAAGAAATGCATGGCAATGCATTTTGAATGCACCTCTTCCTCATCTGCACCCTCAGTTAATATTTCATGGCATTTACAGAGTACATGGCATTTGGAAGCCGGAGTGTGTGAGGTGTGTGCAGTTTTTGTGGCAGAGTTAGAAAAAGGCATGTGCTGAACAACGTGAGCTAGACCAACTGCTAAAACTCTACCTCCAAATATTTGGACAGCAAAGCACAGAGAGAGAGGAGCCGTTACTAGGGACTGTGTGTGTGTGTGTGTGTGTGTGTGTGTGTGTGTGTGTGTGTGTGTGTGTGTGTGCGTGCCCCAACAGAGTTGGGAGATGTCACAGACGAGTGTTAGTTCTTACACAGAACAGGTCCATATGAGGAGTCACAGAAATGCTCTGATTTAGGAAGAGAGTGTGGAAATACACACACACACACACACACACACAGAGGGAGAGAGATAGAGAGAATAGATAGAGAGGAAAGAACTGTATTCAGGCAATTCCTTCCATGTATTTTATGTGTTCTTTTGGCTTTGGTAACATTGACATGGTTATGCACTTAAATCATATTTGTGTAAGAAGGCTACATTTGGTACATTCAGATGCGAGTCCATTTGTAGAATTTACAGAAATATATTTCTAAAATTTTGATCAACTGTAAGTCTAATTCCAATTGAATAATTTTGGCTTGATTTGTGTGTACTTAATATACTTAATAACAGATTGCAGACTGATAAAGATTACATGTAAATTATAAAGTAAAACTACAAAACTTTGCAATATCTTTGAAAATGTACTTTGCATTTTGCATTTGAACTCTTCAACTGTCTGTTTATGTATGTATGTGTGTGTGTGTGTGTGTGTGTGTGCATGTGTGAGAGTTTCCATGTGTTTACAGTACACAGTGGCGTAGCTGACATCAGGATTGTGCGATGACCTGCATGCAGAGGCTCAGTCTGTTGTTGGTGGACAAACAGAGGCAGCTACGCAGAGAGGTTACAACTTTCCTTCGCGAGTGCGGGACGCGACATGGCTGGCACCCATCCACTCAATACCGCTACCGGCTCTCAGACAACAGGAGGTACATGTGATCAGGGCTCTGGTCAATATAACATCCAAACCACAGTCTGAACCACCAATGCTTTTATTGCAGCTCTTTTTTTGCGGCTCTTTTTTTTTTTCAGTTTTCCGATAAAAATATGACTGAATTCTTTGTTCCCAAACATTCCAACGTCTCAGACTGAAACACTTTTGTGACTCTTTGAACAACCTTTAGCAACTGCACAATGATACTGTTGGAATGAGTTGAAGCGGTCAGTGTCAAAAAGGTTATCAGTCAGTATGGCTGAGGAGTATGTATGCGTGTGTATGTATTAATTTAATGCTGATTTTTATTGCTTGAGTTAACAAAAATTGGTTGAGTCACTCCAGTTCCCCACACACTGATTAATTTGCACTGAGAAGGGATGATATGCATGTGCAGCCAAGGACAATTAATATCAGAGAGAGAGA
>JAGFZM010001413.1:0-13445 GCA_017657215.1 Limnothrissa miodon | reverse complement strand
GGGGGGGGGGATTTACAGATAGTATGGAAAGTGAGGGAGAAGATTTTCAAGTTGTGTCTGGGAAGCGTAAGGAAAGGGATAAATCTGGGAGTGAAGGAGAGTCTCGGCCTTTGAAAGAGAGAAGAATCAAGGAATTTAAGGTAATAGTAAAACTGAGTGGCAATGGAACCAGGGGGATGAACCCAATTAAGCTGGCTGACCATTTAGGGAAGAAAATTGGGTCTTTCTTATATGCGAAATCCCTTGCTAACGGAAGGATTCTTGTCATATGTAAAACTAAAGCTCAACAAGATAAGGCGCTCTCCTTGAAATCTCTAAATGGTCATGATGTGGAAGTGTATACCGGGGGGAGGCTCTGGTGTAAAAGGAGTGATTTATGGAGTTCCTACTGATATAACCGTAGAGGAAATTTTGGAAAAAGTTAAAGGAGGTAAGGTTACTGAGGTTAAGCGTTTCCAAGTAACTAGAAATACTGTGAAAGTTGATAGTCAAACTGTGCTTCTGTCTTTTAGTTCTGAGGTCATCCCTCAAAGGGTTGAATTGGGGTATCTGAGCTTTCAAGTGAAGCCGTATATTAGACCTCCTCTTCGGTGCTTTAATTGCCAGAAATACGGTCATGTAGCGGCTGTATGTAGAGGTAAAAGGACGTGTGGTAAGTGTGGGGGAGATCACTCGTATGGGGATTGTGAGCCAGAGTCTAAGTTGTGTTGTCCAAATTGTGGGGAAGAGCATAGTGCAGCGTTTAAGGGGTGTTGTCATTATGTGAAAGCTTTGGAAGTGCAGAGAGTGAGAACAAGCGAACGGGTGTCTTATGCGGAAGCATTAAAGAAGGTGAACAATGAGCAAAGTGTTGGCAATAGTTACACTCATCAGTCTCCACAGGCCCCAAGAGTTCAAATTGTGCATTCCCCACCTAGCGATTGCTTTATATTCAAGAAAGCTGATTTTCTGGCATTTATTGCTGATGTGGTCTCTGGGTCAAAATTTTCTAAGAACAAGTCAGATGTTATAAAGCTAGTTTCACATGCTGCTGGAAAATATTTGAAAATGAGTATGCCTCCTGAAGCACTGTTTCAATTTCTTAAGAATACTGAAGATCGTCTTATGGTTTCGCAGAGTAGTGAGGGAGGAGGAGAGGGGTAGATGTCCTTTAATCTTTTGCAATGGAATGCTCGCAGTTTAATTGGGAATGGACAGGAGTTCAAGAGGTTTGTTACCTCTAGTGATGTTGAAATTCATATTGTATGCATTCAAGAAACATGGCTGAAACCTCTGGATTTTGTACTACCTGGATATGTATCTATTCGTAAAGATAGAAGTGATAGACAAGGGGGAGGATGTGTTACCTTTATTAAAACTGGCATAGAATATAATACTTTGGCATTAAAATCCAATTTAGAACTTTTAGCAACAGAAGTCTGGAGTACTTCAGGGAGAATTACTATTTAAAATTTTTACAATCCCTGCCTTAAGATAAATTCAGAGGAGCTTGAGGATGTTATGAAGCAAGTGCGCCCCCCAGTTATATGGACTGGTGATTTTAATGCACACAACGAAATATGGGGAAGTAAGAAAACAGACTGGAATGGTGTAGTTGTAGAGGCCATTATGGAGGGTTTTAATTTGGTTTGTCTTAATGATGGTCATCCAACAAGATTTCAGTTAAATTCCTTATCCCCTTCTTGTTTGGATTTAATGATTGCTTCTAGCGTACTAGCGGGGAAAAGTGAATGGCAAGTTCTTGATCCAAATAATATGGGCAGTGATCACTTTCCAACAATGGGAACCTTTGGTTTGAGATTAAAGGTTGAGGTAAATAGGGTAGGAGGGAGGTATAATTTTTGTAAAGCTGATTGGGAAAAGTTTCAGTATTTATGTGATGATGCTTTGGCAGGTATAAATGATGGATCAATAGATGAATGGAACAGCGGTCTCTCTGGCATCATTTCTGCTGCAGCAACATTAGCGATTCCTAAAAAAGGCTTGGGCCTGCAGAAGAAATTGGTTCCCTGGTGGAACGAAGAGTGTGATGAGGTAATTAGGAAGAGAAATAAAGCCTTTAGAATTTTACGTAAATTTCCCACCCCAGATTACCTTATGCAGTATAAATATTGTAGGGCTCTGGCTAGGAGGGTAATTAAATCTGCAAAGAAAAGTAGTTGGAGAAATTACTGTTCTAATTTATCAGGTGAAACTCCTATTTCCCAATTGTGGTCCACTGTAAGAAGAATGAATGGTGTTGGTAAGAAGGCAAATCTCCCAGTTCTGAGAGAGGATGAAAGGATAGCTGTTACATCTGTTGAGAAGGCCAACCTTTTAGTAGAATCTTTTAGAAGAGTGCATAGCTCTGATAATATAGATAAAGAAAGTAGGGAAAAAAGAGATCAGACTGTAAGAGAGTTTGTTTCCCCTCCAGAGTCTCCTTGTAGAGAAGTAAATGTTTTCTTTTCTTTAGAAGAACTAAAGCGAGCAATAGTTAAGGGAAGAAACACTGCTCCTGGAATGGATAATCTCTATTATGAAATGTTTAACCATCTTTCTGATCTTGCTTTAGAAGAACTGCTCAGCCTAATGAATGAAATTTGGATGCAAGGTAAGTTACCAATGACATGGAAACATGCAGTAATCATTCCCATTCCAAAGCCTGGGAAGGATCCTAGTTCCCCTTCTTCATACAGACCCATAGCCCTTACCTCAGTTGTCTGTAAAATAATGGAGAGAATGGTCACTGACAGACTGGTTCACTTTTTAGAAGTGAAAGGTGCTTTAGTAGACCATCAGAGCGGATTTAGGAAGGAAAGGAGCACCATGGATAATGTGGTTGCATTAGATCATGAAGTTAGGAAAGCCTTTGCTAATAAGGAATCTCTCATTGCTGTTTTTTTAGATATTGAAAAGGCATATGACATGTTGTGGAGGGAAGGCCTTCTTATGAAATTATTAAGGTATGGTGTTAGTGGGAGAATGTTTTTGTGGATTAAAAACTTTTTAGAGAAACGTACCATTCAGGTTAGAGTGGGTGGAGCTATCTCTAATGTGACGCTTGTTGACAATGGGACCCCCCAAGGTAGTGTAATCAGTCCAGTGCTCTTTAATATCATGATTAATGACATGTTTTCAGATCTAGACCTTGGGATAGGGAGATCATTGTATGCAGATGATGGGGTCATTTGGGCGAAAGGTAGAAATATTCCTTTTATCACAAATAGGATGCAAAGACAATTAAATATAGTGGAAGAGTGGGCAATGAAATGGGGCTTTAAAATATCTGTTGCTAAGTCTAAGTTTGTTGTCTTTAGCCGGAGCAGGAAGAAATGGGATGGTTCCCTAACTCTTTATGGCTCCCCAATAGAGAAAGTTGACAGCTTCAAGTACCTGGGAGTATGGTTTGACAGTAAGTTAAACTGGAATATCCATATATCTAAGGTAATTGCTAAAGCTAGCAAAGTATTAAATGTCATGAGGTGTTTGGCAGGTATTTCTTGGGGGGCAGACAAGAGCACTCTTCTGACTGTTTATCTATGATTAGGTCTATATTTGATTATGGGTGTCAGGTTTATGGAGGGGCAGCAAAATCTGCTCTAAAGAGACTAGATGTCATTCAGTTCAAGGCTCTTAGGGTCTGTTGCGGTGCATTTACTTCCACATCAACATCTGCCCTTCTTATTGAAACAGGGGAGAAACCTCTAAAGTTAAGAAGAATTCAGCTCTCCCTACACTTCTGGAATAGACTTAGAGAGAAAGCTAGTATCTGCCCTGCAAACTCCATCTTGACAGATTGCTATGAATTTGCTAACAAACAGGTAAGAAGCCAGCCTTTTGTCAAACAATGCTTATCATGGGCTAAAAATTTTAAATTGCTTGAAATGACTCCAGTCAAAACCTCTAGCTGGGGATCAGTTCCTGCCTGGCTCCTTCCCTCAGTGCAGTTTGACTTTAGACTATTTGAGGATAAACATAATGAAGATGTTGAGTTTTCTAGTGACTCTGCAATGGAGTACATACAGCTTAACTGGAACTCTTGTCTTCAAATCTACACTGATGGTTCCAAAGACCCAGATTCTGGCAAAGTAAGTTGTGCCTTTTTTATTCCCCAACTCAATTTAAGAATTGGGTACAGACTTAGTGATAACATTGCTGTCTTTACTGCAGAATCTGTAGCCATTTTAAAAGCCCTTCAGTGGGTAATGGAAGCAAGGCCTAGCAATGTGGTTATCTGCTCAGACTCTTCTTCAGTCCTTCACTGTTTAAAAAGGTGCTCCTCAAATGCCAGACCTGATCTTATTATGGAAATTCTTTTGAGTTTAGATAATCTTTTTAATGTAGGTTGTGAGGTTTCCTTTTTATGGGTTCCTGCCCATTTTGGTATAGTAGGCAATGAAGTAGTAGACAAAATAGCAAAAAAGCATCTAAGTGAAGATACCATCTCTGTACAAGTTAGCCCAGGAAGAACTGAGCTTAGAAGCAAGTTGATGGAGGGGGTTTTCCAGGCATGGCAGCATCAGTGGGATGGGGATTCAAAGGGTGGACTTTTATATTCAATTCAGCCATCAGTTACATCTTGTAGCATTCTGTCAGGGGATAGGTCTCAGCAGGTCACATTAACTCGACTTAGGTTAGGGCATTGCACACTAAATTCTTATTTGCATTTAGTGGGCAAACACTTGGATGGGTTATGTGAGGTATGTAGGGTTCCTGAGACAGTGACTCATGTATTGATGGAATGTGTGTAGTATAATGGGTGTAGGCGCATATTGTATAATGACATTTTTAAACTTGGTGTTGCCACTGTTACTCTTCCAGCTTTGTTAGGAATGAGTAATCCTAAAGTTACTTCTAGCCTAGTTAGATTTTTAAAATCATCTGGCCTGTATGCCAGAATCTAAGAGACTGAAAGACTAAATGGAAGAAATCATCCTGTAGGTGGCGGTAATACACAGACTAGTGTCTAATCCGCCATAAAGCTTTGAAGAAGAAGAAGAAAATAGCTTACAGCTTCTTCCGTCTGGTTACGCTCTAGTGCGGGCGCACTTTCGTGACGTTACTCGGTTGCTCCGCCTATCTACCATCTTTGATATTGTTTCTGCTTTGGTTTGAGTGCTTGAATTGGTTGTGAATTTAATCTTCTAGCTACAAATCCAGGTATTACATTATCGCCCGGAATACTACGTGGAACTCTTTATTATGGCAGATCCAAGAATACGGCAAATCAAGATTAAGACAGGGGTCGTAAAGCGGTAAGGGTGGCTTGATATAGCCTAACGTTACTGCTAGTTAACTTAGCTAATGTCAATGTTAACGATGTTAATAACTTCCATATTTCTTATCCCGTGGATCAAAAAGTCATGGTGGGTTTATATGAGATCATAGGATTCGATTTCATAGTGTTTAGTGTGCAAAATTAGAATTTTGCTATTGGATAAGGTTACAATAATGAAATTGTTCCATGGCACATTGCCTGTGTCAAATTGGAGAACCGTTTCAACATGCAGTTTTTGCTTGCTATAACGTTACTGACTGTAAAGGCTAATGAGTGATTCCATAAACGAGAGGGGGTAAGTTACAACATTTTAAACGAATGCAATACATGATGTTTATTTTTCTGTTAATTCATAAAGACAGACTAGCTAGCCGGCTGACGTCGCGCAAGGGAAGGTTAACGTTAACTTTTGTTCTCGTCAGCATCGTGTGTTATCCTTCACACATATTGCCAATAGACTCCTCTCACTTTTCCACTTTCTGAAACGGTCCATGTAAACTTCGGTGCAATTCACGAAAAGACAACTCGTGTATATATAGGTAAAAAGCGCTTTTGTGCTACTGAAAAGTGTTTATATACCTTTCCTGCTAGTACGATGCAAGGGAGCTTGCATCCATTAGCTCGAGCCAGAAACCCTGACAGTGGTAAACACCCGTTTTTCCGACAGATCTCTCTTTAAGAAATGACGCTTGGCTCGTTCGTGTAACAAAGTACAACAAAAATAAACTGGGAATGGAAAATAACGAACACTAAACTCTTCTCGCTGTTGAGTCTCTTTCTCCCTTTCTCCTACGTTATTCATCATCCATCTGACACAAAACCTACGTCCTGTGTTGCTGGGTTCTAGATCATGATACGGTGATCCTACAAGATGATCATTTCTCCATCCTACAACATGGTCATTTTGATAGGCCTACTGTCCGCCCTTGTGGACATACAGCATTGTGAAGTGTGTGAATGTGTGTGTTGGGAGGGGAAAAGGGTGGCAGTGTGCTGTACCTCTGCCAGCAACATTAGGATCAAAAGTAAGTAGGCTATCCGCTATGCCACATATGCCTCTGGTATGACAAAAATCTCTTATGTAAATATATGTACAAAAAAAAACAGAAGTACAGACAGATCTTTACCTTGCCAAGAGGATGCCAAAAGTTTTATTTGGTGGCAAATGGCCTGTGTTGTAGGCCTAGTCAAGGAAAAGTTAACACATAGATTTAAAATAACATTGAAATATATATAGTCAAAAGGGATGTGAAATCAACAATATAAAAATAAGAGAAATATAATAATAAGCTTGAGAAATGGTACAATAACTGACAAAGTTATGTCCACGCTGGGGTTCAAACCGGGTTAAATACAACAAATGGCAAGTGAAAGGAATTATTTTATATATAATGTTTGTATTTCTTGTAGACAATGTGTATCCAACTTTTGAGGTGTGAACTCTCTGTCTGTGTGTGTGGGTGCAGGCCAGGCCACTTCCTGGCCACTGTATTACCAATTAGATTGGTAATAGAGTGGGCTCTGTTCCATTTGGCTTTAGATAATTGATAGTCGTGATCCGTGCTTGGATCCCCACACGCAGACAGAAACCCACGCTCACCTTTGTTGACTGTTGTTCTTTGAAGTTGGAACTGCTTTGATGAACTTGTATTTAGCCTAGGACAAATTCGATGTCCAGGTAGAGTTAGATTATAACCCCTGCGTGCGTTGTGGTCTGTCATGAGTAGATAATCATATGGACAATAATACTGTTATTGTGTACAGAAATTTCTCTGCGTTTTGGGCAGCCAAATAACAGTGTTTTCAACGGTGTTTTGTGAATAGAACCAAAACGCTGTCCAGGACGCCGTTTTTTTACACATTTTATTTGTATTGTCTTGGATTACATTGTTAAACGCGGAGTAAATTGCACACTGAATGATGTTTTCAATTTTAACAAGTTTAAATAGGCGTATTTCTTAACAGTTTGGCTTGCCATAAACAAACGTTGAAAGTGTGTGACGTGTGAAAGCCACTACTTACTAATATTACTCGCTAATATTATTACTACTCATAGTACTAGGCCTAATGGCCTCATAATAATAATATTAATACTACTACTACTACTCAAGTGTTTTTATATAGTCATTTCAGCCCTATACATAGCATAAGGTGAGAAGAGTTTATGTTTCACCATGGATCCAAGTGGTGCTACATTAAGATAACAATAAATAACGTACTTTGGCGAAGGCTAAGTAAGATGCACACAGGCTAAACTTATATGTAGCATACTAAGACTTAATTTAAGCTACATCTATAAGCCGGAATGGATTCAATACATTTTCATGTTTGAAGTATGGCCCTAAATATGTGGGCTAGTAAAAGACAATAGTCCTGTTGGTGGATAGTGTCTCTTTTTTGCACCATTGGCAAAAAGGTCATAAGGCTCGGAGAACCGCTTAGAAAATGGATATTGTTGCAACGGGTTATCCAAAAAACCCCACTTAATGTTTTGACTTTTATTTTGACAGACTTGCCAAAGAAGAAGTACTGTACCAAAAAGAAGCCAAACAGCAGGAGGAGAAGATTGAACGATTGAAAGCAGAAGCCAGCGATGAATATTTGATTAAGAAACAGGTTTGTTGTGGAACCTTGTTTGGTACTCCAAAACCATACATTTTAGATTTGCCTGATGACCAATTAACCGATCCAAGTTTGTCCAAGGTGGCCAGATAGGATTGTCTGACTGCAACAAATGACAACTGAGTGTGCTGCTGTTCAACATTATACTAAATCAGTGTTTTTTATAACCTGTTTTGTTGTCTTGACGCACTTTGTATATTGTATTTATAATGTGAATGCAATAAATTAAAGGTCTCATTCCATCGTATTTTCATTAATTTTGTGGTGGTCTCTTGTCTAAAATAATGTCATGAGAGTTGATTTCGACCAAAAATATGCTGTGGTTGTCTTGTTTCAAGCTATTTTAGTTAGGTGAAAACGAGAGCAGGGATAGCTCGAGAGGATTCTTATGAATATTAATGATATGCAAACATCAAGTCCTAAACAGTTTATTTTGGAAGGAGACCTTTAAATTTAGCCCAGGTACACAATACTTAGCCTGTCCTGAATGTCTTTATCTAGCCTATGTTAATGTAGCACCACTTGGATCCATGGTGGGATATTGTGTCATCTCACTTTACGATAAAAACACTTGACTTGACACTTGATGTAACATTTTGTTTAAAAAATAGCATGTTATATATGTACTCAGGCTATTATACTTCTGTAACTGTGCGTTTGCCTTTTGCTTTAACATTTCAAGATTGAGGTGCTACAAGAGTCTCGCATGATGATTCCAGATTGCCACAGACGCCTTACTGCAGCACATGCCGATCTTCTGCAGTTGCTTGTGAGTTCAGACATGCACTCTGAGAACCATCTTGTACTTCTTTTAACTTTTACATCCTAACATAGAGTAGAACAATCTAGTTGAACTTTATTTTCTCTGTAGGAAAATGAAGAGGATTTAGCAGAAATGGAAGAATACAAGGAAGCACGGGCTCTCTTGGATTCTGTGAAACTGGAGGGATGATTTGTCATCAACCTTAATATATGCACCCATGCAAAAGTTAAAAAAAGATTCCAGTAACCTGTATAGTGACTAAAACATGTTCAGTGATTTTCCTCCATAATGTCATGCTTTTGTTTTAATGTTTGTTTTTTCTTTTTGTAAACCCTCTCTGCTATAATATAATAAATAATTACATTTTGGTATAATTTTATTGTGGTTGTCTCGAATGTGATTTACTTACTTCATTTTATTACTTGTCTTAAAATCTTAATTTTAGTAAAACTGAGTTCCTGCAGGGCTTTTAGAAGCCATAAAAAGACTTGAAAAAGTCTTGGTCTTAGTTTGTGCTGTATATGACTTCATTGTATTTATGTCTCTTAAAGTAACACCAAAGACATTACACTATCCTCTATAGGTTGGTAGTGGAATTGTCTATTACTGTTGTCTTAAATAATGCATCATACCACTGCCACTACCACTGTTTTTGTCTAACAAGGATGACCAAAGTCATGCCATACAGTTCATCATTAAGTAACTTTTTGTATTGTCTCTAGTGAAAATCCAGACTTGTTTTTGTTTCAGATACATTCTAGTGGTGGCATTGCTTTTATTTTTGGCCAAAATCTCATTAGTCTATGTTGCTATTTCTTGCTTTTGTGAGCGACTGCGGTTGTAAATTACGATTGATACCTGTGTTTGACTTTCATACAATAAGTTGGTCATTTATTTCTCACAGGTCCAGTAGAAACAAAGCCTAGTTGCCATTCGTCTTAGATGAAGTAATGTTTTCGCCAACCAGTGAGAGCTGGTCCAATGTTCAGTCTTATTCAAGCTCCTTTTTGATCATCCCTGTTTTTTACGCTTCGTATGACATTACGCGCTTTCACCCTTTTTTGTAGGCTCCATCATCTCCCTAAAGGCTACCTGGTATGTCTCATTTATGTAGCCTTCCTGTTGAGTAGGCTACGCTTCATTTAGAGTTTGTTTATTTATTTATTTATGCGGTATACATTACTATTCAGCCTTTATTTGCTCTCACTTGAACAAATGGTTAAAAACAACCCAATCTCTCATCATCGTTAAGCTGATAACACCCAAATTTTTATTGCATTATCACGTAATGATTATGCTCTCCTTGAATGTCTTTCATTGTATTGGCCAAATCAATAACTGGATATCACAACATATTCTTCAGCTGAACACAAAGAAAACAAATGTATTCTGTTTGGGAAAAAAAGATGAACATCTCAGGATTGCCACTATTCTTGACACAAGGGGGATTAAGGGGGATTGAAACAAAAGATACTGTAAACAAGCTTGGTGTTTTCATTGACAGTGAGCAAAACTTCAACAGTCACATGAAAGCAATCACTAAATCGCCATTCTGTCTCCTAAAAACATTGCCAAACTAAGAGGACTTATGTCAAAGAATGATTTGGAGAAAAAGCACATTACACCAATAGCAATCAGCAACCTAATCCTAAAAAAATATTTAAAAAAATCCCTGAATGAGATTGTGAGGTATGGGCCTAGGTTAATTGGTGAGCCACAGCTGAACCTAAACTCTCTACAATGGGCAGTTAAAGAGGCTAGTGGGGTCCATCATAGAAGATAAATCCCACCAAGTACATTGCAAAGTCCAGCCTTTTCTGTGAGGTCGCAGGTTTAAAAATGCCTGCAATGCAGGCACAGAGGTAGTTTTGTTCCTTCAGCTATTAAGACTCTGAACTGTGTGGACTCAACTATGTGGACTCAATTTTTTTTTAGATTTATGCACTGCCTTCCTATTTAGTCCTTCTTTATGTATTTATATTGACCAAGTAATTTTGTATTTTATGTGGTGGTTCTTTATTCTGTATTGTCATCAAAGTATTATGATTAACTTTCTCTATTGTCTCTTATGCCTGGAGCACCTGTTGGTACTGTTATGTCATTGTCTTCTGTCAATGTTATGTGTGTCACTGTGTCTACTCTTTTTACCTGCAACTAAATCTACCCTTTGGTACAAATAAAGTTACTTAAAGGCCCACTATGCAACATTTTTCATTTAATTAATCTGTTTGATAATGTTTAGGATGCTAAAATGAGTCATTACACGACGAACGAATGGTGTAGAATGCGCCACCGTGGCCACCGTAGCGGTAGATACAGCACTTGCAATGTTCAGCAGCGCGGACCGCCTCCAATAGAATGCAGTGCAATACAATGCAATACAGCGGTCTTTAGAGGGAGCTCGTGAGAGGAAAAAACCTTAGCTTAGCCCCTCTTTAAAGTTACCTCACCTGGCTTTGCACTATAAAACACTTACACTTATACATACTACCTTGTCTGCAACTTTTTCTTGCTACTTTACTAAAATTCATATAACAACTTTCTCAAAGTAAACAGTTGGAACACCTTATATGTACATTCATATCTTATTTTTTTAGTACCGCTTAAAGTACTAAATCAACTTGTGCTTATTAGTTAGAATTTTTTTTGTTTTTGTTGCACTTTATTGCTCATCCTGTCCTGTTTTTTGTCTATGCATGGGGCAGTGATAAATGTATGTCTAGTACATGTGAAGAATTGACAATAAGGCTGACTGTGTAATGATATTTTTATTTTATTTTATCCATGTTGTGGTAAAATAAGGAATGAAACTTATCTTTACACACTGGGTGAAAAGGGGGTACAGTTGTTCAATCAAATACAAACATAATTGTATTTTTATACAGATTAGAGTTTTTTTAATTTATTTATTACCTTGTATGGTTTTCAAACTGTACGTACACACAGTATGCCCCAACTTTCTCAAATGATTACTCGTTAACACAAATTTACACATCATTAGACATTGCTGGTGTGTTACATTAAACAGTCAAAATGTACAGCAAAATGCACATGTTGCATTAGGATACATCATATATTTGTTACAATAAAAATGACTGTTATGGCAATGGTATACATAACACAACATTTCAAGCAAGCACTTTCACCATGTAATTAACAGCTTTTAGTATATGCACAAACAGTACTGTATGTATGTAAAGGTTTTTACATGTTAACTTATTCAACACTGCAGAAAATCTAGGAGTATTGAGACCTCTATGGGGCTCTGTGGGAAAGACCTGAAACTTGTACAATGTTAAATATTTTTATAGTCATAAATTTCCCCAATCTGGCCAAAGGCACAAAGATCCGCAAATTGCCATTTCCATCTGTGCAGACTGATGATTAAAGACATGCCGGTGTATGGGGTTAGCACTGTTCTGATGGGCTCCCTCTCTCTTTGACTTTAATATTCTTCCTTGGCTGTGGACTTCATGTATGAGCTAGCATGTTTTACAAAACTATCCTTTTGAAAACAGCATTTTATCTATGATAAGGTTACTTGAATTCCATTGTACGATTGCCGCATCAATGTTTCTCTGGTGTTTAAAGGTTGAATTGTTTAAATGAATAGTTTTATTTTATACAGAATAAAAAAGTATTAAAAACGCCTTGTCACAATAACATCTCAAAACTATGCCGTGTCTGTTAAGATTCTCACTTATCCAGATCATAACAGTCACTGAGTCTGTACAAATAATGCCTAGAGGATCTATATATTTATTTACTGTTTATGGCAGCATAGCTAACATTACATAAAAAGATAATTCACAAGTTTACTTGCATAATAATTAAAATGATCAATTTTATATTACACCTTTGAAAAAACAAAAGAGAGAGTAATGATGGGTGACGTTTAGATAAGACTATTGAGGCAGATAGGTGTGGTTTCAGCCTATTTCCTCCTAATATCAGCTCACTAAAGTTTTGTTTTTCCTTCCATCAGTTGAGTAAAGAACTTCATAGCCCAGTATAGCAGGGAAAGGAGGATGAAAACCTGGTAACATATACATGGTAATGATAAAAGATAGCACTTTCAGAACATTATCCTATAGATAGGCATACAGTCTATATTTAGAAATAGACAATGACATGATAGCCACTAATAAATGCCTAATTAATGTCTGTATTACAAGTCAGTAAAGTAGAAGTCAAGTCCTTATTAAGATCATATCAAGAATAAACGCCTAATTCATCATAAGCAATTGTAAATGCATGCCTAAAAATGATTGATGTTGCTAAACAACTTACCTTAAAATAAAGTGTTATGCAATTAAATAATATAAATTAATAGTACCAGCTATTAAACTAATTCATGTAGTCTGTTGTACTGGCAAACATCAAAAATATCAATAGCTTACTAGCATTATCTTGGGAATAATTAGCTAACTATTGTTGCTGACGGTAACGTTGAAAGGTTGAGATTCTGCAGGATTTTAGCACAATTTAGCACGACCAGTTGGCAACAAGATAGTTGGGGGTTAATAAGCATCACCAACCATCTTGTTGCAGTGATTTGTTATGTTTTGGTGCACACCATGTTTGTTTAAGGATCTTGCATCTCTCAGTGAACACTTATTGATTTGCATGCAGTGTGATAAGCTTTTATAGGATAAAGAAATATTCACTTCACTTACCTCAGTGAAGAAATTTAAGTGAACTGAATTTGATACTGAGACTCCTGTCATTCGCAATATAATGATTACAGCACAGCGAAAGACTTCCAATTGCTGCATGTTGTGTCTGCAAGAAAAAAAGGCT
>JAGFZM010001412.1:0-27854 GCA_017657215.1 Limnothrissa miodon | reverse complement strand
CCCTTTCAAATGCACTCTTCCCAATGCCACCTGGGAGGCTACCATCCTCCACTAGAGAGACTGCAGGAGGTCCTCTGGAAGGTAGATGCTTGTGTGTGTGTGTGTGTGTGTGTGTGTGTGTGTGTGTGTGTGTGTGAGTATTTCATGTATGCTTACAACATTGCAGGTGTATATGAGTCTGTGTTGGTAGCTCTTTCTTTCCAGTATTCTTTCTTCCACCAACACAATGTCCTGCATCCACAGGTAATATCAAAATGTGTTCCATGTCTTTTTTTTGTTTTACATGAATGTTTATATTTTTATTAGATTTTAAATTATAATTAACTGTTTTGTATTGTGTCATTGGGGGGGAAAGCATCTGCCAAGAACCAATCAAAAAAAGCAAAGCAACTATACTGTAGTCTATGTTTCTGTGACCCCCCACTCTATTCCTACCACCCTCCCACAACAAAGTATTCTTGCCTCAGCAGGGCCAGAGGATGTAGATGCACAGTACTGTACGACTGTTATGTAAGCCACATGCAGCCGGATCTATAGAGGCTCGCAGTCTCAGGAGAAATTATAGAGGAGCCTGCAGCCTTCTGCACTTCTTTACGACTCGGCATTCAAGCGTCTGAATGTGTGTCTGTATAGCCACAGGTTTGCTGAAATTCATCTGAGGGCGTCACGAACTACAAAAATGGGTGCAGCGTACTGTATATAGAACAGAAAAATGGCAACCAACACTTCCTGATCAGGGCAAGGAAATTTCACTTTTTGTTTCCCTTTACCCAATTTAGTTATGGTTAGCTGCAAAAACAGCCTGTTGTAACATTTGTCTCATTCTTATTCGTTCTGACAGCCCTCATCAACCTCAAACAAGGGCTGTGGCTTGCAGGACTATGGTCTATTGCTCTAAGGCTTCACCTTGCCTTCAAAAGCCCAATCTATAGAAGTCTAAAACATCACTCCCGTCATCATGCCTGGGCAGTTCAAAAGGGTACAGATGGGAATCCCTACTTGTTTTCATCTGCTGTCAGTCATTCTTACACTCTCACCTAAACCTTGTCCTAGACAAACCTCCCCTCCCTCTCTCTCTCTCGATTTGATTTTACAGAGCCGTTAATTAGTTAATGGTGGGAGCCAATTGTAATGTTGTAGAGCATTTGCTAAATGCCCCTGCTAATCGAACAATCAAACAAGACATGCTAAACAAAGACAATAGGCCTCATTCATTAACCATTCACAAGAAAGAAACTTAATTTATGAAAACCTATTTCCGGCAGTTTTTAAGCTAATTTGTATTAAGCAATACATTTTTTTAGAATGTAAAAAAAAAATCTTGTAAAAGCTATGTGTAAATAAATCCATTGGCATAAGTGGAATCCAGAGCACAGTCACTGCAGCAAGATATTGGACAAACCAGACAATCGTCTGTGGAATTCCATTATCTGCCAAAGCAAACAGGACACACTGGGAGGGGTGGGGGGGGGGGGGGGGGCGCAACCTTTGACTTCATTTTCAAAAACGACGGTAAAATGATTTAAAATGCAATATGTTCTTTATTTAAAATGATTCAGTGTAAATTACAACGATTACAACGGTCAACAATTGGCAAATCTTTCACAAAGCTTGTTTTAAAAAACTGCGGGATGACATGTTGTCGAGCGCAGTTTTGTATAGCTCTGGTTACCATGGTGACCACGGGCTAAGTGCCACTACGTGTAGTCAAAAGGGCTTTCCGCTTTAGCCTAGTGATAGCAACATCTTATTTATTTTGTCATTAGACTGCAAATTTGCAAACCCATCGCCCATAACGTTTTTTTTAACATCCTCCGTCGAATGCGGAGGTCGTCCACGTGCTTTTGCTCACACCTTATTTGAGACGGAGCTCCAAAATTAACATTGGATTTCCCATAGGGGAAAAACCTTAGTAACCGGATGTCATGAAATGCTAACAAGAAAAACTACAGGCTTCCGGGTCACTTGCCAACTCTATTACAGAAGGAGAAGGGAGAAGCATAGACAGAGGGAAGAGTGAGAAAGATGTGGATAGAGTGACAGGTGGAGAGAGAGAGTGAAATAAAAGAATGAGATTGATTAGAGAGCGAGTTCTGAATACCTGTATTTGTGATGGTAATGTATTTGATGAAAACACACCAGGCATGCGAAATGGGACACCCAACATGAGACAATGATCCAACACACCTGACACAAGGCGGGCTACAGATGATACAATTATCATGAGATTGTTGATATTCCTAAAAACCCTTTCAAAGTTTTCATGTCACGTGACTTATGGCAATTGCTGCCTTCTGCCTCAGTGGGCAGCAGGTGCCTGGTTCAGCTTCACGACTGTAGTAATCGGTCGCGATTTCTCGTTACGTGGAAAGCGGCCCATCCTATGAAAAGCAGAAAGGGGTGCTTTTTATTTCATTTCTAGTGGAAAATCCATACTCCAAATCCAGGTAGCTACAACGTACATTAAGAAATGAAGTTGTCAACTGTGAAAACAACAAGTTTTAGCTGCTTAGCTCCATAGACCACAATTCATTTTTCACTTGCTCGGCAGCGCAACTAGCCAAATTTCAACAGATTGCAGGCACAATCCGGTACAATTGAGTTAATAGAGAGTGGACCAGCTTTCCGTAAAAGGGCTCTGACATGACAAAGAAACCAGGAAGTAAAACAGGAAGCACATGACAAAGACACCAGGAACTGAAACGGGTGCGTTTCCCAAAAGCATCGTTGCTAACTTCTGTAGCTACTTCCTGGGTTTGCCCGAAGGAGTTACGGCACTACTGTTTCCCAAAGCCATAGTCCAGACGAAGCAAGTTAAGGTGTTTATAACTAACTTAGTCCGAAGCATCGGCACAAGATGCAGGCGTTTCCCAAAAGCATAGGCTGTACGAACGCTCGGGTTCTCCTTCGTTAAAAGGCTTCGTTGACATGACACCCACTGAGCTGTCGTTTTGGCATTTTTGGGATTAAAATGTCTGGGTTGTTCCCCCTTTGATGTATTACCGCCACCTACAGTTGGCTTTAAATACTCTTAACATGCATTAGCCTGTAATTAGATTAGACATTTTCCACCTGTTTCAAATGTAGTAGCCTGACCCTTGATGTGGGCCTAATGACTAGACCATGACATTTTATATCATAGGCTATGGATTGTAGGGGTATTTTGATAACTAAAGTCACGATGAACGACATTAAATCTTCACAAACATTACAGAAAAACAACTCTGTAAATCGATTTCATGTCCAAATTGTTAATTAAACATATTTAGTAGAGACAAGATAAATGCCCTCAGCAGGAATTGAACGTGTGACTTAATAACAAGATGCAATCGCATAACACAGTCTACTGCTCTAACCATTCACCCATGAAGATGCACAGACAAAAGTAGTCATTTGGTTTATTTATACATGTATGTTGTTTTCACTACATATTAAATATTAATTCACATGGCAGTTATGGCCTTCAGTCATTAATTTCAGTGAGTAAGGTACATGATCGTGTGGGCAAAGATTAGTAAAAGTTGTTAACAATGCCACACTGGCTTGTGAAATGAGGTTACAATTCCGTTTTTGAGACGCTTTCAGCAGCGAATATGTCCGAATAGTCCCTGAACGCTTCCGAAACATCTGTAGACTGTACTGCTGTATGCAGTGGCGGACTGGGATAAAAAAAACGGCCCTGGCATTTGCACCCACAAGCGGCCCACCTCGCAGATGTAACGTTAGACACAACGCACAAAAAGAGCAGCATTTTTGATAGCCCCAATGATGATGCAGATAAACTCCCAAACAACTGCACAAAAAAATTGTCATCAATGCAAATAAACCATGACGAATAAATTGTTAGAGCCAGCCGCTCCACATAAAAAAAAAACACTTGTCTTTACCGTCATGCAGTTAACAAATGCGAAGGAGCTCTTCTCTGCAGCCCGGTCATCGGTCGCTGCTAGTGTTTATGTTAGTCTAGCGCTAGCTTAAGTTGGAGTGGATTGAAAAAATGAATCCAATTTTGTGCATTTGTCGCCCTCAGACAGCAGTGTTTTCTTGATCTTGTCTTTCTTTTCCTCTGCTTCCCTCTTCTGACGCTTAGTGTCTGTATTCATGTTTATAATACCAGTTAAATGTATAATCACACAGCTGAACAACTTTACCACCACTAACGTTAGTCCAACTTCCATCACACAAACGTGCAGACGCGGTTCACGCCATTCTGCCTTGAAATTCCCAGAAGGCATTGCATCATTTTAATTTTCAACATCAAAATCAAAATACCAGTAGATTTGTTTTATTTCAAACCCTGAACCTTTTTTTCAAAATCCGAACAAGAAACTTCCTACAAAAAAAGGAGGCTGATGTAAAACTTTAAATACACCATGACTGTAATGTATACAGGTGTATGTCGTATAAATAAAAATGAAGTTGTCACTTCTTTAATATTAGTAAGTGAAACTGGAAAAGATATAAACCCATTCCTTCATTTGTAACTAATATTAAAAAGTTCATAATCGTGAGTGGGCCGCGTAAGTATCTCAATGGGCTGCTGTGATTGAAAGTAGCGTGCTTGGCCGGCCCCAGAAACTGCGCGGCCCTTCTGGCATTTGCCAGAATGCCAGACCGTCCAGTCCGCGCCTGCCTGTATGTATTACAATATCTGGCTTGTATTAAATTAAAAAGTCGAAACAAGCTGTTTTCTACTTTTTATGCTGGACGATTTGATCAACTAAAATAAACTGCCAGCGGTGCAAGACAAATGCCACATTTCCTGTTTACATTGCATGCTACCGGCTGCAGTACACTATGCAATGCTACAGAAAGCTGTTTTATACATTCCCCCTATGCTATAATATAATAAGCTAGCCTTTGCTCCACGTGCTGCATCCCCTTCCTGCTGCTGCTTCCCCATTTCCTGTGTTTGAAGTGCAGCTCCAACACAAACACTCCAGTTGCTCAGGGGATCCAAAGATAGCCCTTTGTTATTTAGTGTGGAAATTAGTTTCAATCATCCAACTCTTTTTTTCCCTCACTTGCTCTGGTTTTCTCTTTTTATGTCTCTGGGCTAAGCTTTTGCGCTAATGAATGCTAGCCAACTGACTTAAATCCCTAGGGATCCCCTCCGCTCAATTAATGCACCTCACCCCCACCCCCCGCCATGCCCCAACTCTATCCCAAAATTGGACAGAAACAAAACACAATGACTAGCCTGCCTCATCCTTACCATCAGAGGGTTTGTAAAAGTAAACAACCCAAGTAAAATGACAATAATGACAGAGATAAGCAAATAATCTCATCTACAGACTACCCTCTTCCCACATCCAATTCTAGTATTATCCAAAAAGAGTTTTTCATGCAAAACCACAGTGGAAGGTGTATTTTTTTGTTAGATTGCACTAATCTATATCAAAACACTGTCTGCTAAAACTACTCCAGTTCAACATTATTTTTGTTTCTTTGTTTTTCTCAACATACACTATAATGTTCACACACAATGCAATGCATGCTGTATGTCTTGGTATTCACAACAAAGAGAGTCTTTAAAGATAGCCCTTATCTTAGAGGTTGAGTTTGCTCTTCACATTGCTTCACTGGTTATTTTCCCACACTATAACAGTGCTTCTCTGACAGCCTGGTGAGTTAATGCTAGGCTTCTGTGGATACGGGGTTAAAAGTAAAGCAATGTTCCTGACGGATCATGCTCCTTTGGTTTCATCTTCAAAGGCCAATCAATCAACTCCGTCTCATCCTACCCGCTAGCAACGACAAGGTCAAGGTTACACGGGCTGTTTTGTACGAGCGCGTCTGTCAGAAACCACCCCCACCACCATCCCAAGAATCCAACCCATAATTTGTGTGATCGTGGGTTTGACTATCTGTCATGTTAATCTGCTTTGCAGATATACTAATCAGCATCATTATTACCACATATCCAAAGACCACATCTGTACGTTTTGAAGCAATGCTGTTTTTTGAAGCTCAGGGTGACAGATTAATGAATAGTTTATAATTCATTTCATTAATAGCTCAGTGACAAGAGAGTGGAATACATTCTGATTCTTGAAAAGTTAATGACTAATTGATCTTGATTACTTTATTAGACTGTATTTTTTCTCAACACAGAAATAATGTATACATCAATAAGAGACAATTAGATGCATTGAGAACAGTACACCACCAATGCTCTTTGAAGTAGCTACAAAGTGTATGGTAGTCTACTGAAAGAGTGAGACTGTGTGTGTGAGAGAGAGAGAGAGAGAGGGGGGGGGGGGGTCCAGACTTTCAGGGTGTAATTGCACTTGATCAGACATGAAATATAGTCACACCCACTGCCTCAGCCCTTCTTATCTGAAGATTAGTGACGGCTCTACAGATCAATGAAGGAGTGTGTGTGTGTGCGTGTGTGTGTGTCAGGGGTAAATCTTTGCTGCGGTGGCACTCTGACGGCGCTCCAGAGACTGGACTAGGCATCAGCGTCTTTAATTGTGAGGCCCATAAATATCAGAGGAGTGTGTTAGGGACATGCCCTGCTGATTGTTCAACATCTCTGTGGCCTGTCATCAGGGAGAGAGTGATAGGGGCCTAAGGGCCTACACTAACCCTTGCTGACAAACTGCATGGGCCACAACTGATAACTCGGCTTTCTGATGCTATTACTGTAATGCATTCATAATAGGTTATGTGGTATCTACACTGATTTACAATACCATGGCTCATTGAAGTGGATGCCTCCAATACCCTGCAAATATGCCATTTATGCCACTAATTTTGTGTGTGTGTGTGTGTGTGTGTGTGTGTGTGTGTGAGAGAGAGAGAGAGAGAGAGAGAGGGTGAGTGAGGGAGATGGGAAAAGTGAGAGAGAGATAGACAAAGAAAAATCGAGTCCTTAGTTGCCATGCCAATAGAGCAGTTTTGTAACATGAATATGAAACATGAAAAAAGCAGGCGGTTCGCCAAGCTCATGGAGATTGAGATGTGATGACTGACTCGTCATAAAATAATAATAAAAAGAAACGAAGGAAGAATAAAGAAGGATAATAAAATGCTATTAGCATGCTAGTGGGGTGCGGTGTCTCTCCGGAGCTGGGATTGTGTTTATTCCAGACTGAATCATGACTAAATCCACTGCTATGCCCAGCCAGCAAAAAAAAAAAAAAAAACACATTTTAAAAAAAATAAACACTTTTTTTCTTTTTCTCACAACGTGTCGAGGCATTTGAGTAGACTCCGTGGAGTTGAGCTCTTGCCAGCAACTTGCTGCTCCCATCACTGTTGTTGCCACGGTGAAGGGCTAATGCAGGGGCAGGAGAGAGAAGTTGCTGACAAGTCTCAACCCAAGGAATTTATGCATGTTCAATAAAAAGCTCATCATCAGCTTAAGACCCTGTGCCGGAGTTCAAGCTGCTTTTTTTGTGTCGCAGCCAGAGAGTAAATTCTAAATGACTTCCTAGTGAGACTAAATGACACTTCAGCAAGGAATGGATCAAACATTGAGGAAGTGGAGTAGGTCTCAAGGTTTCGGAACACAGCATGCAACTGGGAAATCCCTTGTATCTAGAGTGTGCATAGTGACTTGCTGTTGCACATTTGTGTGTGTGTGCGTGTGTGCATGCATGTGTTAGTGTCTACATATGCATTTTGCATTTTCTGTGTGTTTGGGTGTGTGTGGAAGCATCATTACGTGTGTGTGTGTGTGTGAATAGGTTGTGTTAATGCAGGGAGTTGTTGGTGGTTGATCATTAGGACCTTTGACTGAGTCCTGATAGAGGTTAGTGCAACGTTCCAGCTGACTTGTCATGGTGGTAGTATTGATTTGAACAGGGCAGGATTGAGAGGAGGACAGTCACGGGAGAGACTTAAGGTCAACCAACAGAACACACAGGGGCTTACAGAAGATACACAGATAGATAGATAGATAGATAGATAGATAGATAGATACTGATCATGTAACAGAATGAGAGAGAGAGGGATAAAGAAAGGGGGAGAGAATAAAAGGTAAAGGAGAGTAGTAGGAGGCCACTAGAGGCTCCATGTGTCTGATGTGCAGTGGGCCATGAGCACATGCTCACTGAACTGCCCCCCTGTCAACACACACACACAGACACACACACACACACAGATGGACAGGGTAGGTAAACACAAATGGATGAAAAACAAGAAAAAAGTGAACACAAGAAGGTTTAAAGGGTCCCACATAAATGTAGCTCTCTAGGAAAGAGCTGTTATAGTCTGTGTGCAAAGCTGTAAGCAGTGTGTGTGTGTGTGTGTGTGTGTGTGTGTGTGTGTGTGTGTGTGTGTGTGTGCGTGTTTGCATGCACAGAGTTACAGAACAAGAGAAAGAAACAGCAATCCAAAGGCAGCAGATATATGCAGAAAGAGACAGAGAAAGAGAGACAACACAAAAGAACTTGTGACACATTAGTGACTTGCTCAAATAAATGGATGGCCTTAATACAGCATATTTATCTCCTGTGGACAAAGGCTGCTTGCTAATGGTAGCAGCAGTCAAGGTAAGCCCTCTCATGTGTGCGTGTAGGGTTGCCACACGTTCTGGTTTTCCTGGGATTGTTCTCTTTTTTTAATGTATGAAAATTGATAATCTTTCCCGGGACACCAAATGTCCCGTTTTTTGGTGCAAAGGCACTTCAATTTTTTAGGCCTATTCCCTAGTTTCACGTTGAATAAAATCTACGTTCTGCTCATGCAACCCTAGATTACTATTTTTCTTACGGTATCTTGATCCAGCTGTCAGAGGCAGGCATTCGCTTATTTGATTGGTTAATGCGAACCTGCGAAAGCTTACATTGACACATCAGCATAACCTAGCAACTGCCACAAGCAGAATTTTCAAGAGAGTGAAGGAATGCGGGTTAGTTAGATTGGAGACTGCCTAGTAAAAAAAAAAAATCTGTCGACTTGGTTTGTTAAATTTAAGTTGATGGAGGGGGACACGGATGAGGAGGATGCTCAGTCAAGTCAGGGCCAGCGGCAAAGAAAAAGAGGTAGACAGTTTACAACGCCGACTGGGTGAAAACTGGCAGTTATTCGGAGTGGGTAAGGCCTACCCAAGGTGATCCATTCTCTGCCACTTTTGTTCAGAATCAGAATCTGATTCACTTTTATTCGCCAAATGCATCATAGACACACAGAAATTTTACTTAGCATCCGGTACTTAACACAAATCTAAAACAGACAACCAGTACTTAAGACAGACATACAGGTAGTATGTGCCCAGCACTATAACTACTAATATAAACCACAGACAATAAAATTAAAAAGACAGACAGATACAACTCCTGTTGCAGGAGGGAGCAGACATTGAGTGACCTATTCAACAGAGGGGAAAAAGCAATGGGGAAAAAGCAATTTAGGTGGCGTGAAGTCCTTGGTCTGATGGCACAGTACCGCCTACCTGAGAGAAGCAGCTCAAAAATGTTATTTGCAGGATGAGACTGATCAGGAGCTATTTTGCCTCTTCCTGACTCTGGCCTCATAGAGGGAGCTGATTGATAGCTGCCTCTGTCCAGTCAACCTCTCTGCTGTATTCACTATGTGCTGCAGCCTGGTCTTTGCAGGAGCAGATTCTGCTGCCAATCACACTGTGATGGATGAAGTCAGAAGGCTCTCCACTGTGCATCTGTAGAACCTGTCCCGTACAGAGCTGGAGACATTCAACTGTGTTTTGTGCCCAGCCAAAATCTTGAGTATCTTGCAATGTTCTTTGCTAAATTAATCTAACCACAGTATAGGCCCACATGAAGGCTATAATGTAGCCTACATTATTGTTTTATTTTTTCTTTTATTATATTTATTTCTTAACTTAATTTTAATTTGTGTATTGAATACAATAAAGAAACAAACATACAAATATATAACAGCATTGTATTTATTATTACAATATGACAGTGCTAGCCTATCCCACACACACACACACACCAACCGTCGTCACCGCCACGCCCCCGCCACACCCCCGCCACGCCCCCGCGTCCCGGTTTTTCTCAAGTGAAATGTGGCAACGCTATATGTGCGAGGCTTTAGATGATGTTTATTTCCAAGCAAACATCAAGGGCGCTCAGGCTATAGCTCTCTGTCTAGTGCACTAATGACACTCAGGCTGTGTTACACTAATGACTTTTTCCCTCCCCTTGGTTACTTGACCCCTGACCCCAGCTGAAGTGCTCGAGCCTCCTGTCGGCCAGCCGCCCACGTGAGCCGCTGACGCTCCGTTTGAGCCTGCATGCCCGCGTGGACAACCGCAAACGCCGGCCTTTAATTACTGATGTAAACAAGTTATTCATGCACAACATTTAATTAGGCATGAAACGTTAATAGCAGAGGTTCTATTACGCATCCATTAAATTGCTCTAACCACGAGTGCTCAATCATACTAATGGAGCACACTCACTGACAAGTCATTTTATATCAAAATCTAATAAAACAGGGACAAGCGTGACATAATTGTGAGGCAATCCAATTCCAAAAGTGTGTACATGTATGTGTGTGTGTGTGTGTGCGTGTGTGCGTGTGCTGTGGAGGTGGAGGTAGTGGGGTTGGGTTGGTGGGTTATTTGTTAGCGTGAGATATATAAGCTTATGAGTCTATGTAGGCTTAATGAAATGCAAGGCTTTGACAGAAATAAGACAGACCAAAAGGAGTCACGTTCTTTTTATGTGTGGGGGACTGTCATAGATGACTTGAAAGCAGCCCTCCACCCCATTAGAGAGATGTATGAACAGATGAAAGAAGAGAGAGGGTGGTGTCTACATTCAGATAGCTTTTTTCTAATGATCTGGGCAAGTTCATTGATACCCAATATTACAAAAAAAAAAGGTATGATTAATAAAGCATTATTGCAAGCAATATTGCATTAAGGTACGTCTGATGGTTGATGCAGTTTGATTATTACATGTTTATAACATGCTTACTACTATCAACTTGGGCATGAAGTTTATATAATATTCTAATTATTATGCAAGCTGAATTAAACACAGTCAAGAAGCTTCTCCCATTACCCTAAGGATCCCTGGCTGGCCTGATGAAGCTGCCTCCATAACACTACACCATTACACCATTGCTTCGCCACCTCATCTGACTGCAGCCTTAAGCTCATGCTTATGGAAATAAGCAACAGAAACACAGCTCCCCTGTCTTCTCTAAACTCCAGAGACATTGATCAAGCCTGTGTGCGTGTGTGTGTGTGTGTGCGTGTGCGTGTGTGTGTGCGTGTGTGTGTACATTCGCCAGGGCGGAGGAGAGCCAAACCATACACTAGCCTCCCCTCCCTCCCCCCGTTGTTCCACTAAAGTAGGCGATGGCAGAATGGCCATATAAATCACAGCAGTAATTGTCTCTGGGAGGTGACGCAGCCCAGGGCTCAGAGTGACTTACTTGCAGTTTACCCCATAGGGAAAAGCCCTCCGCCCCAGAGTTATGTGCTACAGAGACACCGGGCTACAGAAGAGAAAAGAAAGAAAAAAAACAGCACTGTGTGTGTGTGTGTGAGAAAGAGAGAGAGAGAGAGAGAGAGAAGGAGACAACCACAGAAAGAGAACAAAAGAACAGTGTGAGCTCTTTAGGAAGGAATGGAGTCAAAGATCACCTTTGTCCACACACAGTAGAGTTTATAAGCGGCACACTGGACTCCCAGGGGCTGCCATATGGACTGATAGATGGGAGAGGACAATGTTGGCCGCTGTTGTTTCTCTTAATGCAAAGATTTGGTAAGTACTTCTAAAATAGTCCACTATATCAGCTAATATATCAGCTGGTTACTGCAATGCTTCTGGGAGTCGAGCCAATAAACCCTGTCACTAACGCAAACTGTAACTCTGCCTAACAATGCCTCAGAGCAGCACGTCTATATAGTCAAAGTCTACTGGGCAGAGGATGAAGAGAGAGAGAGAGATAGAGAGCAAGAGGAAGAGAGAGAGAGAGAGACTAACACTAACAACCACATGAGAAAGGCTTTAGTAAACCCTGCCAAATCACGACCACAAATCACAAAGTTGCTGGTAATTTCTCGCAACCCTTATGTGTGTGTGTGTGTGTGTGTGTGTGTGTGTTGAGTGTGTGGGATGGTGAAAACAGTAGTGTATTTGTGGGATGGTGAGAACAGTAGTGTATTTGTGAAATGCTATAGAGTAAGTGGAGACCCACAGGAGAGAATGCCCAAGACTGGAGCGCCTAAACCTGGAGGAACTAAGCGTAAGCTTTAAGGAAAAGCAGAAATCTGGAACAGGGAACAAGCTTCTCCATTCCTCTTCACCCTTACATAAAATACCTGTTTTAGTATGCCTCACAAGACATGGAATGGATTTGTAATGTCTGTGCTTGTGGCATGCTTCCTCTCGCGTCAAGAAAAGGTGACGTATGTAGATTTCTTCTCTTCTTCCTATAGAGGCTCGCAGCCTGCATAGATGGAAGGCTTTTTCACCTCCAACTTCCATCTGGCACAGATGATCTCATCTCTCTACTTAGCTCTCTCTCTCTACCTCTCCCGGTGTGTTTGAGTGTGATGAGGTGGCGGTTTGGGGTGGGGATGGGGGTGGGTTCCTGGCTGCTCACATGCAGATCTGAGAGCATAGGCTGTGTGTGTGTGTGAGTGTGCACATATGTGAATGATGTGATAGTGTGACAGAGGTTTGCACCTTTCACAAGGTGTGTGTACGTTTGTCTTTGTATATGCACATGCACACACACACGCACACACACACACACACACACACACACACACACAAGACTGATACGGTGTCGGAGGTTTGCACCCTTTCCAAGGTGGAAAAAAAAGAATCACAGGTTTGAAAACAGCTCTGCTCGCCTGCCTGCGGCAACGAAGGGAGAGACAAGGGAGAAACAACCCGCCAAAGAACAAGGGGGGAAGGCAAGCGGGTGGGGTGAGAACTTTAGCTCAAGTCTTGTGATCAAGAGCTTGCAAATTGGCTCCTTGTCACATTCGCTAACACCTCTTAACACTCTGCTAAATTTATCTGAGCTCGTTTTCCCAACCGGGGCCTAGGGACCAGGAAAGGTGTAAGAAAAGTTTATCAACACAAAATAGTTGCACTCCTTCAGACTGACGCTTGGTAGGTCTGTAAGAAGACGAAGAAGAAGAAGAACACACAACCCTATTTTTCATCTCTTTTTCAGAAGAGGGCTTTGCAGGGAGCCTCCCCCCACTGCCCTGAGTGAGGATTAACTGAACACCTCGCTCTGGAGGAGCTTTGAAGAGAACTTGGAGAATCTTCGTCAACGCAAACAATGACAGGTTCCCACCGAGGCTGTTGATGTACCAGCATTTGCTTTTTCACTGCGTGCACGGGGGACAGCAAAAACACCATATGCCTCTGAGCCGCTTTGCCCCGAGACAAACACGAAGCTCAGGTATTTCACAGGGCACCAAGCTTTTGGAACAAGTGAACACAGCTAATGCCAGACACCTCTTGCTGTAAAGAGTGGCAGTTTGATGGGAGTGCGGTGGAGGGAAGTATACTGTGTAGCATCACATATAGAGATGACGGGAGTTTTTACATGGTCTCCTTTAACAGTTTTATTCAATTATGCTCAGCATCTACAATGTGTGTGTGTGTGTGTGTGTGTGTGTGTGTTTGCCTGTGTGCGAGAGAGAAAGTGGGGGGGGACCTACTAGCAGCTAAAGCTGGTAATTCTACATAAGGTCAAAACAAGTGCACTTCCTGCTTAATAAGTTAAGAAATTGGCCTTTAAATTCCACAAAAGAGGACAACTCGGTTGAAGAAAGACCAAAGTGGTTCACAAAAGGGCTTTTGACGGACTCATGATTGGATAGAATAGGACTGTCACTAGACTGGAAAGATGCCCTGTCCCCCACACATTATGAGAATCTGACAGCCCAATGAAAAATGATCACATGGACAATGAGATAAGATTAAGAGAAGGAATTGATGGCTGAAGAATTGATGATCGTGTGTGTGTGTGTGTGTGTGTGTGTGTGTGTGTGAGTGTGTGTGTGTTTGTGTGCATGTACATGTGTATATGTATTTATTTATTCACACAAGTGTTTATGCAATGCATAATTGTGTTCCATCAGCTGTGAAAACAATCAATCCCGCAAACGATCCTGGGCAATAATGAATTAATGAATAACTGGCCTGATCGATGGCCTATTGATTGTTATATTAGACACGCCTGCCATGCTGCCTGACTGTGTGAGAGAGAGGCGCGTACGCACACACACACACACACACACACACACACACACACACACACACACAACACAGTGCTTAGAGTGATGTTAAACTGCCAGCCCCAGTCAAACGCAGCTTTGTATGTGGGCTTCATAAAAGGCAGAAGTGAGCGTTATGAAATGCACAAATGCGACAGTGCGCCATCTGTGGCCCGGTGTTGTAATCACAGTGAGACGGATCCAATGGGCGTCTGGAGTGTAGAGTTTGGCCGGGGCCTCAGCGTCCAACCTTTTCCATAAATGCCAGCGCTACCGGAGGAATCGTGGCTAAATGGCTCCATAAAAGTGTAAAATCAATTTCCATTATGAGGCCCTGCCCAAAGATCTCTACGGGGAGAGAAAACCACACATTCAGGAGATGGAGGAGGAGTGGGTGGAGGAAAGAAAAATCACATCTTAATGGACGCCTAAGAAATGGAAATGTATGGATTTTCTGTTTAGAATGAGGCATGAATGGACTCGGAGCAGTCATTAAACATGCATATTTATTTATTTGCTCTGGCCTGACAGGCCTAATCATGAATCATGACCATATTCCACCACCGTGGGAAATAAATAAATAACTAAACACATAAATAAATAAGCATCTCTGCCTCAACCAGCACAGTGACAACTCACTTCAACCTAATTGCAACTTACAAGTAACTTTGAAATGCTTCTAATACAGTATGAATACAACACCTTGTTACCTACTGAAGGTGACTCTGACACTTAACCAACTTCCTTGACACTACGTCCTACGTCCACCTCAGTAGCTTCTAACACCTAGCAAGAGTGGCAGCACCTTCGTACCTGTCGTAGGATGTGGGCAAATCACAGCACAAAGACTTTTGACCAATGCCGTCCCCTGGCTAGTCCCTTAGGAAGCTCTCCCTCTCCAGTCACCAGGTCAGAAGAGGAGAGGTCAGCTGAGGACATATCCTCATGTACTCTTGCAATTTTCAAAACAATGAGAGAAAGCATTTCTCAAGGGCACCCAATCCCCCCGTTTTATGTTCTTTCTATTGTTCCTGCTTTTTTCATTACGCTAAGACTTTCCGTGGATTAAGATTAAGTTCAGATGCAGCCTGGCGCACATGCATCTCCCCATAAGTGCTTTGCCCATGTCACACTAAGTGCCTGGGTAAGGAATTAGAGGTGGAGAATGCTACGCTTAATAAAATTGCCGTGCTAATTTACAAGAGTGGATTATGTTAATAAAGTCATAATTCACAAACTCTCTCAGCTGACTCCATCACCCCCCTCTCACCCCCACCCCAAAAAAGGCTTCACTACCAACTGCCTGTTCTCCCGCTACAATTTCATTACTTTGGTCATTAGCAATTTGTCCCCTTGAGCAGTGGGCAATCTTCAGCTCTCACTTAAACTACACATATTTGCTCCGTCTGAATTCAACCAAGACATAGTGCTGTCAGGGTTTTACAAATGCATTCAAATGTCACTTCCTAGACACACCAAAACATACAGACTGCATTTTAAAGCTCTATTCTTCCACCTCAAAAAACTCTTTACAATTTCATGCATCACAATCACCCACACCCACGCACACTTGTCTCCACCTAAAGCGGTGTGGAGTGAGTAAATGGCACACCCAGCTACAGAAACTGTTGGAGAAAGCAAAAGGTGGTTTGCATGGTATTACTAAAAAGCATGATGACACAGAGACAGAGGAAGGAAAAAATAAACAAAAAGGTTTCTGGGATTATATGAGATTTGGTGTTGTCTACCACCAGAAGAATATAAGGAAGAGAAAGAGGGAGAAAGAGAGAGGGGGGGGGAGAGAGAGAGAGAAAGAAATGTCCTGCCTGAGAAATTATTCAGTGTCTCTGACTTTGCTGTGTCAGCCGCATGCTCCTGCATATTCCGCCCTTTTTTCCCCTCCTCCCCTCCCATACAAAAGAGATAGAAGTTTGCTGGGCTAGACATATTTCAGTGTGGGATCGGGAGCTTGAATAAATATCATTCCCCTCCAAAAAATACAGCAGATTTGTCTTTGTCTAGAAATGTGACTAACAAAAAAACAAAGAACAAAGAAAAGCAGCCTTGCAGTATCATTTCTACATTCACGCAGTGATGTGTAAGTGTATCAGCTATAAAACAAGTCTTAGCATCTCATCATTGAATAACTGTGATGATATCCAGTTTTTTAATATCTGCAACAATGAAGGATCCTCAACACTGAATCAAACCGCTACTGGGAAATGCATTCACTGTATCCATGGACCACTTTGTCATAAACAAGTATCATAGTAATCCAGGGTCAATGCTTTCATCAGGATCCATGTAGCCTATGGACCCGGTTGTCTGGGGGTCCAGGACCTTCCAAAGTCTGTGGCTGCTTTGAAATCAGACTCAGGATTGTCCTTACAGATGGGATAGGCCATCTTCTGCCAAGGTGCTTCTGGACATGGGGTTACTGGGCCCACCCACGAGTAGGTATAGCCCACATAGGAGCCCACTGAGCAGACTCACTACCAGAGCTAGAACCCAGCTATGGGAACGTGGTCCTCTATATGGCCCCCCACTTGAACCATGGCTTGAATGATAAATCCAAACGCATCCAAGGCACTCTCCTATGTCTCACGCGCTTTCAACTCAAAGCCTCGGAGAAGTTTATCTCATCTCCATCCTCGACACAGTCAGCAAAAGGAGCTTCAGCAGCTCTGTGAATGGAGGCACCTGGTGGAGCCAGGGCTAGGCAGAGTCTCGTAGGTAAATAGATCAGTCGGAGAGTGTTACCGGAATAGAAGTGCTCTGCAAAAATACCTAAAACTAATGTAAATCTAATCTAATTTAAACTAAACTTTATAAACCAATGTAGAATGAATAAAAACCAAACAAGCAACATAAAATGAAAGTAATCATGTAACTAACCAAATCATCAATCATATAGATCCGATACGAGGATATCCATGGTCTTTATATGCTGTGTTTACCCTTTGTGTTTAGTGTAGAGGCTGTAAGGCCACATGACACATGTAATACTGTGTTTTTCATCTGCTTTCATCTACTCATGAGTGAACACACACAGTAGGACAATAGAGTCAAGTCCATCTGCATCTTCATGTGCAGTACTACCTGGGGCTGGAAGACACAAGTGATGAAGCCCAGCCACTGAAAGAATCCAGACTCTTAATCAGACTGCTGGGACAGGATCAGGGCTCCAGGCTTGATAAAGGAGTTGAGTCATGTGGCAAGACGTTCAATGGCCTCCCTCCTCTCCATGGACCAATTAAAGCATGCATTTTCCATTTGCTTTTTGCTGAAACAATTACAGCGGGAGTCTTTTTCCCCTTTTATTATAACATCTGTATTTTTCAGAGTGCTTTCAAAAAGCATGTAGTCAGTGTGCTCAGTTTGGTAAAATTGCTTCCCCTGAAATCGGCGAGCACACAGGGGCCTGCTTCTCACCATGCCTGGCTAACTTTCGCTGCTGGAGAGAGAAAAGAGCGAGAGTAGGGGGTGGGTTAGAGCAGGAAAAAAATGTAGCGGGGTTCTCAGGGAAGATGATTAAAAATAAGTGTTGGACAGTATTCCACATCTCCTGCCTGACACATTTACTGCACTTTGAGGATTGAACTTTTTTTTTCCTCTTGTACTAAAAGCTTCAGTTTGATGGATGGCGAACCGCGGAGTTGATCAAATCCCCATATTATCAAGAGTGAGAAATTAAGCTTCCCCCCCTCCACCCCCCAAAAAATAAAAAAATAAAATAAGAAAACTGGGGAGCGTCAGAACCGTGGTTGTGAGTCACGGTATTATCCTCATCATGCAGTAATAAAAAAAGACATAGTAGACCTCTATGAATCACAAAACGAGCAAACTAGCAGAGGGGAAAATGAGCCGAGGCATAAAAATGATGTGATTTATATGACGTCTCCTCTGCATCTTCTCTAGACATTGCAGGGCTGTAATCAGTGTTGCCCAGGTAAAGCTGCCTCACTATTTTAAATGAACAATTAAACTCTGCTGTGACTGCAGTCCACTCTTGTTACCTTACATGAGGCAGGAAGACAATGTTTTTTTACAGGCCAGCCTAAAACAAAAATTAAACATCTGCAAGTGATGCAAAATGCAGTGAATGGAGTTCATACAAAAACATAAATAGCCACATTCCTCCAATTCTAAAGTCCCTGCACTGGCTCCAACTACAGACTTGACATCAAAACATTGTAAATCATGTAACATGTAAATTTCTAAATGGGACAGGACCAAATAACTTATCTGTCATATTTCAGAAACACACCAATTAAGTTTCTCAGATTACATGAGAAACCTATCACGAAAAAAAACCAATACAAATAAATGTAGTTTAGCAGCTCTCAGGGACCAACTTCCAGAAAACAAACCAAAAAACTCCTTCTCTTTGTAGTATCAACACTTAAGGACAAAGTGTTTTAAGTTCTGCTTATTATATACTGGATATTATTTTAATGACAATCAAACAGTAACTCACAAGGAGAAAGCTGAGCTGTGTAGCCATAGAGCTAATTAGCAAGTAGATGAAAGGCGATTAAGTCTCCAGTAAAGATTGGCAGTGTGTATTTGGCAGCACTACTGACACCTTAAAGACTGGACATACAATACACAATCATTTTTGTTTTAAATGTAAAATCACACACCCAAACACACACACACACACACACAGAGACACCCAAACACACACACACACACACACACAAAAAAAGAAAAAAACTCATGAGGGCCAGAACGTAAGTAGCACAGCTGATTTTGACCCTACAGGGCAGGTCAGGTCAGTTTGTCACCATCCTTAAGTAAAAAGCAACAACAGTGATACAGAGAAAAACAGTGTGAGATTGGGTCAGTTTTTGCCATCTTGTCAGGCCAGATTGAGATGTCTGGCATGGTAGAAAGGTGTTAGTGACTTGTTCATCCAGTGGCACTACTCAGTCTTCCCCCACCTCCTGTACCATCAGCACAGACAACGGCCCATGCTGTTCTATGACCTTGGCCATGTCGAAGGATGATGAAGCACACACATTTTGCAAATGGGATTTTTGAAGGCTTTCAAGTAAAAGTTGCCAAATCTTTTCCAAGCTTTGCTCCCAAAATGCGTCTCCTGATACTTTTTACTGGGACAGTTAATATGCAACTTGTGTCAACACTTAATCAATACAGATTACTTACTTGACCTAATATTAAATAATTGCAGGGTGCATGCATCTGTTTTTGCTCCTTACAGGTTTTTTTTTATTTTTTTACTGTAGTTGGCAATAAATGTAGTGCATTCTGCTGACAAATACCCCACCTCCCCTCCAAGGGCACAACTCAAAACTCAGCTCCACTACTGTAGTAGAGGTTTTTAATGAATCAGGACAAATCATGTGCAATACATCCCCCCTTTCCTTCCCCCTCCCCCATTTCTGCTGCTATAAAATGCCCCAAGATCTGAAATAATGATGTAACTTAGAGGAAACATTATAAAAAGATGTTCCTCTCTCTATGCACAAATCTCTGTGCCATTGTACATCTCCTATCTAGTCCACTGAATTATAGCCATTAAGGAAAACAAAACAAAACAAAGCATTTCATTTAGCTATGCTTTTAAATTCCGTTACTCTGCTTCAAGTCTGCACTTTTTGTCTTTGCCAATGACCTACTTAACTTGGACTATTAAAACAAAAGGTAAACAGGACATGGATTGTTTGGCTTTTTTATTGCATAAAAGCAGACAAACGAAACAAAGTTAGATACAGTAGTCTCAAAGTCTTGATATGAGGTTTGTATTTTTCACTCAGACTGCCATACGACCTCAGACAGACAGACAGCTCTAACAAAAACAAAATAAACTAGACTGCATTTTCTCTGCAGAAACCACAAGGTGGACTAGCCACCCCCCCCCCCCCCCCCACCCCACCCCCAAACAGTACACACACATGCACACACACACACATTTCTCCCATTCTTTCTATTAACCCCCCACCCCCACCAAAACCCCCTACACACACTCACACACACACTCCTAGACACACACACAAGCATTTCTCCCATTTATTTCAATGAGGAGCCCCCCTACACCATGCATTTCAATGGTAAAAAAATGACAAGAAAAAGAGCGATAACGGGCAAACGTCAAGAGATATCAAAAAGATGAATGTAAGCACACCGATCAAGATCAGGCCGGACGTGTCAGAGTTGGGACGGTGTCTCTAACTCGAAAGCCCTAGGAGGAGTAGCGGCTTAAAAATCTGGCGGAAGAATAATAAGAAACTTGCGAAGAACTATAGTGCCCTTGCCATACTATGGCAAGTCCACAAAAAGAGATCAGCACATTTATGAGTGCTTATTTTTCCACTCAAACAAGGTGAGGGCTGGCGACAGACGGCTCCTTGAGCGGACAAAGTGCTCCTCTGCCGAAGGCTCCATCTGAAGGGCATGAGATGGAGGACACAGCAGGACTTGAAGGGGGTTAAAGCTGCAGCACACCACTGCCTGCCTCCCACTCTCATCCCGTCTCTCTCTCTCTTTCGCCCTTTTGCTCCTCCTCAATCTCATGCCATGGCTATCTGTCTCTCAGTGCCTCTCTATTCTATTTTGTCTTCTGCTCTCTCTTCCCACTTTATTCTCATTCACTTTCCCTAAATCTCAGTCCCTGAGTTCATCAGCATATCTCGGTCACATACACACAGACACACACACACACACACACACACACACACACACATAACCCCATCTTTCTGTCTGTGCCTCTCTTCTAGTGCCAGACAAGCAGATGGGAGAAAGGACACAACCCCACCCTGTCAATCTTTCAGGCTGAGGCAGCTGGGTGGATGTGTCATGGGAGCCCACTGAGCTGTAGGATCTTACCACCCAATTACAGATCGGGAGTGTTTTTTTGTCTATATATTTTTTTGTTAATTTTTTTTAGCTGAAATATCTGCAAAAAATGTGGTTCTATGCTACTGTCACAAACTATTTTGTCTTCTTCTTTAGATGAACTTGCCACAAGCTTTCCTGGAAATGTCAGATCAAAATAAACATCACGGTGACCTACAGGAACATAAGGCCACAGAGTTTGAATTTGTGCTGACTGAAATAATGCTGATGTGGCAGGGCAGTGGCTGTGGTCCACAGTGTGCACTTAATAACACTAATCATACATACAGTACATACGCAATAGAATTGAAATGTCAGGACATACGCAATAGAATTGAAATGTCAACTAGAAGAACAATAGATTTTTTTAAAGATTTAAGCTTAAGATCTAAGAAGCTGGAAGCAGGGCTCCATCGAGACCTTTGCTTTCAAGGTGGTGGAGCTGTGTTACTTGTATTCTTCAGATCATCCACCCCAGATCAAATAAGTACCTGTGCATCGATAAATATTCATCCATGCCTGGGGGTTACAAGTACTAGAAAAACTGACCATTTCCTCATTCTGCTTTTACAAGTGGAAGCAAAACCTCCAATACCTTCGCCTTGACCCTCCAAACAAGGCAGAGCACAATGCAATCTAGCAGCAACCAATTCCACTTGTGGGAGTCTGGGGTAAAAGTTTGCAGCATGGCTAAAAATGGCATTTAACGTGGGGGGCAGACAGGAGGAGAAGCAAAATGGCAAGTACCACCTTTCTTCTTTCTCTCTCTCTCTCTCTCTCTCTCTCTTTCTCTCTCTCTCCACCCCTCACTGTGATATGAAGATCTAAGACTTGGCTGCAGGAGACTCAGACTTCAGGGGCACAGCAAATATGGACAGACAGAGAGGAATAGAGAAATGAATAAAAAGGGAGGGAAAAAATGACCCCCCCCCACACACACACACACACACACACACACACCTATAAGCGGCTCCCCGCCATATGCTGTTAGTTAGTGATGAAGCCTCCCTCTCCTCAACTGATTGCGCCATATTGTCTTCAATGACGAGGAGCCATCTGTCCGAGAAGGCGGATTTCTTTTCTCGAGACACTGAGCACCTCAAGATGAACACAGTGCCTGGTGTCGTCACTGGAATGGGGGATATGATGTAGCAGCCGCCCAGCACTAGCTGCTCGGAGTGATTGTTTGGGCAGCTACTGAGAGACATGAATAAAGATCCAATTAGTGCTTCTCTTCTTCACTACAGCCCCTAATAACTGAAGCCATTAATAAATTAGCTCAGCACCTAATGTGAAAAATCTGATTTCATTGTTTCCCAACACGTCAAGTACATCATACTAATCATTCAAAATAAATTTCAAAATCCAGCATTTGTAAAGTAGGCCTTATGAACCACCGCAGGCACACACACAAACACACACACACACACACACACACACACACACACAGAGAAGAGCACCTGTACATCAGGAGAAATGGAAAACACTGCCTTGCTCAAGGACACCTTGATAAAGTTTGTTTGACCTCTGTTATTCTTGGTGAATAACTGACACATGAATGACACCATGTGGATCACAGACACATATAGGCTAGAGGATATGAAATGATAATGTGATGTGTTTATGTATTAATGTGGATAAATATGACTACACAATCATGCAAGAAAAAAAAGAAGAAAATCCCATCATATGTGAATGTTTGATTTGGCTTGTGGGGCAAATCTAGTGGGAAACTAGTTCATTTGACCTTTCTCACAGAATTATTCTTAGAGCCCGCAGCTGTTACTGAGGCAGGCGCTAAGTGACACCTGTCACATATTTATGTGCTTTGATGGCATAATGATGTTTGCCTGGATGAGGCAGCGCTCCACGCTCCACAGCATAGCACAGCACAACACAGCGCATGGCTATTAGGTTCTTGTGTTGTCGGCAAAAAGCAGATCAAGCATGATGGGAGATGAGGCACCGGGTTTTTTTCTCTTTTGCTCTGAGATCTTGAACGCCTCGTAAATGAAGAACCAGGATGCAGAGAGATGTAGAGACAGGATGCAATAATGACTCTTTGCAGCCTGTCAAAACGACAGGAATTATGATTTTCCCATCCCAACGAGAGCCAGAATGGAGGTGCAGTCGTTTGTGGTTATCCCCGTATCAACAACCCTCCTCCCTTATGGTTACCCGCTTTTGATTCCATGCAAGAATAATCCGCTTGTCATTCATGCCTGCAAGATTTACTTTTTTTTTCGTAATCTTCCTTTTTTCTGTTCTCTTCCTTTGCTCCCCCGTCTCCCTTTTAGAGGTTTTACAAGAAAAGAAGAGCTGCCAGGTCATTTTCATCCTGTCAAACTCTCTCAAAAGAAAGAAAAAATCTAAAGCACAGAAAGTATGCAAGTGAGGCATGTAGAAGACATAGAAATTCCTCTATCATTAATGAGCACTTTGTTGCTGTGTGTGTGTGTGTGTGTGTGTGTGTGTGTGTGTGTGTGTGTGAGATTGAGAGGCGCGATGGAATTTGTGGGCCTGAGGATCTAGCCGACTGACTCGTGTGGATCTGCACTGATATGGTGAGCATCTAATTAGCCCAAGGTCAGGGAAACCAGGAAGAGACAGAAATGCAAATAGCCACCAATAGATTGGACTCTCTCTCAGACTGTCTGGATTGAAATGTATGCCAATAAATAGCACATTATTTATCCCTGTGACGATAGTAGAAGGTACTCTATTGTACTTTATAGTGTGTGATTTGAAGACCTTTGAAATTAAGTTTTTGTAAGGTGTGTTTACACTTTTTTTGAATAAAAAAGAAATTCTTAAGTTTACTTCCATATTTCACTGTTGTATGTAATGTCTTTAGTTTAGTTAATACTTAAAAATGTCCAGATGTGCCAGACTGTGTTAAACTGTGTGAAAGGGCCCGGAAGTGTTAAAGCAACACTAAAGAGTTTTTAAGACCTTAAAATATTTTTTTCAAAATCGTTTTGGTGGTCCATCAACTCATAACAGTATGAATGTTACCTTCTGCATCTGCTCTGGAGCCCTCTATCGGCTGTAATAGCACTAAACAAGTTTGCCCTGTCGGGTCCAGGTTCTGTAGTCCAAGTAAAAACTACAGTCGATTGGCTTTGCGGCCAGCCATAGGTTGGAGTATAGCTAGAGTTGAGCTGCCTCGACAGATATATAACGGAAGAAAACGCGGTTGTGTTTCAATTGCAATCATGCTGAGCTACTAAAGAAAAGGAGATCTGAAGAAGCAAAAAAAAAATAAAAAACGGGAACCAGAGTGAATATTGGTCCGGCTTTCATTTGTTGGCGAGAGCTGAAGGAGGCTTCACATTGCAAAACGCATGGTGACCTAGCTTTGTTGCTATTGGACTTGTAAGTAATAATGGTCTATCCGACAGTATTCATCATTGATTGTTTTATCTATCAATTAGCCTGTGATGGCTACAAACAGTGGATGAGTCTTTGTGTTAGCTAAGGCGCTAACATGGGTAATGCTAGGTACGTTTCCTAGTTTATAGCTTTAGCACTTTTGAAAGCATGCCATCATCCGTAAGTTGTCAACATATTTATATGTGAGGCGGATATTTCATTGTGAAACTAGTGGATTTAGAAATTAAATGAAAATTGAGTACACATCCATGTTACGGTTGTAAGTGTAACGTTACGCATGCAATCTGATGGGTTAGAAGCTATCTATTTTGGCTTTCGAAACAGTTTTGCAGTCTGTTTAGCAAATCTTCATATTTTTTTTCCCGTTGTGGTTTCCCGTTTGTGGTTTAGCATGCATATAATTAATATATGTATTATATGCATGCTAAATTATTTACGACAGCAGTAATTCCGGTTTTAACCTGTAGATGGTGCGATTTTGAAACTCTTTAGAGTTGCTTTAAAAAACAGTTTAAAACCCTTGGCTGGGAAAAAAAAAAAAAAAAAAAAACATTGGTCAACATCCAGAGATTGGCCCTGGAAGTTCACCCTCATTCCTCACTCCAATTCTCCATCAGGGAGAACAAATCAAACTAGATGTGCTTTTTATATGCTTACAGATGAATAAGGCTACAACTTCTCTCAGTTAATGCTTTACAATTGGTTTCCCTGTGGAGTTAGAATATTTTCCACCATGGTCTTTTATGTGAACATGGAGGTTTAACACATTAATGCAGGTTTTTAAAGTGAAGTCTTTAGAGTATAGGCAGCATCTTTAGTACAGGCCATACAAAGGCCTGGCTATAGCCAAGGGCTGACCCACAAACTGAGAACTCACCCACTAGCTGGGTAACCTTGAGTTGTTCATAAATTAGAGCAACTTCCATGTGTCTTACTGCCTGTCTATGAGGCTGGGGGGGGGGGGTCTGGCTCACTGTGGCATTAGGAACCTCTGTGGGTCTGAAGCACATGTATGTGTGTGTGTGTGTGTGTGTGTGTGTGTGTTTTTGTGTGCATATGTGTGTGTGTGTGTATGTGTGTGTGTGGACTCACAATACCCGGAGCTCTTGCGGTGAGACGTTTGACAGATCCCCTCTCCCTTTCTCTCCCTTCCTCCCAGACTAGCTTACAGTAAACGTCCATCTGTCATTCCCCCATGGGTGCTTATTATCCAGCACTACCCAGAGGTCCCCCCATCCTCCGCTGGGCCTCTCACCCAGGAAAATGGCCCAGGCTGGGGCAGGAAGCTCTGCTCTGAGAGCCAGATGCACTGCTGAGGCTACACTGGCTCCCACTGGCTATAGCTGTGTGTGTGTGTGTGTGTGTGTGTGTGTGTGTGTGTGTGTGTGTGTATTGGGGCACCTTTTTGATAAAGCAGAAGACTATGGACTAGTGTCAGTGGAATTTTCCACTTTCCTCATCACAAGCAGGAATCTGAGCAATCCGCAAGGTAACATGCAGAGACTGTCATTTTTTTCAACCATGTTTGCATGTGTGTATTTGTGTATGCGTTTGTCTGCCTCTGAATGTGTATGGCTTTGTCTGTGTGTGTGTGTGTGTGTGTGTGTGTGTGTGCCATATCTTCACACACGTGTCTCGTTGTCAGCCTCAATGGCATGCATCCTTTTTGATTGATTTCACCAGTGAGCTTCTTCACTGTGATCAGCAGGAGTGCCGGTGGATTCACACCAACCCATTTGTGTGTGTGTGTGTGTGTGTGTGTGTGTGTGTGTGTGTGTGTGTGTGCACGTTCTAGTGAATGCATGCATGAACAGTAGGCAGCAGGGCTGGCTGCGGACTCAAACCAGCACAGCTTCAGAGCGACTACAGGGGATTCAATCATTTAGGTGACCCCTGCCAAGTGTACTCACTCACTCACTCACTCACCCATTCTCTCTCTCTCTCTCTCTCTCTCTCTCTCTCTCGGTCAAGCAGCTCTCTGCCAGGACACATGCTGGCTCTGCCTTCCTCGTAGCCCACGCGGGCGGCACAGGAAATGGGCTGAAGAGTTGCATGGCTGGATGACTCACCCTCAGACTTCCAGCATGGTCTCAGTGAGCCAGCTCACCCTCCCCTGCCCCAACCCCATATCTCTCTCCAACCCAGCACCACTACACTGTTAGACATTTCAGCAATTTCTACAGTATATTACTGTAAAGCACACAGTAATATACTGTGAACGACTTAAACAGTAAATTACTGTACTTAGAACATTCTGGTGATCGGAGCAGTGCATTTTTGAAATATGCGGTAGGTTACCAGGTTTTTTAAAAGTGCAGTAGCGTACTGTAGTACTGGTCTTTTTTTTTTTTTTTTTTAACCCGCTCCTACACAGCAACAGGATCTGCGGCAGATCCGCCGTCATATCACTGAATCATATTTGCTACGCCAGATTGTATCAGCTCACGGTTGGTTGGGGTCTGTTGAAAAAAAATATTCTGAACTCCACTTCGGCAAGATTCAGCCAAAGATCTTGGAACCCTCTCTGATTCAGCTGCTCCAAGGAATACGAAAACGGTGTAAGTAGAAATGATTTTTTCGCCGTTACTACCTTATGAGTAAAATATACATAACAAAACACATAGGCAAAAATGGCACATAAACAGCAAAACACATAGGCAAAAATGTGCATATTAATTGCTTGTCAAGGTTTTGTTTGTATGGTGCTTTATAGATAGAACACAGAAACCCCAACTAAATTACAAATGTAAAACCATTAAAGAGAAGTTGTCAATGCTGCTGGTCTACAGATGGAAAGCTAACACACGGTTTGGCTCTCATGCTAACACACTAGTTAATAACAAAGCTGAGTGTAACAAAATGTGAACAGTCTCATCAACTTTATTCTGTAATATTTAGGACGTACATTTCTCCGAACTTGTGATTCTCGTTGTATAAATACATGAATAAACACTTACGAGCCGACATACAAGGGTAGCTTAGCTTGATAAATGTGTGTTACTCAACCACACTAGCTAGTTACCACACTACTACATTAGTTCTAACGTTGCCTATCTTGGCGAATTGCCAGAGACGTTATGGACTTTGTTAATACTCGTTCTGGTATTTAGTTCACACAAGATTACAAACATGTACTTTTGAACTATCGGTGTCATTTTGGTGGTGATGATTAAAATTATTCATCTGTCCAATTATTTTCTGCCGGACCGGTAATGCTACAGCCTGCTAACTGTAAAGCTGGATTTATACTTCAGCGTCGCGTCGCCGCAGACACCGTCACAGACACCTTCGCCGACGTTTTTGATTTATACTTCCATGGCCGATTTATACCTCTGCGTCCGCGCAATTGCTACGCGTGGCAGTTCACTGCCACAACGCTAGGGGGTTATTGAGTTTAGAAAGGGTCCTTTGC
>JAGFZM010001411.1:0-39149 GCA_017657215.1 Limnothrissa miodon | reverse complement strand
TCCCTTCGTCCTGACCCTTCTCCTTTGTGTTGTATTCTCCCCTATCCTTCAGCACTAGGGCATCCATTTTCTCCAGCAACTCTTTATGTTGGTTTTCCCTGTCCAAATTATCAGCGGTATAAAAATCTACATTGTCCATTGTCAGCCCTTCAATGTCGGCTGACATGTAATAAGATTTTTGACAGACATCTGTTCCTACAATGGTGTTTCCTGAGGTGGCCTCTCCAGCTCCTGTTTCCCCCAACAACGCACTCATTAACTTAGAGTCAGGTGTATTTCTGTCCAGTTTTCTTAATGGCCAAACAACATTAAAAGTTTCCATGATCTTTTTTAGCAACTTTACCACCTGTCCGGGAGGTACCTCTTTTTTGCTAGACATCTGGAAGCTTCCTCCACACCTTCTAATTAGGTCTTGAATCTCTGCTCTGTTTACTAGTTTTTTAAAACTTCTCTGTGCAAACTTTTCTCTTTGTGTGAACAGAATCATGACATGCTTCAGGACATCATTGGCAAAGATGTCTACAACCATCTTCAGATACACATCCCATTGTATCTCAGTTATTTTGGTCAGATCCACTAAAAACAGGAAGATGGTTGGGGCAGCAGGGCCCAGAGAGAGACTTCTGTGTATTTCCCTCTTCGTCTCAGCACAGTCACTCAGTCCTGGGGTGTCAATAACCCAGAGCTCCTGCCCCTGGAGTTCACATTTGTGAGCTACACATTCAGTTGTTGTCTGAGTCTCATTAAAAGCCTCTGAGCACAGAATGGCATTTCCAGTTGAAGACTTTCCCGAACCGGTTGGGCCAAGGATCACGAGCCTCAGGCTGCCTAAAAGAACATCATAAAAAGAAAATAGTGCTATAGGTGTATGTGTGTATCTACGACTGTATATCAGATTTATAGCTGTATAATAGCTGTCTGAGAACAGATTGTTCTAATGGGCAGTCAGGCTGTGTGTGTGTGTCATCCTGACAGCACATTACCAAAATGTTCTCAGACAGCTATTATGCAATTCATTGCTTTGGTAAAATTGATTACAATCTTGCTTGTCATCATTGCTTGTGATTTTTCAATATTACACATTTACAAAAAAACTGTTTACCAAACACACAATACTTTTTGAAACAATCGGATGCAAAATATACTTTTGAATATGTGTGAAAGACTAACCTGAAGGTGACTCCATAGTGATTACAGAAGTATCCCTGTAGGCTATTCCGTGCAAACAAGGATGGTTCAGGCAATGTTCGAGAACAAAAAAATGCAATGCTGTTTCCAAAGTTATACTGATTTCAGCACAACAACATAGTGTTGTGGAGTTATAATACTCTGTTGTCATCAAAACGTATTAATGTCATCATATGCATGGCATAGTTCTATGTTACTTACATGATTGTAGTTGTGTTTCAGAAACGATAGTGTTTATTACGAGGTTTTGCTTTCCTGCTTCGGGATCCCCTGTTGGCTGATTCAAATTCAGAAATGTCAGAGCTTCCATTCATCAGGGTGTGCTCATCTTATGTAATCAATGTCGATTACGTTTCATTTTCACTCGGATTCATAGTTTACCTAGGGTAAACCATAGGATCAATGGCGCACCCCAACACACACACACACACACACACACACACACACACACACACACATGCATGCATACACCCCTCCCCATCACACACACACACACACACACACAGACACACACAGAAAGCAATGACATTTCTCCAACCTTTTCTACCTATCTCAGAACGCCTTTGCATGCGCCGCCTGTTTATGGCATTCACCCAATCACACACACTCACACACTAAAATTGTCACTTTATTGTCAATTTCTTCAGTGTTCATGTAAATCATTTCTTGTAAACGGTTTTAAATTGCTGCAACAAAACTGATGTCACCCACAGATGTCTTTTGACAATCCAGTGGATTATTGAATAGGTCATTCTTCTGTGTAGTGGGGGAGACAGATTTATGAGTGTGTGTTGGCACATGCTCACAACGATGAATGTGTAAAACCGGTTTGTCTTGGAGTAAATCTTTCGCTAAACCTGTTTACTTTAGGTCTCCAAGGCAACAATGTATAGATGACATTACTCTGATGGCATGCAAAATAAACGACATGCAAAATGGCATGCAAAATTAACAACAAACCGAAAGTGCTCATGCAGATCATTTCTTGTAACAGGTGAAAAAGTTTCCAGAAGTTGCTGACCTCAGTGAAGGCATTAACAATGCAGTTATTTTACAGCTTTCAATTACAGTATATATTGCACTAATGGAGGTGCAAGTTATTTTATAGTAAATGATAAAACACTATGAAACAATGTAACTAATGAACTATTTAACTGTTCAGCAATTCCAGCTGTTAGTTGTCATAAACTGTGCCTCTAACCTGCTGCTATATTAAACTTTATAACTACCTAACAACCAACGTAGAAACCCCTGAAATAAAGCATCTATTTCCCTTTCCATATCAGCTCACGTGATTATTAGATCAAAACGTCTACTATTGTTAATTTAATTCCACCTCCTTTTTCTCTACATGACCTCTGTCAACTACACATGCAGCTTAAATTTTACATAATACACTTGTTGCTCTTGAACTTCTGAATAGATGCTAAACTACGCTTTGATATCTTGCATTTGTACAATAAAGTTGAATTATTTCTAAAAGAATTCAGATCTGTCCAGAACTTCACAAGCATACATCAAAGATATAATTTATACAAGAAGAAAGAAAAATTCACCTGAGGAGATCCTGCAGGGAGGGTCACTTGTTCTGGGGGCCTCCAGTAACTCCCTCTGGTGGCCAGACCATAACAGTGCAAGCAGTGATACTCACACACGTGAGCCACACACTGAATTCCACCTGGTGGCCAAACTGTGACAGTGCAGCCACTGATGCTCCTGTCCTGCATCACAGCCAGAGCATATTTCCAGTGACAGGTGTGTAGGTGTGTGTGTTTTTTTTTGTTTGTTTTTGTTTTCATGTCTTCCATCATAGGAAAATGCGACAAAGACAGAGATCAGAGATGCATGTAAGATGTGTTTTCCTGCTTCAGCATCCTGTGCTTTAATTCAGTACATTCTGCTTCAGAATCTCACTCTTTTTCCATCTGTTACCCCTGGACTTGCAGGACAACAACCTCCAAATCAGTGCTGCTGGTCCCCCCAGTGACGAGGGATCTGAAGATGATGTCCAGTACTCCAGCATCAACTTCCAGAGGTCTGCTGGTCGGAGCAGAGCTGCTGGTCTCCCCAGAGAAGAGGGAACTGAAGATGATGTCCAGTATTCCAGCATCAACTTCCGGAGGTCTGCTGGTCGGAGCAGAGCTGCTGGTCCCCCCAGTGCTAAGGCTGCAGGAGGAGCTGAGGATGGTCTCTACTCCATCGTCCAGCCAAAAGGCTCCAGACAGCATGCGGGAGTCCGGGGAGATGATGTCCAGTACTCCAGTGTCCAGTTCAAATAGACAGCAGGAGTGCCTTTTTTTCACTTGCAGTAGGCGCAGATGTATTTTTCAAACCATTACATTGTATATAGAATATAGTAAGATTTCAATGATGCAGGTAGTGAGATGTCAGAGATTTGTTTGGACAAACATGTATCTTATTTTAAATAGCCTATAATAGAAGGTTTAAACTAATACTAATAGGCTTATAATGTGCAAGTTAGCTGAGGATGGTTTTTTATCTTGGATAGTTCTGAAGGTGGTCTGTTGCCCAGGCCTGAAGCACTGAGTACATGACAAAGGCTTTTCTCTACTGAACTGCTTCATTAATGGGTTTCCCCTCAGCTGTGTAACAAGGAGAGAAAGAGAGATAAAGGGAGACTGATGCTGGAGACTCAGGATGTATTTTCTCTTAATGATCTCCTATGAAGGCAGAAGTGGAGGCCTCGCTAAGCTACATACAGACCTATTGATTATTACTGTAAAGGTACTATCATTTGAATTTGACTGTAAACTGCATTGAGTGTTCATTTCCAGATGAGTTGCCTAATGCCTTATTTGCTATTTAAGGCCGCAATAAGCTGTGTCCAACTGTTGGAGCGTCACAGTCTTTACTGTTGCCTCTGTGCCTACTGTGCCACTGTAACATGTTTCCTTATTATTACTTTTTTTCAACATGATCAATGTTACAATCATAATAAAATTAGTGTTTAGTGTCACATCTATTTTTGGTTGTCTTAACATATCTTCTGTAGTGAAATTGTGTGTCTTTCAGAATATTGGAAACAAATAATAGTGTTTTTATATGTGGTATTATAATCATAAGTATACCTGGGTGAGTTTTCTCCTTAGAGTGTTGGAAATACATAATTACTGCATTTTCCCATGTTTTCCAACATGGTTTTCCTGAATATGCATATTTCATCGTGTCTTATAAGTATTCAATAAAACATACTCATTTTAATTTATTTTGGTTGTCCTGACATTTCTTATTTTGTAATTTGAATGGCATGCATAACTGCATGGTTTTGACTCTCAAAATACTAAAAGTTAAGAAAAACAGGAATAAAGGTGACAGAAAGATATCTTATCGTGCCCTTAAATCTGTTACTGGACTGGTCTTTAGTCAGGGTTAGTCTTCTGCTGAACACACCAAAGCCTCCGCAGTCAAACAAATGCTCGGGAGATGGTGCATTGGTGTCCAGGCAGCTTTGTTGTGTTCAGTACTGACATCTCATCTCCCCCTAGTGGCAAAACTACTATCCTGCAACTAGTGAGAATCCTTTAGAAGTGAGAGACTGTTTGTGGAGGGGACTGTGGGCTACTGAATGCCAGTAAATGTAGCCCCATATTGTCCATCTCAAATGTAATGTTTAGGATTAGTGGGCTCCTAGGTAAAATGAGCAGAAGGCGATCTATTCCTTTAAAAAAAACAAAAAACAAAAAAAAAAACACTGACATCTATGATATGATGATATGTGATTTAAAATATGTCCTCCAAAACTTCCATGAAGAGCTGATAGTGAATCTCAGTCTTCTGTTCACTGGTATCTTCTTAGCCAGGGTAACATAACAACCTTACCCATGGGCGTAGTTTACTGTATGGACGGTATCCTGGCTTGATGAATCCGTGTCTGCTTATCCTCGCTTGGCCTTTGTGCAACCAATTAAGCTTGGACGCTCTTGTTTTGGATCCCATGATCTTTGCTTACTCACTTATCCTGGATGTCTTAATCCAACTTTTGTGCAGTGGGCCCCAGTCTGGCCTCAGCTTTCTCTCCAATGGCATCACCTGTTACCATAGCAACTAAGCCTTCAAATCTACAACCAGTCAGGCCTCAAGCTTTCCCTGCTTTAGCACGCTTAAGATCTTGGTGGTAATGTATCACTTTCAAGTTCATGGCCTTATTAACATGAAAATGATATCAGTGAATGCTGAACCCACCATTTAATAAACATACGAGCCAAAAATTAAAAATGTAAAAACTCACTATAAAATTGACTTTTAATTATTATTGTAGATAAATTACCTCAACATAAATGATTATGTTGGAAATTAAATGAGTCAGAGAAAAAAAAAACGAAAGTGCAAATCACTTACATGTAATGTAAATGGTTTTGACAATCCAGTGGATTACTGAAAATGTTAATCTTCTTCTATATTAAAGTCTGATGGTGTGTTTTGGTTGTGTTGGCATATGCTCACAACAATGAACCTTGGGCAGTTCCGATGGCTTAAACCCACAGTAATAACCCTACGGTAATAAAAGCTGACTAAAAATAAAAGCACTAATAAAAGCTGAACAAAAGCTGTAAACCCAAATCTGTACACCTGAACAAAGAGCCGGTTCATCTGTAATGTTAATCAGCCTCTTAAGGTGTGTCTGTTTCTCGAAGGGGGTAGATCTCTCTTAGCTTTGGTAGAAACCATCTACTGTACAAGAGCACCTGCTACTCCAGCAGTTCTCTCCGCTGCTTCCCACCAGCTTTCTTTCTCCTCCTGAAGCCTCCTCTCCTCCAGCCTCTGTCACTCCTTCTCCAGTGTTTTCCACTCTCGCCTCAACCTCCTCTCCCTCTCTTCAAGGACTCTCTTCCTTCTCTCCCACTCCTGATTCTTTCTCTCAGCATCCTCTCTCCTCCTTTTTTCCTCCTCTTTTTTCTGCTTCCTCATTTTCTCTCTTCTTTTTTTCCATGACAGGATGCGTTTCCTTTTGCCACTCGGCTGAGCTCAAAGAGCCTTGTCAATCCTGTAGGGCTCTTCTGTAGTATCTATTATTTAAATGATATTTGAATATTATTGTCAAAATAAGATAAATCAATATATTCCATTAACACACTACACACACTACTTAAATTTTACATAATACACCTACTGCTCTTGAACTTCTGATTAGATGCTAAAATACATTTTGATACCTTGCATTTACTTTCCACTATTCTGGATTTATTCAGACAGTATATTAGTGGGTTATACATATTCTATTGTGGTACTACTGATTAGTATGTAGAGATCAAGGCTTTTTAGGGCATTATTAAGATTATATCAAGAATAAAGGCCTAATTAGTCATGAACAAGAAACCTGCAAATACACGCCTAACAAATGATTAAAGTTTCCTAATACATGCCTTACAAGTCACTAATACAGGCATTAATTAGGTATGTATTTGTGGCTAATAAGTGAACCTTAAAATAAAGTGTTTCCAAAAAATTCACATGAAGAGATCCTGCAGAGAGGGTCACTAGTTCTGGAGGCCTCCAGCAGCTTCCTCTGGTGACCGGACCATGACAGTGCAAGCAGTGATGCTCACACGTGAGCCACACACTGAACTCCACCTGGTGGACAAACTGTGACAGTGCAGCCACTGATGCTCCAGTAGCAGGTGTGTAAGGATCTAGGGTCAACCCCTCACTCCCTGTCTCTTCATCTCTGCCATCTGAACTAAATGCTGGTACGTGGAGGATTAACTATCCATCAACAAGAAGACCCAAAAGGTGACGTTCTAAGAAACACATTCAGCTACAGTATATAGAGCTTATAGTCAGTCAGCTTAAAGCTGTCAAATGTATTTATAATCATCTTTGCACATTGGCACATTCACCAAGTACATAAAGAGGAACTAAATGAGGGGTTGCTTGTCTAGACTCTGCATGCAGTCTTAACCACACAGGAAACTGTGTCTCTGCAGAGGCCTACAGTATGTAGCTGCCCAATACTAAACTATGCACACATCCAGCTATATTAGATTTTACAAAACTATCTAACTATCAAAACAACCAAAACTATTTTCTAGTCATGCATTTAACATCAAACTTATTTCTTAAATATCTTAACACAAACCAAAAACACACATATGTATTAGTTTGTCTCCAAACTGTCAATTGCCTCTACATGTCTTTGTAACTGTTGCTATTATGTCTCTTATAACTGTCAACTATCTCTACATGTCTACATGTCTATTTTAATATCTGTACAGTGTCCTTGGATATCATGAAAGGCGCTTAAAATAAAATGTATTATTTTCAATATTATTACTAAAATGAGGGGTTGCTTGTAGGCACATGTAGCTGACCAAGCGCACATCAGTACTAAACACTAACTAAAGATTAAATACAAACCAACATAAAGGAACATAAGAAAAACAAAGGAACATAATAGAAACAAAAACATAAATCTGTTAGAGGAGATATTAGAGCACATGCACAATGGCTAAAATTAGATTGTTGAACTAGTCTCAAAGACGAAAGTTCAGGATCACGTGTCCGTCACTGATTATTTATGCAGTGTTGACAACATGCTCACTAAGAGCTGCAGCCAGCTCTACTGTTGCACATTTCTCATCTGGATGGACTGAGGGACTGACAGACAGCAGTGGTGAGACATGGTAAGAGACATTCTGTTACGCCCATTCAAGTAATGGTACGGATGTTATTTGAAAGTGTTTTATAATAGCGTTGATAACTAACAACATTTTGTATCAACACTGAAACTAACAGGATATGCTGTTGATGGTTATGAGATCTCTGGTGTTGGTTCTGTTCACATCTAAAGGTAATACATTCACTTAATGTTTTCCCATAAAACTTAGTTAGCAAAGTATCTAGTGCTTTAAGAGAAATAGTTGCTATATGGAAAATGTTGGATATAGGTTTATGAGTTGGAATTGCCTATTATTGCAAATTGATTTGACGGTTTGACATGGAGCAAACTTCTCCTTTCTTAGAACTGGCTAATACAGTTCGTAAATATCTTGCCAGGAAAACAAAAAGATGAAGTTAACATGTGTGTATGTGTGTGTGTGTGTATGTGTGTGTGTGGCCGCAAGGCCGTGATTTGGGGACATCTGGTGGGGATTTGTTTGTCTTTGCCTTTGTGTCTCTTCTGTGTTGGCCACACCCGCTCATTCTCACTAGTCCTGTCATTGTTTGCACCTGTGTCTAATTGTCTGTCATCACTTAATAGATTATTGGTTCATTGGTGGGGGTATTTATAGAGGTAGGTTTCTGTTATTCTTTGTTGGTCTGTCTGTCTTGTTTAACTGTGTTTCTGCCTGTGTTTCTAAGTCTGTGTTCTTTTTCTTGTGTGGTTTGCGTAGAGTGTGTTTAGCTTCCTGTCTGTTTAGCTTCTAGTCTGTGTTTAGCCTTCGTAATTGTTTGTGGTCGTTGTTAGCTTGTCACCGTTAGCGTATTGTCTGCTTGCTTTGCTTGTTGTTGTTTTTGAGCTCCTTTATTCTCTTCATCGTTCCTGTTGTCTGTTGCTGTGCTAATCTGTCTTATTTGCATTGCGTTTCAGTATTGTGTGCGTTGCCTGTCCCATCTGTGCTGCCTTTGTTATCTCTTGTGTGACCCTTTGCCTAGTTTGTGTAGTGTGTGCAATGTACTCTGTCTAGCTTGTTGAGTTTGTATGTGTTTGTCTCCTTCGTCGGCCTGTCCTAGAAATAAAGAACAGTTTAAATTCCAACTCTGCACTTGGGTCCTTCCGTGAATCCTGACTGTGTAAAATGTGAGGCAGGGGTTGAATGGGATGTGGTGTGCTGTATGTGAGAAGGGGTTTACTGGTTCATAGATCTACAATGCATTGAACACAATTTCAATGGAAAACATAGAAGTTCATTTTGAGGACAAGAAGCGAATGTCTTTTTTTTTTTTTTCTCTGTGTAAAAAAAAAAATCAGCTGACACTCTACTGTATGTGTGAGTGTGAATATGTTGCCCACAAACAGATAAAGTTCAGATCCAGAAGTTATCTGAACTTCACATATGCACAGAAAAATAACACAGTTGGCTACCCAAACCTGTCCAGTTTCTTTGTAAACACCTGATTTCACATTCAAGTGAAACATGTTGAATCATGAGCATCATTAACCCTTTGTTGACAGCCCATTCAAATTCGGTTCGATTTCGAACCATGACGTCTTCGCCGTGTTTGTTTTGATAGCCTATTGGCTGAGTTTTATGTCATTTTACATCTTGTGATTGCCCCGCCCGACCTACACGTACTTCCTACATTTGGTTGTACACTGCATAAACATGTTAGCCTCGCCCTTGCCAGCCCCGCCCTGGACTTTCATTTCATTTCGTCCAGAGGGTCTGGGAGTACTCCATTGACAATCGTTCTCTCCAGGTCAGCATTCTGCTGGCCCAATCAGCGATAAGTGGGAGTGTTCTAGTGGGCAATGACGTCGGTTTTGTACGCAACGTTGCCTGGCTGCGCAGCTGTGCAGTGTGCACAATAACAATGGCGGCTATGAACCTAGTACAAGAGGCTATTCAGTTCGTTGTGGGAATGCTTCAGAACATACAGGAACTGAAGTCTGAACAAGAACAATTGCGCCGGGAGGTAGTCTCGCCCGGGGCGCAATTCAGCGCAGAACCGCCACTGGTCGCGTTGCATACGTCACGACCAGGCGTTAGCGGTTGGGTAAAGGCAGATCCAATCAGTTAAAACTTCAGCAGAAACCACATATCTAATGAGAGAACGATTGTCAATGGAGTGCTCCCAGACCCTCTGGACGAAATGAAAGTCCAGGGCGGGGCTGGCGAGGCTATAAAAATGTTAGTGGCGTATGGGATGTATTTCCGTAGGATATTTTTGGCTAAAATTGATTTGTATGTTTTATTTGCTTTCTTTGGGCTCCTACTATTGAAAAATTATGGGGTTCAAATTTTCCAACCCTGTTAAAAAACGCTAAAAAATAAAATAAAATCGGTATCGGATCCTAGCTAAAATAAAAAATTGATTGAAAATATTTTCTCATCACTCAGCCCTATTTAAACAATCTGATTATCAGTTTTGGGGTTTTTGATGATGCTATTGTAATTTATGAGACCTGTAAATTTATGGGCATAAGCAAGTAGACCTGGGTTGATGCCTACATGAATCTTTATGATGATGATCCTGTCATCGGTTGCTTTAAGAAGCTTCATCAATGGTGAACTTCCACAACAAGTGAAAGGTCTGGAGCAGTCCGCCTGTAGTGTCTATCGGTCAACAGGTCACACAACCCTCCCAAAATTGAGGTGGGATCTATTTTGTTCCAAGAACTGTTACCTCCAACACAAGCTTCCTTGGTGCCTCTAATCCTTTGTGCCAATTACATTGCCATGCGCGATAAATCCTTCATTTCAAACTGTCCAGTTCATCCTCCGACTGAAAAAAAAATGGTTGGACTTTGCAAGAAGGAGTTTATGTTCCTGTGACATGTCTGACACACCCTGCGCCTAGAGCTATGATAAAATGTGTGTGCAAAACCCAGTGAGAAGGACTCAGGAGCAGTCGTTGCAAACATGGAATTCCCTGTACTCCTCTTTGCAAATGCTTTGCTTGTGACTGTGCAAATGCAACCAAGCATAATACAGGTGAGGATGATGCTGATGAATGATTGATTTAGAAGTGTATTTCTAGGGTGAAGTGTTTCATTTTCTGTTCATATTTACAAAACGTTATATAAATAATTAGGCCATTTATCAATTAGTTCAATACTTACTTATGCTGCCATTTGCAGTAGCCCTATATGATACCATTTGGTATAAATAACTGACGTTATAATATGTTTGATTAGTTTTATTTCAAAGATGTTAAATGCTTGCTTTATTAGCTGTTGTAAAGGAAAATTTGTTCACTGGATTTTTCACTACATAAAACAAAGTTATTATTATTATTATTATTATTAATAATAATAATAATAATAATAATAATAGTAGTAGTAGTATTTAAATTTCTCTAACAATTTATACTTACTAAGTGTACCCCTTGACATTTAGTCTGAAGGAGTATACTGAATTTCAACATGATTTCAACACCCCCGCTTTTGTCAGACTGAAACAATAGGCTTAGGTTACTTAACAATAGGTTAATTTGTATCCGTTTGCATCTTATATTAAGGTTTAGCTCTCTCTCTTTTGTAATCTCCCTTACTTTAAATTTGAGTGTTTCTTTCCCAAACATATGCACTTAAAGAGGCACTCAGTAAGTTTATGCGACCATTTTTGTGGTCATAAAATCACTTAGAAATTGTTTTTTCTGTTAGACTGGTCTGTTGTGTTGCAAACGGCGATTGAGCGCACTGCTGTACAGCCCTGTATAGTGAATACGGAACTTGCAACTTCTGAGGGAGTGTACACTACAGCAACACAGCTAACTGTACAGAGCTCCCCCTACAGGTTTGTAGCGTTTAATGCAGGGTTAAAAAACAGACTTACTGAGTGCCTCTTTAATACAAGCACATGTGGTTGTTTTATTTTCAGTTATGCATTCATTTAGCAAAAAAAACGGCAAATCCGCAAAAAAAACGGCAGCAATTTCACGAGATATCACAATTGGTTCTGCTGTGTTATGAATACATATGATTCCGGTAAAGGTTACAGTACGTTGTCTGTCGATAAGTATAGCCTAACAGGGCCTACCAAGTGCATCCAGAACTGGGGCGTCCCTGTCTGCTCATCTTTTGTCCTAGCACTTAAGGGTGCGTTGACACTAGGTCCCTTGGACCGGACACGAGTCCGGTTACTAGTACTGGTTGAATCCTGATTCAATCAGATATTTCACCCGGATCTTTAAATTAACCCATGAGTCGCGATTTATTATCATTAACCCGGATCACTTGAGTCCTAAGTTTCGATTTAAAATGATAAACAGCGCCACACACAAACATCTCCTTGTGTTAGGAAAAGCAAATCCACAACAAACGCCATTCTTTCACTTCAGAACATACTGTTCTGCATGTAGCCTATAGATGTTATGACCTTAAAATAATTATAAAGTTTACTCTATTTTACTGATGTTAGTGTTTCTATCTCTTGTATGGAACCGCTTCTATTAACTTTAATGTCATTTGTGGTGTGAGTGACCTTTACTGGTCAACATTGATATTTCAATGCATATCAAGCATAATAATAATAATAATAATAATCTATTTACTGGCATTTCTCCGCTACTGTTTCTATGTTTCCATCTACATTGAACACCTAGGCCTATATAGTCTATTGTTTAGGCCTATGTTACATTAAGGTAATGCAATAAATAAACAAAATGGCTAAAAATGCTTTCTTTCCCGTTACTAAATGGCTTTCTTGAGCAGCTGCATGATTGATCAGTGACATGGATGCTATGACCCACATCAATTAACCCCCTGGGTGAAATTCAGGAAAACACAATCACTCCGGCTATAGGCCTAATATTAATAACATCATTAGTTGTCTTCTATTAGCAGTCTATGTAATGTAGGCTATGTTATTATCCCATAAGTAGCCTAGCATAATAAGCATACTAAGCATATTAGTCGATCCAGCAGTGGTAATAACCATTGTACACTAGGACTGAGTTTTCTTGCCGATTTAGCAATACTGACTCAAGTGACTTGCATAACCCGGATCAGTTGAGTGAGTGACACAGAATAACCCGAATCCTGAAAAGGAATTGACTTTGCCAGGCCTACCGGTTACTCCCCCAGACCCCTACCGGAGTTGGTCTCTGTTCACATTACATTACACATTTGTTTCCGCACCCTGGTCCGTCATAAGCAGACACAAGCTTCCAGAATATCTCGTATCAAAATGATAATAAAGAGTAAAGATTCTCTACATTCTTTAGAATGTTTGCTTAGCAACCTACTTCACCGTTCTAGCAGACCGTACCCTAGACCACCTCTTTCAGGCGGACTTGGGTCCGGTCCCGGGTCCGCACCCAGGTTTGGTACGGTTGCGTTCACATTTTCAAAAAGAACCGAACCATCGGACCAAACGAACCCGGGTCCGGTCCAAGGGAGCTAGTGTGAGCACACCCTTAGGGTGTACTCGGGAACGGTATTGTTCTGAAACAAAAAATGCTGATAGGGAGTTTTTCCTTGCCCCTGTTGCTAATTTGTGCACTGCTGTTAAACGCGATGCGACATGTCTTGTTGAATGCGCTTACATGATTGATTGATTGTTGATTGTTATATCAACTGGACGTATGTTGACTGTCTGTATGTGGCTTAGGCCTTGCTTGGGTGTATTACTGTATTAGCACTTAAGTATTTATTATATTTATTATTTTATGTGAGGATGCACTGACCAGAGACATCTCTCAATTTCATTGTACCTGTGACAATGACAATAAAGGACATTCATTCATTCATTCATTGCCCAGTGTGAGTACGCCCTTAAGACTTCCACTGCACTGCAACTGCACTCTTAGTGGTGTCTTCTATGTTCTTCATTGCTATCCTCTGTTGTGAGTCACTTTGGATAAAAAAAAAATGCATAAATGTATATGTAATGGGGAGAAAGCTGAAGACAATAGAATCTTGCGTTTAGGATTTATTAAGTGGGAAAAAAACATATTTGTTTGTACTTAGAAATCATATCTTATATTCATCTTGATTTACTTTACAGATATACATGTAGAAATTGCAGATATTAGCATTGGTCATGATTTAAAATTTGTTTTCCCCATCCAAGAACACCCCCACTTTTGGAAAGGCTTAGTCTTGGCCACTACTACCAAAAAATGAGTCATAACAACTTCTGATCACAATGGAACTGTCATAAATGGACTCAGCATCACCAATAATACCAGGATTGTGAAAATGCGATCATTATTATTAGTAGTAGATATATGTGTGCTGTCAGTGGCCTGGCCAAGGCTTCTAACGGGGTCAGAAAATATGAACCCAGTCATTTTTCAGTAGTAGGACCCCAAATGAAGCGAATAAAACTTCATACCACACTATGTCGAATCGTAAGCATTTTTTTCTGTGCGTTTTTCAGCTGCTGAGGTGGTTAAACAATACATAGATGATGACAATAGCGGTGATGACAGTGAAACAAGTGGCTTATCTAGTGGAGAGAACGAGTTGGACTCCTACAACACAACGATGCTGAGTGAGTAAACAAATATCGTGGGTTATAATTGTTTACCAGTCTGACGTAGGCTAACCGGCTATTAAAAGGGACTTGCATTTATTAATCAAAAATGTCTATGAGCCCGGATGAAAATTGAGGAAACACACTAGTTGGTGACTTAGCATAGTTAGTATGTTAATATTATTAGCATGTTAATAATCATCAGCTTAGTCCACAGAGTACTACTGTTAGCATCATTAACATTGCTAGCATAATTAGTGTGTATGCTAATTTACATCAGCTAAGTCTACTGAGTACCACTGTTAACATAGTTAGCATTGTTAGTATAGTTAGCATCTATACTAAATAAAGTTACGGATACTAACGTATCCTCGGTTCTCTGAGTGAGAAGCCGAATCGTACGAGTGGATGATGCCTATCATCTCCTACTTTTCTGAAGTAATTTTAAACCAACCCTTTGAAAAAAGGGCAGTAAGCGCACTGACGCGCGCAGGCAACTACTTAGACAGCCCTGCGTGACGTCAGAAAGTCTATATATTGACTGCGCTTACGCTTCAGGTCCTCTTTGCCAAGCTCGCCAGCGTCGGCGATTGAGGCCCGAAGCGTACGTTTCGGCTTCTCACTCAGAGAACCGAGGATACGTTAGTATCCGTAACGTTCTCTTTCGTTTCGAAGCCGAAACGTACGAGTGTATCACCACAACCAAGCCTCAAGAGCCCTACACCAAGGAGCCCGAGGTGGGAGGATCCATGGGACCGCCGCTGGGCCCAGAGAGAACACTCTCTGCAACACCCGGCCTGGTGACGTCCAATGCGTAAAAACGCGCGAAGGTGTTGCCTGAGGCCCACGAAGCGCTCAAGCAGATATCCTTCATGGGGACGCCTTTCCAGAAGGCCCAAGAAGCCGCCACTCCACGGGTGGAGTGCGCCCTGACATGAACAGGCGGAGGAACACCCGCCGCCTCATATGCCAGACGTATGGCTTCCGTAAGCCAATGCGACATGCGTTGGGTAGACAAGGCCTGATCCTTGGCACGCTCGCCATGCCAGACGAACAACTGGTTCGTCTTCCTGATGCTCTGCGTACGCGTCAAATAGGCACGAAGCGCTCTGACTGGGCACAGAGTAACGGGCACAGAACTGCCCGTCTCAGGAAGGGCTGCGAGCTCAATGACCCTCGAACGAGGGTCAGTGGACAGCACTTTCGGGCAAGAAAAGGGATTTGGTCGCAGCGTGACCCGCGCGTCACCTTGCGTGAACTCAAGACAGTCAGGACTGACCGACAAGGCAGTCAGATCGCTGACACGCTTCACCGAGACCAGAGCAAGCAGAAGCGCAGTCTTAAGGGAAAGCATCTTTAGACTGGCACTCGACAGAGGGTCAAAGGGCGTAAGGGCCAGTCCACGTAGGACAGTGGCCAGGTCCCAAGTAGGGACCGAAGGGGAGGAAGAGGGGCGGAGCCGCCTGACGCCCTTCATGAAGCACGACGCAAGGGGGTGATTGCCTGGGGAAACGCCAGCATAGCCAACATGGCATGCTGAGATAGCTGCGAGGTACACCTTCAAAGTAGAGGGTGTACGACCCTGATCAAACAGGTGTTGCAGAAAAGCAAGCACCTCGCCAATAGGGCAGACTAGAGGATCACAGCCTCTGTCTCTGCACCACGTGCTGAAAACACGCCACTTCAGTGTATACAACGACCTAGTGGACGTAGCTCTAGCAGCCTGGACGGTCTCTATCACTGCGTCTGACGGGCCGCTCTCTAGGAGACGCGCCCGTTCAGGGGCCAAGCCGTCAGTCTCCACGCTTCCGGCTTGGGGTGCCACAGCGACCCGTGAGCCTGCGATAGGAGGTCTCTCCTCAGAGGGAGAGTCCACGGCTGGCCGTCTAACAGTGAGACCAGATCTGAGAACCAGCTCTGAGATGGCCAATTGGGGGCGATCAGAATCACCCTGTGCGCCCCCGCTCTGATCCTGGCCAACACCTGACGCATCAGAGGAAGGGGGGGAAAAGCGTAGAGCAGACCGCGCGGCCACGGGTGTGCCAGCGCGTCTGACCCTAGTGGCGCATCTCGTTCCAGCGAAAACCACGCTGGGCAATGAGTGTTCTCTCTCGAGGCGAAAAGATCGACTCGTGCCCGCCCGAAGCGGGACCAAAGGCTGTGCACCACGGCTGGGCAGAGGCGCCAGTCGGTTGCACGCGGAACACCCCTGGAGAGGAGGTCCGCGCCTGTGTTGTGTGTGCAGCGTGTGTGTGGAGTGCTTGTGAACAAGGCAAACTCAGCGCCCCGTAAGGGGGTGAGATCAGAGAGGACCGCCGAAGCGGGGGGGAACGCTCCGAGCTGGGGACTGCAGAGCGAGGACCCGGGCCCTTGAGAGCACACAGAGGCGTAGCAGTCAATGGATGGCGATCGCATGACATGCTCTGCCGCGCACACGCGATCACATCAGGATCGCTGTGGCCTCTTACGCCGCTCCCGGCTAGCCGGACGGTTGGCGGGAGCTGGGCGCCCGCGAGAGCGGGCCAAGTGGGTTGCGCTGGGCGCTGCCAAGTGGGTTGCGACCCAGCAGCCGGCTGTGGCGCGGCTTTGGGCGCGTCCGCCTTCTTCCTCTGTTGCGTCCGTTGAGGCGTACGAGCACGCGTCTGAGGAGCAGCGGGAGCGGTCGAGTGAGGCGGAGCACGCTTAGGAAGCACGGGTTGCAGGGCCTGAGCCGCCGACTTCGTCTACTCTAAGCGGTCGCGCTATACTTCCAGAGCCTGGCCAAACAGCATCGGCGGAGATGGGAGCATTCAAGAGATGCTTCTTCTCCTTCTCTGGCATAGAGGAGAGGTTCAGCCAGAGATACCTGTCGAGGACGATCAAAGAGCCAAGGGAGCGCCCGTCGGCTTTATTGGCCGCCCGGATGGCCAGTGAAGTGAGGGCGGTGATTCTGCGGAGCTGGTGGACGGTTAGTTCCGAGTGCTGCGCAGCTAGATCTGCCACCAGTTCCTCCACTATCGGTGGCACGTCTTCGACAGTAGCGCCTTTAGTGGAGAGGAAGGAAGACAGCTCCTCCTCATCCACGGCCTCGATAACTGGTTCGTCATCGTAGTCGCCCTGAGGCGGCGTGGTAGCCGCGCGGGCAAAGGCAGCGCCGACGGAGCTAGCAGGGCTAGCCTGGTGGGCCGCGGTTAGCTGGCTAGCTGGTAGCAAGCTAGCCTCTGAGAAGCTAACCGACGGCCGAGTAGCCACTGAAGACCGATCGATAAGCCCAACCGGGTGCGGGGACGCCGGGGAAACATCGATAGCCTGGTGGGTAACGATACCCCTGGCGCCAGCGGGGGAAGAGCCCGCCCCTGTAACACCAGTGGAACCCACGAAGAATGCCGCTCTGTTGGCGATAGCCGCAGGGGAGAGGCGTTCGCAAGCTGAGCAAGGATCTGCCCGCGAAAAGGCGAGCATAGCATGCTCGCTCCCCATACAGATAAAACAGATGGCATGGCGGTCGGAGATCGCCATCGGACGGTCACAATCGGTGCAACGACGAGTAGCCATCTTGTGTCTCGTGGTACCAGAAGTCAGGGACCGGCGTGAGCACTTTGAGCAAGACGGAAATCCCTCGGAGAGCTTTGAAAAAAGCTTTTGTGGTGGGCTTTCAAAAAAGCCGTTGGTTTTTAGAAATATTTGCAATAGCAAACGAAAGACGACTCAGAAACACATGCAGTAAGTGAGGTGAAAGAGGCAAAGAGGACCTGAAGCGTAAGCGCAGTCAATATATAGACTTTCTGACGTCACGCAGGGCTGTCTAAGTAGTTGCCTGCGCGCGTCAGTGCGCTTACTGCCCTTTTTTCAAAGGGTTGGTTTAAAATGACTTCAGAAAAGCAGGAGATGATAGGCATCATCCACTCGTACGTTTCGGCTTCGAAACGAAAGAGAACACCTGCTAAGTCCACTGAGTCCCACTGTTAGCCTCATAAGCATAGTTAGTATAGTTAGCATTTTTAGTATTTTTGTTCATTAAAATCAGCTAAATTCATTAAGCTGCGGCATAGTTGAGCGAAGCCCACCACACGGTTTCTGCAAATAAAATGCAATCTAGTTTTATTCTGTTTTTTTTTGTTGTTTTTTTTTTTTTTTACCTTTACTGTACTTTGTTTTTATTTTGAACAGCAAATTTAAATTCCTTTGTGTATGAAATGTGTTATAATTTGGCTGATGTGTTATTTGTTCCTATTAAGATGTAAACGAGTGTGACAAGAGTCTCTGTGGGCGAGACAAAGGGGTCTCGTGCACCAACAGGCCAGGAGGGTTTCACTGTGAGTGTCCCAGCGGTCACATCCCCATGCCAGGCCTCGACTGGGAGACCAACGTCACAGTGTGCAAAGGTGAGAGGGGCATTGCCACCGCAACATTCATCAGCACAGCATAGTACACATGGGCTTTAATTAGACAGCAGCATTGATATTGTAAACCCTTGTCTTTTTGATTCTCAGAGTTAAACCAGTACATACCAATGGAGAAGGTACGTCATGATGTTGATTTTTTGTTGACTGACTGTTTATTGCCAGCAGAAATGAGCATGTTTACAATTAATCTACATGTATATGATTCAAAGTACTCTGTTGTAAGTACTGTGTGGAAGTTTGTCACCTCACAAGTTAAAGTTGTTCTGTGCCATAAGGATCATTCATACTGTATGTCTTCACTTACTTGAAAGGAATAAATATTAAAATTCAATCTGTACAAAGTATTTTATAGTACTGTGCAAAAGTGAAAGGCACACAATAGTTGTATGCTGTGTCATAAGAAGAATACATATTTGTCTACTTGAGCTTAACACAATATGTAAATACAGTAAATCTGTACAAAGTATTTTAAGGACACATAAAATGTACTTATGATTCTGGACTCATTTTTGGCCCATCTGTGTTTCAGTGCCTTTAACGTATAACTCACTAAGCACAGTACTATATATCATTATCTAAAATCAGACAAATATAAATAAGGCTCGAATAAGACATTCAAATGTAGCGTAGAATGACTTTCAGGTTCACTTTACTCTGACTTTTAAAGGGAAAGTCAAAGGCAGTAGATCAACTGCTTGAAATGATACAGAATATGACCTCGGATGCATTGCCAGTTCAGGTAAGTGTGTGCGTGCACACACACACACACACACACAAACATTAAAAACAGTTTCGAAAGAAGTACAAAGAATGTTTTTTATTCAACTGAATAAATAGATGAATGAATGAATGAATAAATTATTAAATGAAATGTGTCAGTGCATGTGTCAAAAAAAACATAGTCGTACACCACACACACACACATACACACACAGAGTAAAAGACATTCAGCTTCTCATTTTCTCACAATATTTCTCTGTGTTTCCACCTTTGTCAACCTAAACAGACGGTCTCCTTGCTGCTGGATTGGTTAGTCAACGATGATCCTGGCTGTTCGATCTCGCATCAGAATCGTGTGCTCAACTCAATGGAGAGACTCGTGTCCCAGCTGGTGACTGGGCCATTCGCACTGAAAAACACCAGCTTCAGCACTAACACCACAGGTTAGGGGCTAATCACTTTGGTTTGATAATAACAAATTTATATTTCTTGCACCCTCTTGCACAACATTCTTGTATATTTTGTTATTTGTATATGATGTTGATAGGTGACTGTGTTTGTTGTTGTCTATTGTCTCGTGTGTTCAAGATTATCATGTGTCTATAACACTTCTTGCACTGTACATATACTGATGGATGTCTTTGTTGCTTGTCTAGAGAGATAAACTACTGAAGGCAAATCCCTTGTATTTGGAAGTACTTGGCCAATAAAACCTGGTTCTGATTCTGAATTGATCATTGTATCTTAATAGTACATGTTGTGCAGGTTACACACACACACACACACACACACACACACACACACAGATTCAAAATGAGATCTACTGTACACACCTCTTGTCATGTATCCATTTTGATAACTTCTGCTATTAATCTTGAATTAATACAGTGCACAAATCATCAAAAATCCCCCCCCCAAAATAATAATAATAATAATTTGTGCACAAATGAACACCAGTGATTTCAGAATATTTTCAACTTCACGCAGGTTTCCTTTCTTGTTCTTTCAGAGGTGGAGATCTTGTCCACTGAACCAAGTGCCTCCCTCATGGCTCCTGCTGTTCTCAGTGTGTCAAACATCTCAATGGACATCGACCTCCTGGGAATAGCAGAGAACAACAACAGTACCGTAATCTTCCAGCAGGAATCTGGTTTTACCTTATAGCTCTAAGCCACATTTTGTTACTGGCTTGGCACATTTAGGGCTCGAGTTACACACCACATTGTGACGTTGACAAGGCTGTGACAAACCAAACGAGCCTGTGGCCGTTTGAGTCGGCTTTGCTGTTATTTGTTTCGAATTTTCAAGGGAAACATTGTTAGCTTTGAAGGCAAGTCAGCGAGCCATTTTGACACCGATTCCTCCCTTGGGAACCAACGCAGTCTACTTGTCGTGGCCAGGCTGTACAGTTCTCTCACAGTTTAACATTACATTCGGGCTTGTTAGGCTGCCCGAATATTCCTGTCAGTGAAAGAATCATCAGAAATTAGGGTCGTGACTTGTGACGTGTGTCGTTTCAGGGACGGCATCAGTGGTGCTGATGGCGTCCAGCCACATGGCAACGGTCCTTCATGCTGGCCCCGGCAAGACCATGATGTCCACCGTGGTGACAGTCACCCTGCCAGGCGACGCAAATGCTATGCTGCCAAATCCGGTCCAGTTTACGTTCAGACACATCATTGTATGTACTCTTCGCCTCCTTTTTTTCCTTTCGTCCTTTTCTTTCTTTCTTCTAAACATTCACAGAGTCATCCCTAGGAAGCCCACCCCCTCACAAGAGCCATCATGCCTGGTGCTTTTTCTGCCATAGCTTGGGTGCCATCCAAATTTAAAATGCCCCTTTTTCACCTTGTTAATGAAGAAATCACAAGTGAAAAAGCTTGAAATTAACCTTTTTTTAAAGAAATTTTTGGGTCTTTTTGCCTTTAATCAGATAGGATAGTGAAGAGAATGACAGAAATCGAGTGGTAGAGAGAGACAAGGTAGGATCAGGAAATGACCTGGTACAATAAATCCTGGGTCCCCAGAATAATTCTAACAATGCTAATTATGCTAACAGTAGTACTCAGTGGACTTAGCTGATGATAATTAGCATACATGCCAATGATACTAACATGCTAACAATGCTAATCATGCTAACATGGATACTCAGTGGACTTAGCAGATTTTTGGTGGTATGGCACCTTAGCCAACTGATCCAGGGCTCCCCCGAAATTCACATTTCAACTACAAGAAACTTGTCACGCAGGGCTCCCGTCTCCGAGGCCAGCTTTCCTGCGTGTACTGGAACGCCAGAGCCTGGATTGAGGATGGCTGCCGCGTCAGCAAGACCAACTCCACGCACACCATTTGCTCCTGTGAACACCTCTCCACCTTCGCCCTGATCATGCAGACAACGGACACATTCTTGGTGAGATAGAAAAACATAAAATTCAAATCATTGAATTCAATTACATTTTTTTCATGTAGTGCCTTATATACATTATTGGTGAATTCATGGAAATTCTAGGGATGTGACTTATACATTCTTGGTGAGATAACATAAAATTAAAATTATTGAACTCAATTAAATTTTTTTCATGTAGTGCCTTATATACATTCTTGGTGAATTCATGCAAATTCAAGGGATGTGACTTATACATTCTTGGTGAGATAACATAAAATTCAAATTATTGAACTCAATTAAATTTTATTCATGTAGTGCCATGCAAATTCTAGGGACGTGACTTTTTGACCAAAACCGTATTTGAAAGTCGATGAGAACTATTCAAATTTAATATTCTAAAATCGACCCCTCCCATCCCCCATAAAAATGCGCGCTAACGCACAATGACAGAGATGGTGAAACGGGTATTTTTCCATAAACTGTGAGCCTTTCAGGGAACATACTCACTGAGCAACTTGCCTAAATTATATTCTAGACAATGCAATTTTAAAATGCATGACCATCCACTTATTGAACTGCCTTGCCAATTAGGTGAAATCCTAAAAAAGCCTCTTTTGTCGGCAACATTATTTAACATATTTAAACAAGCTCTCATAACCCTATGCCATATTATTGTTCAATAAAATTGACATGTCCACATGTTCGGGGTGGAGACGGGTGCGCAATCTATTGACAACAAATCAAGCTGCGGAGAACACTCGTCGTCGCAGGCACACTGACGTAAGCGCTTAACTATAAGGTTCAATTTTCTTCTTCTGTTATTTTGTTACTGTTATCGACACCTTCAGCCTGAATTAATGCGCTACATATTGAAACGTCTTTATTTCTGTTCTGTGCTTTTTCGGAGTCCTTTAAAGGAGAAATCCGGTGTGACTTGGACCTGGACTGTACTGGAAGATGTTACCGAGTACAAACATATATCCAATGCACACCTCCATTCACCCCCAGCATTCCGCATTAAACCATTTTTAGCCCGAAGCTGTCATTAACCTTACACTGCTAGCTATAGGGGCACAGCTTAGCCTATGCAGATAAATTAACAGGTAAGTAAACAGGTACTTTATTAAAAAGATCGTAAGTACAGACAGTACCTTCACAGAATTTTGTGGTAACCGCCATCTTGAAATTAAATTATGATAATTCGATTGACGAACTGATAGGAGAGGGGAACAGATTGAAAATTATATTCTGTAGAAGTGCTTGGATTTCAGCTGAAAATATATGGTGACTGTCTACATGAGCACTAAAGCACCAACAAATGATGAAACTTAAAAGAGTTTGACTAAAGACATTGTGGTGGATTTTTCTTGTGGTGAAAAATGCCACTCTGAAGAGCTTAAGGTGCGGTTGACAATTGATTCCTTTATTCAATGGTATTGCACAGCACAACCAACATCGGGCAGCATTATTAAGCTAGAAACTTATCCTTCAAACCAAAAACATCAATGCACATAACATGCAACCAATGTACCATCAAAACATCATACCATAAACCAACGGACGGAAGCATTATTAAGCTAGAAACTTATCCTTCAAACCAAAAACATCAATGCACATAATGTGCAACCAATGTACCATCAAAACATCATACTGTACCGTGCTACCAAGGGGAAAGGCGAGTTGAGATAACCCTGATGCTGCTGTCTTGTTCCCTGGAGACACCCTAGCGGTAGTCTGAGGGCTCCCTTGCTGGGAATCCTATTTTAAACCACGTTCAAGGTCCTCCCAATGTTCATTTAGATAATTGTTTAATTGGCCAATCAGAAGTGGTTACATCATTTCAAAACAGTTTTATTGGTGGACAACAAACTGTAAGCTGTAATGGGGCGGTCAGCCCCTTAGGGCATTTTCCCCCATTTGAGTCCGTGTTTTCGGCCTGTAGGGGTAGCTGTGGTTGCATGGTCCCTGATCTTTTTCCGTACAAACAAATCAATCTGAATTACACGGCAAACTGGTGATATCATAGTCTGCAGAAGTGGTCTGTTTTTTCTCTAATCTTATAAAACTGTCAGAAAATAGGTCCCTTATCATTACTTTTAGGCAATTAAGTAGTTTATTGGCTCTGTTCAGACAATGTACTACTCCGTATTACCTCACTCATGACCGAGGTCATATACACAGACCCTATGTAGGCCTTCCAGTTCTGTTCATTCCTGCTTGTCTCTTATCCAATTTATGCTGACAAATGAAGCTTTGAAAAACAGGCCAGTTTAAACCCTGATTGCCCACCAGTACTCTCCCATGTATTCAAGTTATATTTTCTTCTCCTTTATGCCAATTTCATGCTTTTATACTATAGTGATATTTACACTAAGTTCCCATACTCATATTATAATTTACCACATAATTTATCACATAATTTACCACAACATTTATAAGGTTGTGGCTCATCAATCGACTTATCGTGATTTAATTTCAAGATGGTGGTGATCGGGAAATTCTGAGAAGGTACTGTCTTCATAAACTGTCTTTTTAATAAAGTACCTATACACTTGTAAAATTCTCATTGTCTCGTTTTAAATGTAACCTTGTTAACGGTGTAAAAATAGCAATATAGCTGCATAGGGTATGGAATGCCCTCAGTGTAGCAGTGTAAGGCTAATGAAAGCTTTGCCTAAAACAGTGTAAAATGCGGAATGCTGGGGGTGACCGGAGGTCGGTATTGGATATATGTTTGTACTCGGTAACATCTTTCAGTACAGCCCAGGTCCAAATCACACCGAACCTCTCCTTTAAGTGAGATGGCTAAAACAGTATTCGAAATAACTATCCGAAATTCGAACGCATATCGAATATTCGACTATTCTCATCCCTAGTAAATTCATGCCTTATACAAACCACATGTCTTGTGCTGCCTTAATCATAAGCAAAAAGGAAAGGAAAAACTGCCTTGTTTTTTATCTGTTGGAAATTAATGGGGCAGATAAACATAAAATATAAACATTTTGTCCCCAACAGTGTGAGTATTGTTCATTAAAAAAAAAAAATTTTTTTTACAAGCTTTCAACAGTGTTCTTTTTTTCCCAAAGGGGTTTTGTGTGTGACTAGACGTACTATAATGTGTTTTTATTACTTATTTTTTTATATACCTATTTATTTATTATGATTGTCTTTTTAATTTAACTATTAGGCGACCTTCTCTTGGCTTCAATGACTTACTCTATTTTTACTATTTGTTTCCCCTTTCTTTTTCTCTGTAAAGCACATTGGGCTGCCTTATGTATGAAATGTGCTATACAAATAAATCTTTCCTTGCTTAGACATTGTTGGTCAAATTCTCGTCTTTTGAACTACCTATAAATCTATCAGTCACTCCATCTGTCTATCTCATCGTGTTCACATATCCTTTTTTCTTCCAGAGTGACCCAGTGGTGAACGTACTGAACACCATCTTTGTGCCGATTGGCCTGGTGTTCCTGACGCTGGCGGTGATGACCTTTGCCCTCTGTCGCTGGAACCCCAGGGTGTCCAACGTGGCTCGTCTGAACCTCGGTGTGTGTCTGCTGTTGGCTCAGCCCCTCTTCCTCCTCACACAGAGTTTCATTCACCTCATCAGGACCCATCAGGTATCAATATAAGGCTGGTCCTGAAACGTATCCATCTATTTGTCTGTCTGTCCTGAAACTTATCCATCTATCTATTCATCTGTCTGTCTATATGCTTGTCTCTGTCTATCTGTCAATTCAGCTACCTATCAATCATTCAATCAATCTTTCTCTTTCTCTCTCTCTCTCTAAAATATATATCCATCTATCTATTTATTCATCATTTTGACTATCTATTCATCTGTCTGTCTGTCTGTCTATTTATTTATAATTCAATCAGTCCATTAATCCCCCCTCCCTCTATATATATACATATATAGAAAACTCACTTTAATTTTTTCTTTGTCTTTGTTAACAGCTTACATTTTTAGATTTGTCAAAGGTTGGTCATTGTTAAAAACTGTCTTTCTGTCTCCTTTGCATCTTTAGGTGTTGTGTAAAGTGCTGTCTGGAGTCCTGCATTTCCTTTTCCTCTGTTGTTTTGTGTGGATGTCCATAGAGGCTGTGCTGCTCTTCATGTCTGTAAGGAAGCTCAAGCAGGTCAAACCTAATGAGCGGATGGGCCCACACAGGGCGCTTCTCTACTTAATTGGCTATGGGGTTCCATTCATTATTGTGGCTGTATCTGCAAGAGTGATGTCTGACGGATATGGGAGCCAGCAGTAAGTAGTCTTAAGGCCACACCAATAAAACAACTTGGTTCTCGGATTTGCCGCTTGAAAAAAAAGCAAAATGAAATAAAAATAAAATTGAATTAGAACTCACACAAACATAAAAAACACTGTGGTTGATAGCTATAATAGCCTACTGAAAACAGCATGCTGCGTTCACGTGACGCCAAAAACAAATCACGCCTTTCGTTTCAGAGAGAGCAAGAGACATGATATGAGGAAAGATGCTGGTGGACTGCTAGGCCAGTGTTTGCAATTATTAGAATATTTGATCAGAAGAGAAAAACATTTGACAAGTGCATTGAAATTAAAGAGGATGAGAACTTTGCACAGTTGTACTCACGGTGCCGAGAGCAGTCTGCCAACTTGTGCAATGCTCCCCGTGCATTGTAGATGTTCAGTTGACTAGTTCAATCGTTATTGGGTATGGGTTTACTCCCTTGTTCGTTTTTTTTATTAATATTATTATTTTCTGGGTAGCATGCCTCTTGAGCAGAGCTGCCGATGGTACGAGTGAGACACGTGTATGAGTGCCCTCTCATGCCCTCGCGTAGGCTACTTTTTTTTTTTAATTATTTTTATTTCGCACGCTCCCTCCATATTTTTCCTGAAAAAAATCTGAGAACAAACTAATTTTATTGGTGTGGCCTAAAGAAATAATTAATGGGCAAACTTTAAAAGCGCATTTTCTGATCTCTGATATATTTGTATATATGGTAACAATATAAAGTGCATGTGGCTGTGAAGGGTATCTGATCCTAATACCCTCAGTATGTGCTTCCACAGGTGTTGGCTGAGCACTGAGGCAGGCTTCATCTGGAGTTTCCTTGGGCCCGTCACCTTCATGCTCACGGTAACACGAGTGTGCATTAATACAAATGAATTACATAACGAGCATCCAGAGGCCACACACACAGGCAGAGTTCCTGCAAATACTCATGTAATATGAGTAGGCTTACTGTATACATACTATATATATATATGTAGAGTTTGGTTCTAAAACTCCAAAAATCCATTATTGATCTAAATTCAATTATGTTGATTTTATTATGTAAAAATAAACCAAGTAAAAGCAACCCAAATGCAGATTATATATTATATATTATTATATATTTTTAGATAGTTTTGGTTTTTTTTTTTTTTTTGCCTTCATTCAGATAGGACAGATGAGAGAATGACAGGAAATGAGTCGGTCGAACTACAACCCGGATGTATTGTATGGCGCCTTCACCAACTGAGCCACGGCTTACTGTATACTAACTATAAAGCTGGAATTATTCTTCTGTGTTGCAGCGACGCAGACACCTTTGACAGTGTTTTTGATTTATACCTCTACGTCGGAGCCACAGTAGAAGTGGCAATTCACCTCCATAACACAACAGGGCGTTGGGTCGTTCTTGGAACATTTCTGGAACTCTTTGCTCTGTTGGTGTGTGGTTGCCATATAGCAGTTGCGTGATAACTGTTTTTATATTCAGTCTATAGTGATAACTAAAGCCATGCGGATGAATAAAGTAATTTTTTAAAAGAATCGGAGTAGTCGCACTACACTTGTAAGTTATAGACGTATAGAACAAAATGTGAAGGAAAACTACGAACCTATAAAATACTGTTTGCACAAACTGTAAGCTCTGAGTGCCACGTGTGTTTACAATGGATTACCTTGCTAACTATCGCATGTAAACAAATACTAATGTGAAAGTATGAGACGATATTTGTCTTAAATCCAAAATAAGACTCCAAAATCATATCCAAAGTTTACATTTACATTTATGCATTTAGCAGACGCTTTTATCCAAAGCGACTTACAAAAAGAGGATAACAAACAAGCTACGTAGAAGAAACCTTAAAGAGCATAGTGCTAGGGAATAGTGCATCAGTTCAATTAAGGGTTAGGACAGGAGTAGTACATCAGTGCGGTTCAGTGCTAGGATAGAAGATGTTCTCTGAATAGCTGGGTCTTTAAGAGCTTTTTGAAGGCCTCCAGAGATGGCCCTGTCATTCCACCAGCCTGGGACGACACATGAGAAGAGCCTGGATTGCCTTGGGCGAGGTGCCGGGACTGCCAGTTGACAGTCATTGGCGGGGGGTAGCATGGGCCTTTATGAGAGCATTTAGATAAAAAGGGGCAGATCCTTTAAGCACTTTGTAAGTCAGCATCAATGATTTTAATTTGATGCGAGCAGTCAGAGGCAACCAGTGAAGCTCAATTAGCAGAGGGGTGACATGCGCCCTCTTTGGCAGATTGAAGATGAGACGCGCCGCAGCATTTTGGATCATCTGAAGTGGCTTGACGGCACAGGCCGGAAGTCCTGCCAGAAGGGCATTGCAGTAGTCAAGGCGTGAGAGGACCATAGTTTGAACCATAGTTTAGACATCGCCTCCTGATGTAAAGCGGACCAATCAGAACTCTACAATACACAGAAAAGAAGAAAAAAGACAGAAGAAAGGGATTATATAAAGTATTTTACATTGTAAGATGAAAGGATAGTGAAGAATAGAATAGAATAGACTAGACTCTACTGTAAGTAGGCCTACTGCACATTAACAAATACACAGAGGAAGGAGGACATTACCCAGTGTAGCAAAAGTGGCAACTTTCAGACATATGTGCTCATCTCAGATTCATGGATATATGTGTGTTATGTGTATATAAATTACGTATGTTTATGTTCAGTGGGTTTGTGAAGACAATGGTTGACTGTAGACCTGTATGAGCTTGTTGTCCTCTAAATCATCCAGGGAAACATTGTGCTTTTCGTCACCATACTCCTCCTCCTCTTCCTCACACTCAGAGAGGCCCCGAGTACAGTGTCAAAGGTCAGCTACAACAGGTAAGGTCAAGACTCCAAGAACACAAACACACACACACATTGAATCTTCAAAGACCAACTGAAACATGCATTTTTGCACATTTTGCATTTCCGCATTTGTGTTCCAGGGTCCTGGCAGTCAAGCTTGTCTTCCAGTTCTTCCTACTGGGATGCCCTTGGGTCTTGGGCTTCTTCGTGCAGGCAGGCCGAGCTGTAGAGGTTCTCTTTGTCCTCCTTAACTCCCAGCAGGGCACCTTCATCTTCCTCGTCCACTGCGTTCTGAACAACGAGGTGAACAAACAAACTCATCCCGTGCATCCTAGTATGTTCTTGAGTGTGTGTGTGTGTTTCTGTCTGTCTGTGTGTGTGTGAGTATGTGTTTGTGTGTGTGTGTGTGTGAGAGAGGATGTGTGTGTGTGTGTATGTGTGTCTGTGTGAAATTCACGTAAAAATCCAGTTAATATAATACCAAATACAAATTAAAACTGAAATAAAATTAAATAAAAATAAATAAAACTGTTCCTCTGAAAGGACATTTTAAGTCACAGAATCTTGCTGTCTGCAAATGACGTTAGATGTTCTATATAACTCCCACAAGTGCCTATGATCCTTTCAGCTGTATTCACTATGCGCTGCAGGGCTTCCCTGTTATAGTCAGTTCAGCTCCCACCCCATACAGTGATGCAGCTGGAGAGGATGCTCTCAATGGTTCCTCTGTAGAATGTGGTCATGATGAGAGATGGGGCACTTGCTCGTTTTGAGTTTGCGCAGGAAGTAGAGGCGCTGCTGAACTTTCTTTGCAAGTACTGCAGTGTTGGTGGTCCAGGTGAGGTCCTCACAGATGTGCACCCCCAGGAATTTGGTGCTGTTCACTCTTTCCACAGCAGCACCCTCGATGGTCAGTGGCAGGCGTTGGGAGTGGCCTCTCTGGAAGTTGACAACAATCTCCTTGGTCTTGCTGACGTTCAGGAGGAGGTTGTTGTTCTTGCTCCACATGGTCAGAAGATTTACCTCTTTCCTGTAGTGAGTCTCATTCCCCTTGGTGGTGAGGCGCACCAGGGTTGTGTCGTCCGCAAACTTCAACAGATGTTTGGTGCTGTAGGTTGGTGTGCAGTCGTGAGTCAGCAGGGTGAAGAGCAGAGGACTGAGCACACATCCTTGTTTAGCTCAGTGTGATGGTGCTTGAGGTGCTGTTTCCAACCCTTACTGCTTGTGCTCTCTGACTCAGGAAGTCTAGCAGCCAGTTGCAGAGGGAGGTGTTGAGGCCCAGTTTGTCAAGTTTGCAGATGAGTTGTGGTATTATGGTGTTGAATGCTGAACTGAAGTCTATTAACAGCATTCTCATGAGTCCTTTTTTTCAGGTGGGTGAGGGCTGGGTGGAGGGCAGAGCAAATTGCATCCTTTGTGGGGTGTTTCGCTCGATATACAAATTGGAAGGGACAAGACTAGCTGTTCAAAGCACTTCATGATGATTGGTGTCAGTGCCACAGGACTATAGTCGTTGAAGCAGGAGGGGATGATTTCTTTGGCACGGGTATGATGGTATGATGGTGGCAGCTTTAAAGCATGATGGTACAATGGCTTGCTTCAAGGAGGTGTTAAAGATATGTAAAGACTTCCTTCATTAGCATCAGTGATGTGATCAGAGTGACCGATGTGGGAGAGGGGGGTGGCTTTGTATACACTTGTATACTTTGTTTAAACAGCATTAGCAGCTAAGTAGCAAATCACACACTACTATACATAGTGCTACATGAAACAGATTAAGGCCTAATCCCATTTCTCCTCACTTAACACTAGCACTTGGTTTCATGTGCCCTCTAAAGTGAAGCACCTGAAGTATTTTAGGTCCCTACATATCGGACACTTTAATCAGGATTTTGGTCTGCTCCACGGTCCCTGAAACATACATAAGCCCACAAGTTGCTCGCAAATCATAAACTACATGACAAAAGAGTACAGTAAAACAGGCGCAAAATGCATAAGGTTTTCAATCTCGCCTGTGCTGCTTTAACATTAGTTATCGTGGCAATTTATCCACACGGATGTAAACACAGGACTCGATACACCATGATCTTGTTAAAAGCCATCATGCATATTCATCCTACTTTTCATTAATGTTAATGAATTAACTTTATCATGAAGCTCTCTCGGCAGATTTGTGCACTGTGAAAAGTAGCGATTTTGGAATATTCATATTTTAACAAAACTGTACAGAATTCAAATGTATTTACGTCAAACTAAGATATCCTAGCATATATTTTTTTTTTTAAAATGTGTGCATAATTGGAAAAAAAATACTCTAATTTGTGCAGTTTTTTGCCAGAGGCGGACGCCATCTTAGTTTTTGTTCATTCAGTTCGCAAATTATTCTGGGACATTCATCTCTCACTTCACTTCACTTCACTTCGGACGAAGTCAGCTCCTTAGCTGACTTCGTTTGAAGGGACCATTTCAAGGGTTGAACAGCACTTCCCCTTGGTCTTAAAAGTATTGGGACACACTACCCTTAGACTTGAACACGCAAAAGGGTCTAGAGTCAGAAACGAGGAGAAATGATAGAAATTGGACTGGGCCTAAAAGATCCAGTCTTTTCCTCCCCCTCAGATTAATGTGTGTGTGTGTGTGTGTGTGTGTGTGTGTGGTTGTAGGTGCGGCGTCAGTACTGGAGCTGGTTCCAAGGTTTCCTCTCCCCAGGCGGGTCGTCTCTCCCCACCTCTGCATCCACTGTCTCTCCGAGCTCCAAAGAGGGGCCGACCGCTGCCGTGAGAGACAGGTCTGCTGGTGTGAGAGAGAGTGCCGTGTAGAGCCCTGTTGGTTACAAATCACACATAATAACAATGAAGGTAGATAATTTGTTTGATGTCTGTGATTACATAAATTTAGGAGGAGGAAAGAATAGAGTTTTTTAGAAGAGATTTACGGTTTCCTGATTTGCCAGATTTTCTTATTTTCAGTTTTGTATTGAATTTGCCTCACTGTTTTTGATTTGCCTTTTGACTTTGCCTTGATCATTTTGTATCCATGGTTTCCTGATTTGCTGTTTTGTTTCCTAATTTGCCAGATTTCTAATTTGTTGTTATGAATTTGAATTTGCCTTCTTTTATTATATTTGCAGTTGTGGTTTAGTTTGCTAGTGTTTTTTTGTGTGTATGATTTTAAATTTGTGGTTGTGACTTGATTTGTGGTTTGCGGTTGCATCTTTTTTGTTTGTGGTTGTTTTTTTATTTGAGGATGTGATTTTTGACTTGAGGTTGTGTTTTCTATTTGTGGTATTTTGAATTTCATAGCCTGTTTTGAAAATTTCTTTGGAGAAATAAAAGCATACATTTACTGGTAGCACAGTCTGAATCTTCTTAATATCTTCCTTTGTTTTGACCAACCTCAGAGGTTTTCAACATGAGCATGCCAAGGGTGTCAACAATCAATAAAGACCTTAGTAGTCAGTTGTAGGATGTTACCGGATGCTCTGGTTAGCTGTGAATAGTTACTGGGTTAGGTACACAGATTGATCTTGGGTCACATATGATCTCTGTTTCCTAAACAGACACAACAAGGTAGTGGGCATCACAATAATCCCCAACCTGAGAACAGCTCTCACACCTCTGTAGGGCCCCTGTGCTGAGACCTGGGGCCTATTGCACAAAACTAGGATTAGGAATTAATTAGGGATATCTTGGTTATCCTTATTGAATTATCATTTGTCAGTATAGTCAAGAAATCCCGGCTTAAGCCGTTATATGCCCCTGGGGTCTGTGTTAGCTATGTTTGATAACAAAGTCAACAGAGTAGTATTGTGTTTAAGGCTGAAGAAAAACCCATAAAAAGTACATGTTTACTAGTATCCTAAAGTTTTTTTAAGACCAGATGTGCTGCTGATTGCATTGTCTTTACCCTGGTGTGCTAAGGAAGCTTTTGTGTATGCCCTGACACACACAAAAAAATGAGAAAGGACATTGCCTCCACCTCACCATTAATATCATAAGAATGAAATTACAGCTAATGCCTAGCCTACCCAAGACCGGACACAAGTACTAATGCACAAACTACACAATAAGAACATTTGAAAATGTAGCAATTTTTTTTTCAGTCATGTGCTACAGTAGTGCCAGTGCAGCCCTACTGCCTTTCTACACAACCACTATCAAGTACATTAAGGCACAACCACTATCAAGTACATTAAGGTACATTTACTGACCTTCTTACCTCTGCAGTTCCTGCATGACTTGCCTTCTTTATCTCACAAATATTTAGTTTTTTTTGTTTCTACAGTTTAAATCATAGCAATGTTTGCAGTTACAGGGCAGAAACCCTGCCAGTGTGAAAGCAAAGGCTCCACACATGCTGTGACTTCTGGTCATATAAAACCCCCACAGTGATGCCAGCACTTTGTAGATGATCCATAGGAAACAATATGAACCCCCTGCATCTGATCATGATGCAGCTACTGATACCCAAGAGTACAGCTGAAATCCTACAGAGAGTTCCACTGGCTCCCTCTGGTGGCCAGACCATAACAGTGTAAGCAGTGATGCGCAAATTCATGAGCCACACACTGAACTCCACCTGGTGGCCAAACTGTGACAGTGCAGCCACTGATGCTCCTGTCCTGCATCACAGCGGGGGCATATTTCCAGTAACAGGTGTGTAGGTGTGTGTGTGTGTGTCATACGTGACTAAAAGTTTGGAGGCTATACAGAGCTTATAGTCAGTCAGCTTACAGCTGTCAAATATATTTGTATTCATCTTTATTCACACATTCACCATGGACAGAAAGAGGAACTAAATTAGATGTTGCTTGTTCAGACTCTGCATGCAGTCATAACCACACATGAATCTGTCTCTGCAGAGGCCAACAGTTTAGCTGCCCAATACTAAACTATGCACACATCCAGCTACATTAGATTTTACTGCCAAAATTATATTCCAGTCATGCATTTAACATCAAACTTATTTCTTAAATCTGCACAAACACAAACCATGAACACATATATGTACCAAAATGAGGTTGCTTGTAGGGACATGTAGCTGCCCAACGGCATATTAATACTAAACACTAATCAAACATTAAAAACTAACCATAAAGGTGATAGAAACAAAAACATAAAGCATTCTGTTAAAGGAGATATTAGAGCATTATTATTTTTATTTTATTATTTTATTATTTATCTTCATATTCATCTATATATTCACACATTCACCATGGACAAAAAGAGGAACTAAATGAGGGGTTGCTTGTCTAGACTCTGCATGCAGTCTTAACCACACAGGAAACTGTGTCTCTGCAGTGGCCAACAGAATGTACCCATTTCTCTGCCCGAACACAAACCATGAACACATACTGTATATTAATCAGAAAATGAAGGGTTGCTTGTAGGGACATGTAGCTGCCCAACCTCACATCAATACTAAACACTAACTATGGAATACAAACCAACATAAAGGTGATAGAAACAAAAACATAAAGCATTCTCTTAAAGGAGATATTAGAGCAGATGCACAATGGCTAAAATGAGTTTGTTGAACTAGTCTCAAAGAAGAAAGTTCAGGATCACGTGTCCGTCACTGATTATTTATGCAGCGTTGACCACATGCTCACTAAGAGCTGCAGCCCGCTCTACTGTTGCACATTTCTCATCTGGATGGGGGATTGACAGACAGCAGTGGTGAGACATGGTAAGAGACATTCTGTTACGCCCAAGTAATGGTACGGATGTTTTTTTTTTAAGTGTTTTATAATAGCATAAATAACTAACAACATTTTGTATCAACACTGAAAATTACAGGATATGCTGTTGATGGTAATGAGATCTCTGATGGCTGTGGTTCTGATCACATCTAAAGGTAAGACAAGCACTAAAGGTTTTCCCATAAAACTTAGTTAGCAAAGTATCTGGTGCTTTATGAGAAATAGTTGCTATATGGAAACTGTTGGATATAGGTTTATGAGTTTGAATTGCCTATTATTGCAAATTGATTTGGCAGTTTGTATAAGTTGAGGACATGGAACTTCTCCATTCTGAGAACTGTCTACAGCAGGGGTCTTCAACCGGGGGTCCGCGACCCCTAGGGGATCCGCGGAGATACTGCAGGGGGTCCGCGAAAATATTTCGTCTGAAGCATTTTCTTTCTCTTCCAAAAAATTAAATTTGTCATAGTTAACATAATGTTCTAAAGAAAATTGCTTCATATTCGTTTTTAAATAACACATTGTAGGCCATGAATCATGCATGTGATCATGTGATCCCTGCGTAACATTTTGCTAACCTATGCCAAAACACATTAGCATTCATAAATGTACAAATACAGGTCACCACTTCAGCCTGAGCCTTATGTGACATTGCCTCGCAAATCCCATCAGTCCTAGAATAGAGAAGCTCCACTCACAAGGTTCAGTGCTCTCACTAGGACCTGGTAGCTGATCAGTTATCTTTAATTCTTCGTCCCACTATAATAAAAAATGTGACCCTTGTGATCTTTTTTTATTAGAGTTGTATCATCGCGATTAAAGCACACTTCCTCCCCGTGCGTTTTAGTTAAATAGCTTCGTATTCAGCAAACTCGTTCTTTTCCGGGAGATAAATTACGTTTGATTCGTCTGTTCAGTGTCGGGACTGATGAACCCTGAACTTTGCGGTTCTATGTGATGTTTTGCTTTGTTGTTTTTTTATGAGAGTCTGCGGTCTTTGAACTTCAAGGCGTTCTGCGCGTTACTTGCTGTTACGGTAAGACAGAGCCTGATACAAGCAGTTTTCACCAGAAACATAGAATTTATTTACAAACACAGGAACAAGAGGGTAAACTTACTTATTTAGACAGAACAGGGTAAATGCGACAATGACAGACAAAAGAATGAACAGAATCAGGGGTTTAAATAGACAAGGGAAAACTAGGAGTTTTATGGAGAGGTTTGTAATAAGCAAATTCCTCCAGACATTCTAATTCAAACACACTGCATACTAACTTTTAGGATGCAATGGACTACCGAAGCCTGAACCCCAACACCACCCAACCTGATGCAGTTTACCAGAGCCTAAACCCCAACACCACCCAACCTGATGCAGTTTACCAGAGCCTGAACCCCAACACTACAAATATTTCTTTCTATGACAGTCTGAACCTCAACACCACCCAACCTGATGCATGAACCCAAACACTAACGCATTTTACCAGAGCCTAAACCCAACATCCCCCTCCCAGAGCCTAGGCTGTTTCTTTTCATGCTGATGTGAGATTAAGAAATATTTCTCCTCATTTTGAATTTATGATCTTTTATTTGTATATCACTACACTAACTCTCTGCAGTACATTTTAGTGTTCAGTTATAGGCAATGCACAAATCTAAATGAATCCTTCCTCTTATTATTATTCCTTTGAGTTCCTTGTGGAGCAAAGGGCCTCACCAACAGTCCTCCATCGTACTCTATTGTGGGCAGCTTTCTTCAGTTCTCCCCATGTCAGGTTCCAGTTCATCTCTTCCTCGCAAGATCGTCTCCAGGTGGACTTGGGGCGGCCAACTCGTCTCTTGCCTTGAGAATGCCACTGCAAGGCCTGCCGTTTGATGTCCTGTGGAGGTTTTTGCAGAGTGTGACCAATCCACCTTAATTTTCTCCTTGCGATTTGCTGTCCAATGGGATCCTGGTTTGACTGCTTCCACAAGTCGGTGTTCTTGACTTTGTCTGTCCATCTGATCTTGAGTATGTCTCGGAGGCATCTGTTTATGAACACTTGGAGCTTATTTGTCAGAGTGTTGGTGACTCTCCAGGTCTCGGAGCCGTAGAGGAGGACATACTTGACGTTGCTGTTGAATATCCGAAGTTTACTGTGGGTAGAGAGGGATGTTGATCTCCAGACTGGCCTCAGAGCATTGAAGGCATATCTGGCTTTCCTGATTCTGGCTTTGGTGTCCTCTTCAGAAATTCAAATTCAAATTCAAAAACCCTAACCCTAACCCTTTATTGGTCTAACATGTTGCCATATTAGAAAATTGTCTTTGAATGAAAGGCAGTCTTTTCTTTAATTGTGTGTGTGAGGTGTTTGTGTATATGGTATTGTGAGGTGTATGTTTCCTAAACATAAGTCCAGCATCCTGTTCAATCGTGTTGGGGCTGTCACGTATTGCTATAGCTGTGGTAGAAGAGCGATGACGTCACAGCTGTTGAAGTCTCCCAGCAGAAACACCGGCAGGTCAGATGCCCTGGAGACGGCATTGTTGTAGCCTACCAAAATGCGCTGTGCTGCTAGCGTGTTGTCAGGACCAGGGACATAAACAAGAATAACTGTTATTTGTTGAAATTCTCGGGGAAGATAGTGGGGACGAAACGACACGTCATGAAGTGGCGTGAGCAGTGCATCCCACGGACCGTGAAATTCGATGCCCATCTGTCATCTACGACCACACAAAGGCCGCCTCCGACTGATTTTCTTGCCATTTCTGTCTCCCGGTCAAAGCGTACGAATGCGAAGCCATCCAAGCACACTACAATATCTTCAGTAAGATTTCCAGGATGATGCCTGGAAATGAATCCTTATTATATCCTTATTGGTTAAACCTGCAGTGGATAATAAACTACCATCACTCCACTGTTAAACTAATACTCATCACTAGTGTCACTGAAGGTTGATATTGTACACAATGACCACTAGATGGAGCTGTATGGTGTGTACAATTCTCTGATTCTTATGAGTAGTGGGGTCTCAGAACCATCATGCTCATTACACAATATGAGTACATTTAACATGTACATTTAGTGTAAAAACAATAAACTACTTGCAATGGGATCAATGATACACACTGTTTACAGAGAGAAGGAGGGATAGTGTATAGGTTGTGAAATATTCATTTTGTGTCATATTTCCTGTCTGTCTTCCTCTTTGGTGGTGGTGACGACAGCCAGCTTTCTAACCAGACATCATTGTTTGTGCCCTCTACAGAATATCACTCACAGTTTCCAAAGAGACACAGGTAAACAACATGGCCAGAAACAACTTTTATGTTGACTGATAAAAAGCTTAACTCAAACTTGGTGAAAATAGATCTTATCGGGCTGCCAACTTTTCAAAAAACCTTGGAGTGATTTTTCAAAGGAACGGGGGAGGAGGAGGGGGGGTTCTTTAACACACCAGTGCATCCTTATGAACATGACGTCAACCGAAACTAGACATTACTGCACACATGATGATGATGATGATGATGATGATGATGATGATTATTATTATTATTATTATTGTTGTTTCCACAGTCTGGTCTGGTCTTTAAGAGATTGATAATGTTTTGTAAAAAATATTCATGTTGATCATTCAATTGCTGCTAAATCAAAAATGATCTCTCGCTCTCTCTGGGTTGAATTTCCTTCCTGATTCATTTGCAGTAGCACTAGGCAGTTGCTTACTGTGCGAGAGAGTTCTACATTCCACTCTCTAGATATCTGTGTTCAGGAACATCAGAACATGGTAGGAGCTGTACGCTGTTTTTAAAAGAGCTTTGTGTCATACTGTACATGTCATGCAATCAGACTAACGCATATACAGTAACCAAACCTTCTAGGAAACATGTTAGTATTCCTTTTTTACACTACTCTAAGTTCAGTTCAGTATTGTTTTCACATGTGAATGAAATCTAAGATCTAAGAGATCTGTTTTTGTCTTAAATAGAAATGAAAGCATCTCTTATCCATCCAGCATTTTCATCTATCTTGACTTTTTTTTTTTGTACATGTAATGACAATAATTTTATAGTCACATACTTGTTTTTAACAGTGTAAAAAAAACCTTGGGCAGAACCATGACTCAAAGGGCCAACCCAAATGCCAGAGGTCATGTGAAAGAAGGAGTGAAGAGGTAGGGAACCTGTCTAATGTATATGGCCTATTGGCCAGTGTGCAGCATGTATGTGGGTGGGAGGGCTACTATTAATGGTAAAAGTAATTTCCATGTGCTGTATGTACATTTACATTTACATTTATGCATTTAGCAGACGCTTTTATCCAAAGCGACTTACAAAACGAGGATAACAATCAAGCTACATAGCAGAAACCTTAAGGAGCATAGTGCTAGGGGATAGTGCTTCAGTTCATTTTAGTGCTAGGATAGAAGATGTTGTCTGAATAGCAGGGTCTTTAAGAGCTTTTTGAAGGCCTCCAGAGATGGCCCTGTTCTGATTGTTTTTGGTAGGTCATTCCACCAGCGTGGGACGACACATGAGAAGAGTCTGGATTGCCTTGGGCGAGGTGCTGGGACTGCCAGTCGACAGTCATTGGAGGACCGGAGTTGTCGGGGGGT
>JAGFZM010001410.1:157093-185924 GCA_017657215.1 Limnothrissa miodon | reverse complement strand
CCTCCCAGATTTTTTCTTGCAAAAAAAATCAATTGAAATGAGATGAGAAAACTCACTAGAACCATATTGCAAACACACACACACACACACACACACACACAGACACACACACACAGACACACACACTAGTAACAAGGTGCTCTGCTGTCTTTGTGCTCAGGCAACAAACACACACATACACACACATACACACACACACACACACACACACACACACACACACACAAAGACATAAGGCACTGCTGTATTTGTGTGCAGACAATCCCCGACAAGGAAGTGAAGCCACCTGAGTGCCCCTGGAAAGCTTGCTTTGATTAACATTAATCATGACACAGCCGATAAATAAAGCACAGGCTTAAGACGCATCCATGCGCTGATTAGGGCCCAATGGTATCCATAGTGATAATCATCATCCCGTAACCTAGCAATGTAAGATGCTGCAAAAAAGGTAACTGTCATTGCTATGACCTCCCAGCAGAATCACACCAATGCACCTTTCAAAGAGGCAAAGGGCAAAGAGACAAGGGTCTGTGTGTTTTTGGGAATAAAGTCAAGGGTCTAGGAGTGTTTTTGGGAATGGGACAAAGAGGCAAGAGTCTGTGTGTGTGTTTGGGAGTGTGGCAAAGAGGCCAGGGTCTCTGTGTGTGTGTGTTTTTGGGGATGGGGCAGAGTGTCTACTCAGCACTCACCTGGGTAGAAGTCTTTGGATTTGGACAATTTGATGGTGGCGCCGGTTTCCTTTTGGAGCTGGACGATGGTCTGGCCTCCTTTGCCGATGATGGAGCCAGCTGCGTAGCTGGGGATCAGCACCTTCAGGAAGTACTCGCCCTCCTCTGCAAAGAGAGAACCACAGCAGAGGGAGACACATGGCATCAGTGTTAGCAACATTACCCACGGACCTCCTCACTCCACCCTCATCTGGCTAGTAACTAGTCCCCCAGTTGGTTCCTGAGCTAGCATAGCAATAAACACATCATGCTACCCGAGTGGTTAGCAGATGAGACAATTTCACAGACAGACTTTAGTCTGTACACCATATATATTTTTTCTATTTATTAATTTTAGTTCAGTGCTAAAACTATGACACAGACAAAATGCTAACCCCCACCACCACCTCAAGTGAAAGGATCTAACCATAGCTCAAACCACAATATTACATAGAAAAGCAAACAGAACACCAGTGATTATGGGTTTCATCTGGAAAGTTCTTTGTGTAAATACACCACACCAGTGCTGGCTCTCTAAACTGTGGGCGCACCACAGAACCCAAAGGGCCTGACTGCAAAACCCCAACAGGCTTCGCTGGGCCACCGCCATCCCCATGGTGGAGGTGAGGAGGAGGCTGCGGAGGGCCGTGACATGTCCTCAGTGAGGGAGAGAAACAGGATTAAGCAGTTCCAGAGAAGAAACGATGCAAGCAAACACACCCTCTCTGCCGTAAACAGAAGAGGTCTTTATGACCGCTGCAAATCACTACCTGACAACTGGGCAAGCAGGTCAGCAGAACCAGTGCACCATGGGCCTTTCTCTTATGACTTTACAAGGATGCAGTTTCTATAGCATCTATTCTTTTTAGAGCACAAGGCCACTCTCCTAATACCCCCCCCCCCCCCCCCCCCCCCCCCCCCCCCTCCCAATTAATCCTGGTTAGCTCCCTGCGGCCAACAGATTAAATGTAGCAGCAGCATTATGTGCTTTTCCTTCTCCACACAGTGTCACAGATTACTGAAACAACAGAAAGAAATCCGGGAAGAAGACTGAGACACTTTACGTCCAGGCAGTGTGGGGTTGTGGTGTGTGTGTGTGTGTGCGTGTGTGTGTGTGTGTGTGAGGGGGTGGGGGGTAGGGGCATGGTGAAGGGGCTCACGTTAACGACCCGAGAAAATAATCAAGAGAGTGGGAGAGAAGGAGGAGAAGTGGGATTATGGGCAGCAAATGAAAGTCAGGTTCTAGCAGGCAGAATTAAGAGTTCCAAAACACAGTGACCAGAGAGAGGCAAAGAGCAAGTGGCAGTGAGCAGGTTCAAGATTTCATGCAGTTACAGCACACAGACTGTCAACCAGACTCAAATACGTTATTCTCTCAGCATGGCAGTGGGTCTCAAACATCTGAGCATTTCTCTCTTTTTTTTTCCTTTTTTTTTTCAAGAAAAGCAGGTGAGGGTTTGAGGGAGGCAGTCAAAGGGGATTATCAGAGGGAGAGGTTTGATAGTCTTTTAATAAACCTGTCTTCTTGGGCTAATCTCATTATACACACCAAGCCAGCCTGTTGGGGAGCGTGTGAGAATCACGTTATCGCAGGAGTCCTCTGTGAAAGAGATGTTTTGACACAGTTGGGAATACGGTCCACTCACACTACCTAAAAAGAGGAGGAGGACAGAAAGATCAACAGTGATATTTTCAATTCTTTGCATCTGGGAATGTCCACAGGAGACCCCCAATTCATTCATATTGTTTTAAAAGACAGTTATGAAGGAAAAAAAAGACATTTGCTTTTTTGTCAAACCTTGCTTTGTTTTGTGGTTCAAAAAAGAAAGACAGTAGCCAACCCACCCTTGAGCTAAAAAGTAGTATGACCAAAAATCTCCTTCAGTGACCCAGATTTCTGATAGAAGAGGGTGTGCCTAGGCTCCAAATTTAACCTCCCTCGATTACCATGGGTGAGCACTCAAGTATCCACGGTGAATAAGTAAATATGCATTTCTTCATCAGTTTTCCTCTGTCTCTCTCTCTCACTCACACACATACACACAAACACACGCTTTGGTTATCTTACAAATGACATTCATGGCACAGGATCATATATTATTTGTGAAAAGCGTTTGTGTGCATGTGTGTGTGTTTGCTCATCCCTGTTTGTATTTTAAATCCTGTGTGTGTGTGTGAGAGAGACACGTTGGAGGATCATGACTTCATGTGAGGCATTTTAGCAATGGCCTCAAAGAATTTTGCCAGACATAAATCCACTGTGAAAAGTGGGTCTGTTTTCCATTATCAAAGATTAGGATGACATTTATTGGATGTGTTTAAAAATATTGCATCATTGGCTATTCATGCATTTTACTCTGAGATGCTGTGACATGAAGAAAGTGAAGAACCTTGTTTATGTCTTGTTGATTAAATGAATATCTCAACAATATATTTTGAGCCTGTATTTTTTGCTCGATGACTGGTGGTTATTTTAATCTGTCAATGTTTTTTTTGTTTTGTTTTGATATCTTGTGTCTTTGGATTTGTTGATATCCAAAAGGCAAAACAGTTTATAAATGTATAAAACAAAATAAAAAGAAAATTAATAGCATTCGCTGCAACTAAATCAATTGGTAGTAGTAATACTTAACAAGCTGTAAGGCTTCAAATGTGGTGTGCTCTCAATGTAACAAGCAAGAAAATGGCATCAGCATGGAGTTCCTTTCGTAGCAAGGAACTGGGCGTTTTCCTGTCGCTTGTCAGCACAAAGCTACAGAAAGCAGTACGAGGATTTCTCTTTTGTACTGAGTCTGAGTGTATGTGTGTGTGTATGTGTGTGTGTGTGTGAGAGAGAGAGGATGTGTGAGGAGGGGAAATGTCCTTTATCCCACCACTTGTTCAGTGCTACAAAAGTGCAAATAAGGAAGCATCCACCACAGATCTATCCCTGCCCTGCATCTGTGTGCAATGGTCTACTATGCCACCTTACTTGTGGAACCTCTTTGCAGACTGTGTGTGTGTGTGTGTGTGTGGCGTGTGTGTTGGGGGGGCTTCGCCGTGCCTGTTGTGTGTATGTTACAATGAATAATGCACATGCATTGGCTATAATAAACCGAGAATTGTAAATAGAGCAAGCTGTTGCTATGGCCTCCCCTGAGATCTGAAGCCTCGGAACAAACCCAACTCACCAGCAGATCCATACGCCAAACCCCTCCAAACTCTGGGCTCAGTGGTGGAGGGATACAGGGCCCTACTTTTGCTCCATACTGCACCATACTTCTGCTCCATACTTGGCCCTACGTCTGCTTCCTACTGGCCCCTACTTCTGTATCCTACATCACACATTGGGTTTGAAGAACTACGCTAGCCATGTGGAGACTACTTGATTTGGTAGATCAGTGCATCCTGAAAGTACATTGTGTCATATAAACAATACTTTAGATCAAAAGGTTGAGATGAATAAAACCATCATAAATCCACATGAATGATTGTTTTTTAAGCATGTTATCTGATTTAATAAGATGTGTTTGATGCAGGCTTTTTTTGTTGGTTTGTTTTGTTTTATTTAGTGACATTATTTTTCCTTTCTTTGTTAAGTCCACAAACTAGTGATAGGGTAGCTAGGGTAGGATAGGGTAGCAATGCCTGTTCAAAATTTTAGAAACATTTGGGTCCTGTCTGAGAGGCTGTTTCTCTTTCTCTCTCTCTCCCTATGTGTTAAAGGGTGTGAAGCTTGGCACATATTGTTCCGTTGTCGTGACAGGTCGGGGAGGCAGCTAAATCCCGACATCACCTGCGACACTCACATAAGCAAACACACACCGCCAGTGCCACCTCCATGCTCTTTTCATCTTCCGTATCCATATTCATCAAGCGGCTTGTCTGCTGCAGAGGGCCTCTGTGAAAAGCACCTGGCTCCACCAATGGCGTGGCTCCGTTCACACAGCGTCACGCACCCCAAAACCCTCCCCCCCGCCCTCACAATAAGATTTTTTCCCTTCCTCCTCCTTTTGACGCAGTGCTAAAAAAAAAGAAGCGAAAACATAAAGAGAAGGGAGAAGTAGCGCCCCCCTTTACATTTAAGTCATTTTATGCCATTGATCGCCACACTCGGCGGCAACGGTTGCTAAGGCGGTCAGCGATGGAGTGCGATATCGACAAGGTCGGGGGGGGGGGGGGGGGGGGGGGGGTGGAACAAGGACTCCGGAGGGGTGTGACTGGTCTCAGATCAGCCATGATGAAGCCAGAAATACGAAACAGACACAGGACACAGAAAGAAAGACGGGCCGCCAATCCTCAACGTTTCGCATTCACACAAAGGCAACAAAGACAAATACATGACAAAGACACCGAGACAATGCAGGGACGGAGGGATGCAGGGACCAAGCCATTGACAGAAGCACTGTGACAGGAATCATGCAGGGCGCACAGACCCCACACTGGATAGATTAGTGGTGTGGCAAAGCCTCCTCCATGCTAATAACTACAATGAAAGGCTTAAAGGGGTAGCGTGTATTTCTGAACAGCCAAGGCCTACCTCCCTAGCCTAAGTGTAGGCATAATTGCCAGAGTCAGGTGTTTGGATGCAAGCAGCTCAGGACAGGACTGAGTGGCAGCGAGCTCCTTAGGGAGGAAGAACGCAAGGCAAACCAGCACTGGCGAGATCAATAACATGAAAGGGTCTGTGACGGGCTGAGACACACAGCTTGTGTCAGCTAAGGTGGATTCACATGCACACACACACAAACACACACACACACAAACACACACACACACACACACCTATTTACAGGTCACAACCTGTGTCAGCACTATAGCCTACCTAGCCTGTGTGTACACTCTCTCTATCTCTCTCACATTCACACACACACACACACACACACACACACACTGACAAACTTGTACGTCTCCACCTGTACATCCCCAGGATAAATTCATACTTACAGTCCCCTCACGTTACCCAGCAAGGGCGTCTAGATACACTGCTGCACCAACTGCATCCAACAGCAATCTGTTGCCAGTTGGTCCATTTACTAAATTGGCCATTCTATCTTATGAGGCCAGTCGGCGCCAACTTCGACTCTGGCTATTTCACTTTTGAGTTTGAGGGATGGGAATTGGAGAGGGGCCGGAAACCTATTTTCATATCTTCTTGGCAGGCAGCAAAAGGAAAGTTGATCACACACACACATAGAAACACAGACAAAATTCTTGCACACAAGAACACAGACAAGCTCAAAAGCACACACACGCACACATTCTTACAAACACAAACAACTAAACAAGCACTTGCAAACCATTTATAAATATCTAATCAATATCTCATCAAAAATGTATCAGTTTTGACCAATATTATCCCAGTGCAATAATTTCCGTCTGGAAGATACAGTAACTACTGCACAACTTCTAAATCTTCAGTGTGTAATTATTTAGGCAACATGCTTTGAGCATTGTTGAGGATCTCACATCCAATGGAAAAATAAAAGGAGGTTTTGGTGGAAGGCTAAAGTGCTTTTTTACAGTTTACGATCAGACAAGGAAAGCAATCCAGGCTTCAGGTGGAAATAAAGACATGTTGTGATTATGCTTATATGGAGTTCAAAAACAACATCCTTACAACCTGTCTGTCAGAGTTTGGGATTACTGTCCACCGACCCCTTCTTTCACACACACACACACACACACACCCAACCTGTCCTCTATAAACTAAAGTGGGTCAGCATTGTTCCTGCCAGGCTGTGTGCTAACATCTTTAATATCACTCAAATTGTGCATTTAAATGAACACTTTAGCTCTTTCTCTTGTGTGAATTATGTCCTTTAATCTGAAACATGCTTCCTATTTCTGATAGCTAATATAAGGTTAATATCGGTAGACTTTTTGGTAAACACTGGCGTCAAGAGCACCACCATACACTGAATCGAAAACCTGACATTCTTTACTATCCTTTAACATAATGTGGGAGCAAAATAAACAGTTATGACATATATGCATGGTCCACTTGAAAAAATTATAAAGTAAAAAATAAATTCTAATAATCCGACACACATAGTGGCATAATTAAAATTTAATGAATCTTACTTAAACAAACCCTAACAGCATGATTTCAACTGGAACAGGTTCTAAGAAATTATCCCTGTAAAACTTAAATAGTACAAATTACTGTGGCTTTAGTGTTCGCTTTACTGCACTGTAAAATAGTAAAAAAAACAAAACAATGGAATGCATGTATAATAATGTAAATGAATGCTCAAAAGCATATTGAGTCTTCATACTGTTGATAATCATTTTCCAGTAAACATGCTGGCTGTGGCTACTATTTCCTTGGCAGCTACTGTTTTGTTCCCAAACACATAGGGCATTTAATTTTAGGTAAGGATATTCAGTCTGCATTATTTCTTCTGACATATTGAGCCCAATTGAGAGTGACAGATGTGTGAGTGCACACATGCATACATGTCTATAATGGTTCCCAGGGGTGAGAGCAGGGTCTTAAGACATTTGAGCCATGCTGCTCTGCTCATTGATTCTATTTAACGTTGAATGGACAAGGACGCATCACTTAATTTCCTACACCACAATAGAGGTCCAGAACCATCACTCCAGAGCTTCAACAAGTCCCTCTCCTACCCAGGAATCAATGCATATCCATACACTTCAAAAGACGACTGATCAATACGTTCAGAATTGTGTTCCCCTACCCAAACTCATGACATTATGGAGGGACAGATCACATAACACTAATTCTTGTCAGTAACCTATGCGTGAAACAACAACTTGATAATAATGACATAGAATAGGTTGCCAACTGATATAGTTATCTTAAAACGTCTTGGGTATTACAAAATAGGTTAATGACCACCCTCATTTTATTCAGGACGACTGGTCTCAAAACATTCAGTGGTAGGCATTAATACTAGCCCGAGAACGCTCTCAGAGATAATGTTAACAAAGACTAAATCCAAAGCTTGCTTCAAACATATAGGCCTATTTATTTTGAAGTTTTTTTTAACGCCAAAACGAGTGCCAGACTATCTACAGTTGCATACAGGTAGGAAAAGGACATCTTCGCTTGCATACAGGCAGGAAAATATTTGTTAATTTATTTGTCCCGGTACACTTATTTCATAAAAAATACAATTTATTCACAATGATTCCTGTGTAGTAAAAATAGGTGTGTGTGTGTGTAACATATTTTGGACTACCGTTCAGGCGCGTTTTGGGAACCTCGCACACGTTGCCTCCTTTCTTTCTGAGCGGTCGGGGTCGTAACTGACGCGCTATTGTGTGCCCATACCAGCAGTGATTTCAGCCACGGAGCGTGTTCTCAGTATTTACTAAGACCCTACACTGGTTATTTGTGTGATATGTCTGAATACAGTGAAACTCACAAATCTGCTTACAGTCATCTTAATGTTTAAGGTCATATAGCAAAGACCAACCTGCTAGCTGTTTCCCATGTTTTAGGCGATACCAAACAAACACGGTGTCATCTTAGTCGAGTGACTACACGAACACAAAAACAAAACGGTGCTTCGCATCCTCCCCTCTTACCTCCAGTGTTTGTGCGTTTGGTGCTGCTGGCCTCGGTCGGCGTCTCCAGAGGTCTCTTGCGAGAATCGGGGGGATCCGACTCCATGTGTGGCTGCTGACTGTGATGGTGAGGATTGGAAAAAATCCCGTTTTGCTGTACTGCCCCGCCGGCCATCATTTTCATAGTAGCGTGGATGAAACCGCTTTTAGGCTATCCCTTTTACGCAACGTATCAGATCTAGAGAATATGCGTGATTATTTATTTTGCAAATGTATTTTCTAATTATTCAACAAATGCGATTTCTTCCGTTCGAGGACCTCCGGATGCGTTTGTTATCCTCCCTTTTTTTTTAGCGGCGCGGAGAGGATAAGCAACGGCGAAATCTGTGGCTGTTGGTCTCAACCTTCTCTCGAGAAAAGCGATAGTGCAGAGAAACGTCTCATCAATACAAATCCAATGAATCGATGCGTTCTCTACAGCTCCCCGGATATGTAAGGTGTCGGTCGCAATTGTTCCTTTTCAAATGCGTTGCTCGGTTGCTATTCCTCCCTACGGTGCGATGACGTCCTCATAGACGCTGACAGCAAAACAAGGAATTCAAAACACACAAACGGTCATGGCAAATAATCTAAATAAATAAGGGGAAAGGAAGGTGATAAAACAAAAAAAATATTGCGTTTAAGCAGGTCCTCGGCTCGTGCATGAAGAGCTGCCGTGCAGTTCGATTTTCGTGGATTAGGGGTGGATTCGTCAAGAAGGTCCGGAAGGGAGAAATGCGGAGTGATAATATAGACGGAGATGCAATTTTTGTGGCCTCGTTGTAGAAGATGCTGCAGTCTTACGTTCAGAGCATCCCTGCGCTTACTGACTGGCGGAGCACAGGGGACCAGTGACGTCATGCAGATCCCAGTTCATCGCTGTCAGATGTAGAGCACAAGCCCCTCCCGTCCACACTACGAAATACACACTCCGCTGGCCCAAAGAAATCGTCCTCGCCCAATCGCCTTGCAGCCGTCTTTCCGGGCCAAATATGATTGGACAAAGCTGTTTTCTCGAGCAAACGGACTCTAGGCTACATTTTAGAATATCACTTGATAACAGTAGGTGGAGGTGGTGAGATTAACGGTAACATCTTCAAAATCAATTCTGATTGCTTTAGGGTTGTCGAAATATGAGCTGTCATTATAGACACAGCTTTCGCGTGACACAAATAGGGTAAATCACCCGCTTCCTAATTATACCCTCTGTATGTGTCAGGCCTATGTTATTTTTAGATTATTTTACAGATTATAACTTAAATTTTTCATGCAGTCTACTTCTATGGTAATCTGGGGATACCTGTTGCAGCTACATTACTGTAAATTAAATTATTGCACCCTCTACCCTCACAATACTTTACAGACTAGATGATCTCACACTTAAGTAGTGTCTTTAACTTTGGTTTAAACCAAATGATTTTGTGCAGAGTGTGTGGTTCTAAAAAACAAAATATATTACCTGTAAAAGACTCGGCCATCTTCTTTATTAGTCTCCACTAGAATGAGGATCCTCGGTAGCCTATCTTCCGTCCTCTGTGGGATAGGCTAGACTACCAAAGGCTCTCTCTCTCACACACACACACACACACACACACACACACAAGACGCACAGTCGGGCACACGGATGCACACACTCTCCCACACACACTGGCGCGTAGCTACACTCGTCCTGTCCACACCGACACAGATGTAGAGCGCCTCTCGTGCTACTCCAGATTCTCGCCAAGGTGACATTGCGTCGACCGTGGCCTACACACAAAGAGTGAGCCCACACAATTTCACATTGCTGCGAAAATCTCAAGAGCGAGCCATTTCAGTCCGCTTCCAGAACGCATAGACCGACTTTGGATAGACGTGGCAATATGAGGCAGATGTAGAAGACACTTTTTGCAATCGGGAATGCTTTCTTTGTCGAAACACACTGAAGAGCACGTCTTGATTTCTCTCATATCAGTAATGACTCCTGACATTTTATGACGCTGAGGTGGTTGTGCGCTCTGTCTGGTATCTCTGTCTGTCCGAATTGTCGTCTTTTAGCCTTCTGAGGTATTAAATTAACAGGGTTTTATTTTTATTTATTAAAATGCATTTACTTGAGTACAGGACAGTGGCCAACAGAGACCGTTATCTGCCCTCTGACCTGTGTGAACTATTCCAGTATTTTTTTTACTTTTCACATTTTGGTCGGTGTCATTTTAAATCTTGTGCGGCCTTGCAATAAAAACTGATGTGCTAAAATGTTAACCAGCAAGAGATTCTCTATAGTCCACTGTCATCATTATTATGGCTGGAAGCATTCCCCAGCTGTGACCCTTTGGCTTGCCAATCAGATATCTGGCCAAACTGTCCCGCGACTGAGGTTTATTATATTTGACGAGCGGGTGCGCGCTGCGCGTGAATAAGCGAGAGGGTAAGTGCTTCTTCTGGTAACTATGGTGATACTCAGCGTGACTGCACTGCCCAAACTGCATCCTTTGTCTTCTTACTGTTTGGATTGAAGCCCATATATAGTCGCAGTGGTGAGCTATATCCTATTTCACTTAAAAAATAAACCACAAATAGGCCTACAGGCAAAAAAATACGAATTGATTTTGTAATTAACAAGTGTGTGTGAATGAGAGTAGCCTAATGATGAATGCTGTCGTTGCAGTGTATTTAATCATGTTTATTTCAATAGCCCATAGGCTGTCGTACCTTTTGCACAGTTATAGGCCTACTATTTATATTTAGCCCAATACCGAAAAAGCTTCGTCCTTTCAAGCATTCCAGACACCATGGCGTTGTGTTCATCTGGGTAATTTTTGACAGATGGCTGCGGGTAAACCCTTCCATTCCTGCAATATGGGTTTACGGGCTTTCACATAAACCCTCGTACCCCCCACACCCGTCCACCCCACCCGACCCGAGCCGACCCCACGTCTGAGATGGAAGTGAAAGGCTAAGCTCTGCGTGATATCTGGTTGCTGGTGGTGACTTTCAATGCATTACTCCCATCCCCCACACTCTGCAGACATTGTTTGGAAAGGGGGACCCCATCTGTCCTATTCTCCCTACCGGCACTTTGGTCATTGTCTCGACGTCCTGCGGAGAGACTGCGGTGTTCTGAGGAACATCTGGCGTGACCTCTGCGGCCTGTTCATGTGTTCATCTCGGCTGAAAACATCCTTAGTGACATGGAGTAAAAGCAGACATTTCATCTGAATTTGACGTTAGGACTATGCGATGACACTATGCTGCAAGATTTGTTGGAAAATTTAGGCCACTCACACTTGTGAATATGATCGAAAGTCAACATAAGCCTACTGTTTAAGGAAAATGGCTGATTATATGGCCTATAGCTTGGCTAATAGGCCAAAAAGGTTACCCAATTTCATTTGCGGGGTCAGTGTCAATTTTGGTTGTAGTTGTTTGTAGGCTAGGTGTTTGACATGTTCTTCCAGGAAAAGAACTTCCAAAATAACTTTGTTGGTTGACAAAATGTAAAGTGTAAATGTGAGCTATGAGACTAACAAGACCCGTCGCACTGTTACCTATGTTAATAATATGACATCAGTGCGCCTCTGTAGCAGGTTATAGGCTCTTTCTAATGGTTAAATGTCGCCATCTTGTGGTATCAAAGAGCCTATACCACGACGACCTTAAGGCTTTCATAGCCAGACTTGAGAGCAACAAGCTTAATATAATCGGCTATTTAACTATTTAACAGCTCAGCCCGATCACTTCACAATTTACTTGTCATGGAAAACTTTCTCCAGTGTAGGAACTTTTCAAGCCATAAAGGTAGCCAATAATTTCTTGATCAAGATTGACTCGTTTAAACAACATATCCCATTACGTGTGCCGTCGCACCTGATAAATACCATTTAAATAAAGGTCATGTTGATTTTACATTGATTTTATCAATGTGAATTACATTGATTTTATCAATGTAAAACGTTAGACTATTGTAAAATCTACGCTTACATAAAACGAATGGAGAATGGCTGTCGCACCTGCGCACTTTGCCCAACGCAACCGAACAAACAGAAGCCAGAGCGTAGACGAAGCTGTACGCAAAGAGGAAGTGATGCAAGTGTCGAATTATGCAAAGGGTAATGGGATATTGAGTTGGTAAGAAAGAACAAGCGGGATTCAGCAGTGTTTGTTGTTGTTGCATAAAATATGTAAAGTAAAACGCTCTGGCTCACACGAACTAGACTTAAGTCTGTCAGATGTTTTACACATTTAGTGACACGTTTAACATTGAGCAGGATAAACTAGCATAAAGTTACTACTAAGAAAGCAGGTTAACTTGAATAATTGAAAGTTAAAGCAACGTTATATGTCACTGGCCTATTACTGACAAGCGAGTTTTAAAAGAACGTTAACACCGCATGCGAGAGAATTATCAGATAGCCTATTGAACTCGCTTAGTTTTTAGCACATGGCAAGCTATACGAAGTATTATGTTGTTTAACTATCAAAGCATGGTGTTTTAAAACAGAAAACGCTTATTTAGGCTTATTTAGATAATCGCAACAAAACCTGTATGTAATAAACTACTACTGTAATGTTTTTATGATCCACTACAGAGAAGCCTTTGGGTTTGCATCCTGCTGTGATGAATGGGAAATCAGAACTATACTTCCCATGATGCACTGCGACATAGTTGTGTAAGTTTCCAGCGTCTTCCAGGAGAAACTCTTCGGGGCGCAGGCTGTTGTTGAGAAAATAAAGTCTGGAAAAAATAGTATAATCTTTTTCAAGTTTTTACCGACTAACCTCCTTCTGGAGAAAACAGTAAAACTTTCTTTCATAGACGATCAGAGGTTGACCAAAACGCTGTATTGGAGGGCTTCGATAGTGTAAAAAGAAGAGGGGCCTGTCAAATATGTCCTCTTCACAGGCATCTTCCAGGCGGCAATGGTGCTACCTCTGCGATTTGCCAAAGATGCCTTGGGCTATGATATGGGACTTCAGCGAAGCTGTTTGTCGTGGATGCGTGAACTACGAAGGAGCGGACAGAATCGAGCTCCTTATTGAAACGGCGCGGCAGCTTAAGAGAACACATGTAATGCAGGATGGCCGATCTCCCGGCCCTCAGTCTGGTAAACACGGCCCAGGTGGTAAAGACGGTCCAATTGAAGTTGGCAGACAGCCACTAGAGCGCTTTGAGAGAGGACGAGGAGAATATGGGGTGCCTGCACGACTGCCCAACGGACTTCCCAGGCTTGAGGACGGGGTTCCCCAAGAGGTCAGTAGACAGAGTCCTAATGCCAGAAACAGAGCTATGGTGGGTACAGTCCCACCCAACTTAATGGCACAGGGCTTAGTTGGTGCCCCACATGGGTTGCTTGCTGCTGTGCCAGGCTTAAATGCCAGGTCAGGGGCAACCCCTCTCACCATCTCCACCCCCATCCTGAATGAGATCAGCAAGCGTCAGATAATGAGCATGGGCGTGGCCCCTTTCATCAGCCCTGAGATAGAGAAGGAGCTGAAGGAGAAGCACCGCAATGCCGAGGCACTCAGCGAGCTGTCCGAGAGTGTCCGCAACCGTGCCGAAGACTGGACCGGCAGACCCAAGCCCCTGCGTGACACGCTGCTTACTCTCTCCAGTTGCACGCCGTTCAATGTGCGCTTTAAGAAAGACCACGGCCTGGTGGGACGCATTTTTGCCTTTGACGCCAAAACAGGGTCAGAGACGGAGCTGAAGGTGTATGTTGAATACCCATGTGGTTCTGGCGTCCTCTTCTCCAGCCTAGTGACGCTGGTTAAGCAGATGTTTCATGACTGCCAGAAGGACGCAGGCAAGGTGATAACGTCAGGATACAAATATGTAGAGTATGAGAAGAGGCACGGCTCTGGCGACTGGCGCCTGCTCACCGAACTGCTTGGCGACGGTGTGCGCACCTTCAAGGAAGCACCCAACCCAGACGTGCTGCCACAGCCGTACCTGGATGCCAACTTTGCCACCCTGCCCACAGCGCTCTGCCAGGTGGGCCGGCCACTCATGTCCCGTGTGCGCAGGCGCAAGGCCTCCCCCGAACCTGAGGGGGGCGCCGGAGTATGCGGTGGAGGCAGCAGCAGCGCAGCAGAGAGGCTTGCCAGCGAAGAACAGCTGCGCCAGCACTGGGCTCTCAGCGGCCTGGGTGGCTACCCGGGCGTGACAGCGGCACACATGGCTGCAGCAGCCGCCGCTGCCGCCGCCGCTTCCATGCCCAACACAGGGCAGCCGCCGTCCCTGCAGGAAGGTCTGGCCATCGCCCACGGTAGCGACCCCTCGCCAATCACGGCGCTCATGAACGTGGCCGACAACGTGGGCGCGGCTGGCCAGTCGCCCAAAGACGCCCCGGCTGGCTCTAGCTTGCCCCACTCCTCCTCCGCCGCCTCCTTCACTGTGGCCATGCGGCAGAGCAGCGGCAGCCCCATGGCAGCATCTCCTGCCGGCCAACGGCGTCTGGCCTCGCGCAACGGAGAGCCCGGCGCAGCAGCAGGCGGCAGCAGCAGCTCGGGCCCCGCAGGGGCGGCCACTGGAGGAGCCATGCCCTCGGAGCAGGCGGCAGGCACGGGTGGAGAGGCTGTGTCGGGGGCTGGCGGAGGCAACAGCGCTCCGCTCTGCTGCACCATCTGTCACGAGAGGTTGGAGGACACACACTTCGTCCAGTGCCCATCCGTGCCCGGGCACAAGTTCTGCTTCCCCTGCACCCGTGATTTCATCCGCAGCCAGGGCTCCGGCAGCGAAGTCTACTGCCCCAGCGGGGAGAAGTGCCCCCTGGTGGGCTCCAATGTGCCCTGGGCCTTCATGCAGGGCGAGATCTCCACCATCTTGGCCGGGGACGTAAAGGTGAAGAAGGAGAGGGACCCGTAAAACCCACTGCTGTAGATACAGGTACTGTAAAGTCACTCTTGTACAGGTACTTGTGATGGGCTCGAAAATGTCCACAGCTTATGGGCTCAAGGTCTGTTTTTAGGAGTCAAGTGAAAGGAGAAACCCAATGTGAGTCAATCAATAGTTGACTGTCAGTAGAATGAAAGAATTTGGTGCAATGGAGACCAAATTTGTGGAATGGAAACAAATGTTAACTGTGCTGGCGCTAACTGTATGGGGCAAAAAAAACCTTTGTTTCAGATTTGTTTTTCCTGTGTCCCCATCAGTTAGTGTTTTGCTTTTGCTATTTGGTCTACATATCAAACTCTCTCACTCATACCTAGCAGCATCAACACCAAACAGGAGTATTGATGATTCACGCCAGAGTTCTCCTTTTGGATAAGTCAGGTCAAAGTATTTAAAGTATACAGGACCTTTTAGAACAAAAGGAGCTGACCCAATGTGTTGTGCTCCACAGAAAAATAATAATTTGTTGTTATCTTAATGTAGCACCACTTGGATCCACGACAGCCCATGGTGGAACGTTGTCTGATCTGTCTTTATACTCGGCTGAAATTACATTAAAGCACACTTGAGTTGACTTGACTAGGAAACAAGTTTACGAATATATGTGCTTACTCTATTGAAATGCTGAAACTAATGGAACGAGGCTTATAGCAACATTGATCAATTGGATTTGCCCAATGTGACACACAAGGACACGAGTTATCAAAAGAAAGATATGGTGAGCGCTAGTTAAAGGGATATTAATAAGATTAGGTAAAGGATAAAAAGCTAATGTTTTTGTTTGTGATGTGCAAAGCAACGAGACCTCCTACTGTATTTGAGACTTTGATGCCCTATCGAGGCCTGTCAGGTTTCCCATTCGACTAATTTGTATTGTTTGGTTTATTTCTGTGTGCTTTGCAGGGTCCAGTTCCAATACGGAATGAGCTGCAGCCTTGAACCACAAAGATGCTGTGACGCCACACAGCAGTCAGCACTGAAGAGACGCCGTCAATCAAGCAGGCCCTCTTCCTCCCAGCCAATCAGCCCCCATCACTCTCCCACTCAAGGCCAGGTCCTGGTCAGGTCAAGACTAGCATCTAAGGGTTCGTTCTTCTTCTCGCCCCAAACCCTCGAAAGCTCTTACAGCCGCCCAAAACGTCACGTCTATATGTAGAAATCTATTAGTGATTTTGTATCCTCAAATACATAGGCATCTTATATATAGCTATAGGCTGTATAAAAAATATGTTATAATTTAACCTACGTGTAATGTACTCAGCCCTGTGTCACAGAGCAGCCTATGTCTTTTGACAACCAAAAAACTAGTGCTTCAAGGACAGACTGTCAGTCTTGCCTTTAGAATGAATGCTGACATCACTGAATGTCCCTGTTTGAATCCAGTCAGGCTTGAGTTGTGAGGAGAGAGCTTTGTAAACAACAACAACAACAACAACAGCAATGACATGCAGAGACATTAAGCCCAGGTGCACTATTAAGCAGACACACTGATGTCTCTGCGTTTGTCTCTCTTTGACCAAAGCCAGCATAGCAGAAAAAAGAGGCTAATACATGAAAATAGCTTCTATAAGATATCACATCATTCAAATAATTTCAAAGAAGAAATTGCTTTCACCATATCCCAGCCACGCCTATTTCAAATCCAGCATGTACAATATAAATCCGTCTTTATATTTGATATACTGTATGTAGATTGTAAACATCCAAACATCCCTTTCAATGGTTCTACAAGTGCAATCTCTAGTTTTGATACTTCATACTGCTTTAAGTACCACTAAGTACAAGTGATTAGAAAACCAAAGATAGATGCAGAGATTCTTGTATTATACAACGCTCTAGCGTATATATTTTTCTGGTAAATGGCTTTTTATTTCATTCATGAACGGAGCGTTAAATGGGAAACCCATGCTTCTGAATGGCCCCCATTCTGAATGTTATATTTGTATTGTTCCTTTTGGCCCGTGAAGTTGACATTAGCCACATGCTGTAGACAAAATGTCTGGTGAAATGTACAAAAAGATGGGAAATAAAACTGCAGATGTAAGAACATTATTTTAATTTTCTAAATTTTTCCAAGGTTCATATATATATATATATTTTTATTTCGACTGTATGACATGTGTAAGGGCGTACTTTCTGAGAAAGAAAGCTTTCTTTTGCTCTTCAAATTTTGTTTAAAGACATGTCGAGTACCTTTTTGCATCAATGACTTAGACTCCTGTACTGTTAAACCCCCAGTGGCCATAGATATACAATATGATAATGTATACATGCCTACTCAAACACTTAATTCTATGTCAAATGTTCAATCTGCTTATTGTGTTAAGGCTCCAATGATATTTAAATTACAAGTATGACAGGCTTTTGACAATCCTTGAATAAAGACGGAAGTCAACAATCCACCTGTGTGTGTGTGTGTGTGTGTGTGTGTGTGTGTGTGTGTGTGTGTGTGTTAACAGCCTACATTAACTATCAACTTCCCAGTATCAACTGAAGGGGGAGCCAGTGTGTGAAGAAATACAATCCTGCACAGTGCACAGCAATTACATGCCAAGTAAATATAAGGTGTACGGAAAGTATGAATGATGTATAGAGCGCTTGGATTGTTTGTCAACTTACTAATCAACAAATATCTTGTCATTTAACAAATATAAAATGGTTTAATTCGAATAATTTGTTATTCATGGAAAACACTATTGAACAGTCCTTGAATTTCCCCTTGGGGATCAATAAAGTATCTATCTATCTATCTATCTATCTATCTATCTATTTGTAGCCTTTGGTGGTAGGCCTATAGTCAGTTACATTTTAGATGAAGCTTCACTATTACGTTGAGATAAAATCAGAACATCTGCAGAAATTCCTTTCAATGGGTGTCTCCCCTCTCCAAAATAATATACTTATATACTTCCACCACCTAAGCCTCCGCATAGTCTAATTACTGATGTAACGTACTGTCCGTCTTCAGTAGGCTGTTGTCAATGTTGTCCACCAGGGGGAGCACTTAGACAGAGAGACACGACGACAAAACGAGGGTTTGCTCATTATTTAGGATAGAAACTTTTTAGGTCACAAGCGATTACGCCAGTCCTGTAGACCTATGATGGGCAGATTTAAGTCTGACATTTCTTCTTTCCTCCTACCCAACGGCTAGTCGTCGTTTAACTGTCATATGGCCTGTTAGGATTTTAGTTTTAATACCTACAAGTGAGATAGGCCTACATTTTTGTTGTTGGATTTGGGAAGTTTGGTTAGCCCATCGTTTAAAGCACGTGAAATCCGTAATTAGCCTATAAGATATCTCAAGATATCTCCTATTTGAAGCTGCCGTGCATTCATATGATAGTTTATCATAACTGATTCTCATTTATGATTCGCAGCAGGCCGCGGCTTCGCTGATTTCCCCATAAAGAGCAAATTTAAATACATTTTTAAAAATAGAATAGACCATTGTAGCCATTTTGCTGGTCTGTCAAAACACACAGGGATAAGATAAAACACGGAAAAATAAACCATTCACATCTAGGCTATGTCAAATAGAAACTGCTCTACGCCTATCAATTCTTTGTCAAAATGTCACTCTATGATACCCACTTCATATCAATATACTAGTTTTACTTTATATAAAACACTCCAATGTTTACCGTTTTTATCCTATTCCACAGAGGGCACACAACAACCAAAAATCATCAAATCAAAAGCAATATTACAACAGCCTATAGCCTGTAAATTCAGTTAAAAAAAATCAAAGAAACAATACACTCCTGTAAACAGAAAAGCACAGCTGTGCACAAGTGGGCTTATGAATCCTGTTGTCTTTTGGGCCTGGCCACAGGATCTCATCATCAATACCACAAGCAATGTCTTCTCTCACTTGGGAAAATATCCCTTTCTGTGCCGAATCTATCCCTCCATTGACCAAACCTCAATGGTTCTGCAGGCCTATTCTATTGCCTACAGAATATGCATACAGGCATGTGGTTGGCGTTCATACACACACCATCTCAAACAGAAAAATCTTCTATTAACAAATAGCAGATAAGGGGCAAGTACACAACTTCAAATTGTTCAAGGCCCTCATGGTCAGGTCATGGTTTATATGTCCACTATACAGTAAGGTTCTCTTATGTCATTTGGAATTATGAACATGTCCCTTTCCCTCTGTCTTTCTCTTCCTCTACAGGTACCTCTGCCTCTAGCTTTCCCTTCCTCCTTGCTGGCTTTATTCAAAATGGCTTAACTGTGGCCTTTTGGTAGCTGCTGATTGGTGTTCAGTTTTGTATTTTCAGTATGTGTGTCTAAGTATTTTCAATTGCCCAGTGTGTTTTATATTTTGAATAGATGTGTTTTCCTAATGGGAGCCTGAGATTTCATTTTCAAACATAGTGTGTTATGTATGAAAAATGTGTAGTGTGCAGGAGCAAGTGAAGTGTGTTGGCAAAAGAGCTGTTTTGCAGAATTGCAACTAAAGTGCAAAGCAGTACTTTTGTTTAAGGTATGGTTACATGTTGTTAAAGTTATAGTAACAACTTCATGTTATATTCCTTAGGTTTGACGTTTCTTTCTTTCTTTCTTTTGCTCAACCCAGAGAACTTGTCAAGTTTTAAATCTCCAGCTTCCTCCATTAGTGTCAACCCATTAAGACTATTGTTAACTAATTATTGAGGTGTTAATGAATAGTGCGTCGGCGCATTGGCATTAGAACAGGTTGTGTCTGCAGGATATGGTGATGTGTTTTCCAGAGAAGTCGGACGTTCCTATCAGTACCAACAAATAGCCTTAAGGCAAGATTTCTCGCAACTGCTTTGCTTGGTTGGTGGGAACCAATATGTTAATTGTCAACCAACAACGCACTCCTAAGGGGAGCTGGTAAGTGGGGATACGCGCTTTGGAATTCAGTAATAAGTCGTCACTTTTAATTTGGCTACTAGATTCCTAGACCCGGGACGTGAGGGCTCTATATTGCATCTTTAAATCTATATCTATGACACACCTTCAGTAATGGCAGTTTAGTTCAACAAACTGAGAACTTTCTCTTTTTTTAATATTTCAGACTAATATGAAGTAACGTTAGTGTCTCCTTTTCTGATTCAGTTCGTTGCCGTGTCCGGAAAGCTCTGATAAGAAAAAGGTTGGAGGAAGAGATATTAAGGAAAGAAGTTGTAAAGTAATTAAAGGCTGCTCTGAATTTTCCCACCGAACGTGTTAATGGCCGAATCTATTAGTCCGTGTTGACAGCGTCTTGCAAATAGGCGCAAATCGCTTACCTGTTAGGTAGCGTTTGCTTAGCAATAGATGACACAGATGCCGTCCAGGGACAGTTAGTGATGCTTGATCAAACATAATATGCATCAAAGATTTTTTTCATCATGCATTTTGTATTGAGACTGCCGATGGCAATAGGACAGAAAACCCGTATCAAATAAGACTTGCTCATGTTTTGTAACATCTAACATGCCAGCGAAGTGATTTCCTCGCGGTTGCTCAGTTAATCCTTTCGACCACCTGCCTACTAATCAGTTACATGTCCATTCATTAGCAATTAGGAAACGCATTCAGATTCAGATTTGACTGTCTGTCCCGCAGAAAGAGAATGTGTATTGAGGGAAGACGACGGACGTAGACGCAGTAGCCGGTGTTGCTTGCATGCGCCATTACGCATCAACTATACGTACAATATATTCATTGTTTGGTTGTTTGCTCGTTTATGATTTGGCTCCTTGCTTGTTTGTTATTGTTTTAACAAAAAAAAATTATTTGAGTGTGTTAGCCCACCAGCACGTGAAGTTAAGAGATTCGATAAAGCTATTCAGTACTAATAAATGTTTTTTTTTAAGCCTATCGGTTATAATCGAAAGTTATTCAGTACACGTTATCGAAGTAGTTATGATTTGAAAATGTTGGCATAGAATGGTTTGGTGCTCTTGCTAGTGGGAAAAATTGTTAATATTGTAATTGTGTATAAATATTGATATATTAGAGCATCAACAAGCATCAACATGATCAGATACGCACTTTATTATTTAAGGCCTCATAGCACATTGACACATAAAGTCAGAAATCGTAGCCTCTCCTGTTCTGTGCGTTAGGTTAAACGCGCGTCTGTGGAATGGTTTGAGTTAAAGGGAATGAATTGTGTATTATGCCACGTTTATACATTTCATTGCAATACACCAAAACCTAATTGTTATTCATTCAGTGGAAGTGATAGCCGAGGGGATCTAACGACTTCGGAACATGACACCTTGTGGTTTTGCTGGTTAGACCTCCTACTGACAAGCTTAAGTCCTGACAAGCTTAGACCGTAACCACATCAGAGCCTGCAGCTTCAAACCCTTCAACGAAAGAAATGAAATTTACTCGGAAATTTTCCTCAATTACACTAATGAAGGCATGAACTACTAGCCTACTTGCCAGAAGTCTAAACAACATTTTAGTACCACAGGCATTAACAGCTTCTGCCATATATGGGGACCGTGGTTCAGGGTACAACAGTACATAACTAGTACATTTGGATTCATTTAAGTTTTTTTCTATGCTGGCCTGACGTTCATTTACGATTCCAATTATTTCTGCTGTTAGTGGAAGTTCATATTCGTATCATTCGCATCATTCTTAAATGTCATTTGGCCTTGAAAAGCACAGGGTGTGTAGTGTGGAGGATGCAATTTCAACTGCAAGTGTCTGTCCCGGGCCAATATACAGAACACCAGGGGGCAAAAGAGACCATTTAGACCTCCTTCCTGACTCCAACGCCGCGAATATTCAAATGGAACAGGGGCGGGCACTCACCTGGGTTTTAAGGGCTGGACTTCAGAGGTTCGCACTGTACTCGCCCCATAGCCAACAGACACCAGCGCTCGCCAGGTCACTCCACCACCGCAGCGCTTCTGAGGACCCGTCACGGATTTGTACGAAATATCTCAAGGGAATATACGGTTTTTTCTACCAACTGAAGTAACTTGACTTTAAAAGAATTTAGAAGCAATGGCGAGTTGAAGTTATAGCAACTTTGATCGAACTTCTACATTTCTTGTTATAGGGTAAATAGACTTTTCCTCGCAGGACTGATAACTCTTTATTTGCGTGGAACCTGGAATCTCACAAAAAACTGGATTCTCATTCAGACCGTTCATTGGAAGTAAACCGTTTGGAGGCCCTAATCCCAGAACCTCAAAGTTTTTTTGTTGTTTTCTTGGACGAATTTTGTTAAGTAGTAATTTCACCTATTTAAGGTTCTCTTGGGGATGTTGAGCTCGGTGAAGATGGAGTCTCATGATATGCCAGAGTGGAATGCGTTCTACAGTGAAGCGAGCGAGGTAAGACCTCTAAGTTTAAAGTAAATGATGGTTATTTTCCTATGATGTTTATTGGATGTTACATCATTTTACTTATGACAGTTACATATCCATGAATTTACCGAAATTCTCTCTATTTAAGTCTGCCAAAATGTTTGTAACAGTGCTATTTTTAGAATTAAAAGTTTTTTCCTGAATTCAAACACATATTGTTATTATTATTATTTATTTATTTATTTAAATTTAAAATAAACAAATTAAAATGTTTCATTTCCACACGTAAAAACAATGTTCTCATGTGCCAATTAATTTTACGCATATTGGTCACGGTAATTTACCTGTGCCAGTCTTGCCAGCGACAAACACTCGAATAAATGCAGACATTCCTGACATAAATAAAGTAGTTTCTTGGCTGAACTTATTAATATTGAGGGTATAGAAACCTACAACAATTCGTTTGTATTTGTTTAGTCAAAAAAGCATTTTTTGCTAATGTTAAAGAATAGAGATTTTGGATATATTTTCTTACTCTCCTTTCGTTTTGTAAATATTTTTTTATGTTATGATAACCAATTCATTTGATTTTAAAAAACGATGTTTAAGGCGATTGGTCTGTATTTCAGTGATAACGCGGCTTTCATGCAAAGCGCTTTGGGACAACGTAGCGTTCAGTGTTTCAACATTCTTGTGTAACATGATGTCTAATCAGACCCTGCCGAGGACCACAGTGTTCTGTTGATCAATGTGCTATGGATTTTCTTACAGATGAAATACACCTACCCTTAAATGTTTTTAAGTCACTAAGAATGTTTTCAGTACCATTATAAACAGTAGTATATCCTTACTGGTGCTGAAAATAATACGTCAAGAAAAAATAACAAGCAAAACTTATCACATTTTTATATTTCTTTCTCCCCTTCAGATGTACTCCTCTCCCACTTCCATGAACAGCAGTTTGAGCACCATGGGAACCATCAACAGCTACATCAACCTGAACACAGCCGGCTCAGCCGCCTCCATGAACATGGGCTACCCCAGCCCAGGCCTGGGCAGCAGCCCTCTGGCCTCTATGGGCAGCGGTGCCAACCACATGAGTCTGTCCCCCGTGCCCCCATCCCTCAACCCTGGCTCTCTCACTCAGCTCACCTCGCCACCCTCGTCCCTGGGCCCCCTCTCCCACTACCCCAACATGGGCCAGCCTGTGAGCCAGCTCAGCTACACCTCCCCGACCGCGCTGAGCCGCCCCAAGGACGTGCCCAAGCCCTACCGCCGCTCGCTCACTCACGCCAAGCCCCCGTACTCCTACATCTCCCTCATCACCATGGCCATCCAGCAGTCTGGCAACAAGATGCTGACCCTCAACGAGATCTACCAGTGGATCATGGACCTGTTCCCCTACTACCGCGAGAACCAGCAGCGCTGGCAGAACTCCATCCGCCACTCCCTCTCCTTCAACGACTGCTTCGTCAAGGTCGCCCGCTCGCCTGACAAGCCCGGCAAGGGCTCCTACTGGACCCTGCACCCGAACTCAGGCAACATGTTTGAGAATGGCTGCTACCTGCGTCGCCAGAAGCGTTTCAAGATCGAGGACAAGAACGCCAAGAAGGCCTCTGGGAAGTCCCAGGATGGCAGCAACGGTAGCGGGAACAAGGGGGGTCACGGAGACAACCTCCAAGAGGACCACAGCCCCACGGCTGGCTCTGAGGGGGCCGACTCGACCCACTCTGACAGCTCGCACCCGGGCTCGTCATCTGAGGACCAGCAGCAGCGAAGCCTAGTCCAGCTGGAGTGCCCTCCTCCCCCACCAGCCGTGGTCCAGACCTCCCCGGTGCCCATCACCTCGTCCGTGCCTTCCTCCATCGCCAGTGGCGGAGGAGCCCACCTAAACCCTCAGACTTTAGGGGGCAGTCCACACCTCCTTCCGGGAGGTGGCATGCACCACCTGGACCTCCACAATGATCCGCTGAAGTCCATGGACCCACACTACAACTTCAACCACCCGTTCTCCATCACCAACCTCATGTCCAACGAGCAGAAGATGGACCTCAAGTCCTACCAGGATCAGGTCATGGCCTACAATGGCTACGCCAGCACATCACCCATGGCAACCAAACAAATGTATGAGCCCACAGGGCCTGCGTCCCTGGACTCTGGTGCCTACTACCAGACCCTGTACAGCAGGTCTGTCCTCAACGCATCCTAACACCAAGGCCCAATACTAGGAGACGGGACTCTCCAAAGCTCTCAGTTCAAGATCAGTGACTTTTTTTTTCAATGAAAAAAAAGAGGAAAACAAAACAAAAGTCAAAAAAAAAAATAAAACAGCCATACAAACCTCACAGGGGCAAAACAAAATGGCATCAGACACAGCAGTCTCCCACCCCCACTACACACACACACACACACACACACACACACACACACACACACCTTCTACAGCTTCATACTGGATTGATTCTGTGTTAACGCGAGTAACCTCTGGACCCTGTCTCAAAGGAGAGTTATTTCAAACCGTGTTAGTCCTTTTCTAAAAGGACTCATTCTTGGCCCCACACAACCCTAATATTGGGGCCAGTTTCTCTTGCTTTTTTGGGGGGGGGGGGGGGGGGCTTTATAGAGGGCATAAGGAAATGGTCTGTTCTGCATGTGCATAGTCTGTGTATATATATATATGTAGAAATGAGACGTTAGATCTGCATTTATTTATGAAGGGAAAAAAATTAATATATCTTGTACAGTGCTGTGATGTAAAGTTACAAAAATGTGAGAACGGGATGTGACCCTTTTTTTAACAAATAAGATTGTTTGGAAAGAAAAAAAAAGATTAGTTCAGGTTACTGCTTGCAGCAGTTGTTACTGCATTACAGGGAAAAATGTTTTGTGTTACAACCTAGTTATCTCTCTGTTTGTAAGCTACGTATGCTTTCTCTTCCCCAGAAAAAAAATACAACCATAAAAATGATATGTTGTGTATTTGGTTTATTTGTGGAAAAAAGAAACAAGGAAAAGAAAATGTTTGCATTCCTAATGAGGGTAGTTTTTTTAGTCCCTAAAACATCACATTTTCAAGTCACTGAAGTAACTGTGGTATATGTCTAGAATTCTTATTTCTATTTGTTTTTTTAAACCTTCAAAACATGCATTTCAAATGCTGTCTTTTACCTGCAAGTGGCATGGCGATGCCCCTAACTTTATACCTATAGGAGGCATAGTGATGCCCCTAACCTTATCCCTATAGGAGGCATGGCAATGCCTCTAGCCTTATCCCTATAGGAGGCATGGCAATGCCTCTAGCCTTACCTTGTGTGGTGTGTGTCGTCCTCCGTGCAGTGTGTGATGAGTCATACGGCATGGCTAGTTTGGGGAGCAGGGTTACAGTTGCCTAGATAGGGATAACAGTTACTAAGATAGGCTTGGGATGGAAATGTGTGAGAGAGGGGTATTTACATACAATACTTTGCACTAATGTTCCCACAGGTCTTGCACAGCAGGGGGGGAAGGAGGGGGAGTTTCAACAGTGCCATGTGACCACCTCTCTTTTTACCCCATTAAAAAGAAGTCCTGACAAACTGAAAATTGGATCACTGTGACGATGTCAGGGGACCAGTCTTAACTGTTTCCTTTTGATGATTTGCAATAGTGAGGGCCGCAAACTATGAGCTGGGCTATGAACAGGGCTGATGTCAGCAGCAACAAACCAATAGGAACACTTTTTTTAAGGAAACAAAATTTCAGGTCACAACTTTTAAAAATGCTATTTAGTGATGAGAGACTATGCTTATTTAACTCTTCTTTTGCGCAGATGACGCGTATGTTAATATATGTACTGTACGTGAATATATAAGGTGGACATTGTATGATTTGAATGTTGTGGTTTGGATGTTGGATATCTTTTTCTTATTAAAAAATATAAAGAAAGAGTTTCTGGTGAGTGATGTTTTCTTGGTTGGTTTCCATAGCCTGGTGTATCAGTAAAACATTTCTCTAGAATTCCTGTGATTAAATTTCAATATTGTAGTTGTACTTTACTAGTTTTTGCTCATTTCTAAATAATATAATTTTAAGACCAATGGACTGTCTGTAGACTGTGTGTGTGTGTATGTGTGTGTGTGTGTGTCTGCCTGCATTAACTGTCTGTGACTTTTTGAGTGTGTGTATGAGAGAGTGTGAGATTTACCCAACTTTGTGACAGCTATCTAATTCAGAAGTCGAAACAATCACCAGTGGACAACCACTTAAGTCCTCAGTCAGTTTCTGGCGATATTATAGTGATAACACTGCCAACACATTTCCAGAGTGATTCATCCTTAAGGTGTCTGCTTCATCTTCTTCATATCCCACATATAACAAAATCAAATGATATCAGCGTTTTATAGCATCTTCATATTATTCTATCATGACTGATTCGAATCATATGCATGTCTTCAACAGGTCTAATTAATACTGGGTTTTAAATGGCTGGGCATGTTGCAAGTGTGGCAGTGCTCAGGGGAAGTATTGCAAATTGAGGACGTTTGATTAAGAATATAAACACGACCCATCAGCTGTCTTTGTCAGTCCTGCTGCGTGGTGTTTTGATTGGGCACCGTCCAAGGACAGCGGGGCTTTACTAAAGACCCACTGAGTCACTCTATGGGTCAGTGTGTTACTCATCCGTGTTGGTAGATTTGTTTCACCAACTCACTGCAGCCCTGCGCTGTGACCTCTGTCCAAACGCCCTATCAACAGAACGTGACATTCTTTGCACGGCTTGCTGCTCAAAATGGTGACCATCTTTTTTTTTCTCTCTCTCCCCCTCTCTCGAATCCCTCCCTTTTTTTTCAACCCTGATCTCAAAGGCTGCCCGTCAAACGCAGGGCTTGGCTGTTCTTTGTGGATCTTTTGTGCTTTGCTTTGCTGCAGCTTTAGTCACGTAGCGCTACATTCTCTCCAGTCACGTCCGCCGCCTCCTGCAGCCCCGGCCTTTTCAAGCGTCCTGATAGAGTGGGGTACCTGGCCGCAGGTGTGCTTGAGCCCGGGCCTAAGAACACAAGGACTCTGCCCTGGTGCTGTGTGGAGGTGAGGCCGGGGCCCTCTCCGCACAATAACCCCGGCTGCCGGCGGCGCGCACTAGATAAGATAGCAGCCGCCCGAGCCGACACCCGCCACAACCTGATAGCCCAGAGCACAATGGCACTCAGGAGGAACAGGGAGCAGTCGACTGGGAGAGGCCGATGGGCACAGCCCAGCCCTGCGCTGACTAATCACCTGGACAGGGTCATTGCTGTGGCACTGCAGCTGTTGGGTCCTCTCTTGATAATTTGTTATTTTTTTCCCTGGCCAGTAGTAAGAGCCAGCTGCTGTGTGTGTGTGTGTGTGTGTGTGTGTGTGTGTGTGTGTGTTCATGAGACAGCCAGAAGACACTCACAAATTGCAATCAGCAGGAGCAAACATGAGGCGTTGCCTGGGCTTTATTGGGAGCGTAAAAAAGGACATACCGGTAATAAAGACAATGTATACATAAAACTATTTAAAGACAGGAGAGAGAGGGATGCAGGTAGAGAGACAGAAAGAAACAATGTTTGTGTTTGTGTGTGTGTGTCTGTGCACATCTCTGTTTGTGTGTGTGTGTGTGTGTGTGTGTGTGTGTGTATGCATGTGTGACACTTAATCCTACTGATGAAGTACTGAGGAAGCCTTTCTTTCACAACCATGTTGACACCACCCTTCCACCCCCCTACACAGACACACACACACACACACAGACATACACACAGATTATCAGATGAGAGCTTGAAAACTCAAATCTGATGGAAACGCTGCACTCTCTGGCACTCAAAGATTATTGCTCTTCTGTGGCATTTGTCAGGTGCGCTGGGGATCAGGTGAGTAATGGCTTCCGGCCGAGCCGGCGAGCAGCGCAGCTCAGCGGCAGCGTGGAGCGCCACGGCTGGCTGTTTGCCGGGGATATGGCCCACGGATATGACACAATGGCCAGATAGCAGATATTTATTGCCGGCTGAGGACCGGGCACAAATTGATCCTCACACCCCTCCACCCACTCCCTCCATCAGGGTAAAGTGGCGTCTTGATTAGACCTCCAACAGGCCATGTTTGTACACCTCTTCCCAAGCTGCTGTGAAGCCTGACAGAGAGAGAGAGAGAGTGGTTACCAGATGTCACACTCTGTGAGCTTTCACGCTTCTCATGGACTGTTAGGACACAAATAGTCTTAGGAAAAGATAAGGGGAAATACCAGTGTGATGTTTGTTCTAATGCTTCTCCATAGAAGTGTGTATGATCACGTGCAGAGACTGGTTGTCTTAAAGAGCTACACACACACACACAGACACACACACACACACAGACAAAACAGAACCTGGCCTAACCTGAAAGGCTCTCTGGCATCAGTATTATTA
>JAGFZM010001410.1:103519-132250 GCA_017657215.1 Limnothrissa miodon | reverse complement strand
ATGAAATATTTTCTGTCTAGTCCCTTGGATTGAGTCCTATTTACGAGTAGTCTTTGCAAAATGTGTCCAATATACTGTCTAAACCAGTTTGTCTCAGAGTGTGTGTCTAATAAACTGTCTTAACCAGATTGTCTCAGATTTTGTGTCCAATATACTGTCTAAACCATCTTGTCTCAGAGTGTGTGTTCAATATACTGTCTAAACCATCTTGTCTCAGAGTGCGTGTTCAATATACTGTCTAAATTAGCTTGTCTTAGAGTGTGGGTCCAATATAATCTCTAAACCTGCCTGTTTCAGGGTGCGTGTACAATATAAAGTCAAAGTCAGTTTTATTGTCAATTTCTTCACATTACTAGCCTTACATAGGAATTGAAACTACGTTTCTTATACTGTCTAGTGCATGCTGTCGAAATTACGTTTCTCGTATACTGTCTAAACCAGCTTGTCTCAGAGTATCCGATATACTGACTAAATTATCTTGTCTTGACTGAAGTGGTCTAAAGTGCCCAAAGTGGTGGCAGACAGAGGTGGTGCCCGCAAATATGCATGTGACAATCTTTACAGACATATTTCTCATACCCATGTTGTATTTTATACCCACATACAGGTATATGGTAATCAAACATGCACTTTAGATCTTATATTTACGCTATATTGTATGAGACTGATGAGACTTGCGTGCTTACTGACTAGTCTCTCGGCAAACTGGACGCCGAGCTTTGGAGGCAGGTGGTGGTGGTGGTGTTAGACTGGGAACTGGAGTCTCTGTGTACACAAGCGGGTGTGTCAATCCCATGATGCTGAGGGGCACACACCCTGCACCAATAACGCTGAAGGGATCCGGCCTCTTAAACCTCTCACAATGCTTCCAACTCCACTGGATCACATCTCATCCAAAAGAGACAATGTGTTCTCTGTGATTGTGTGTGTGTGTGTGTGTGTGTGTGTGTGTGTGTGTGTGTGTGTGTGTGTGTGTGTCTGCTTGTGTGCGTGCCGGTAAAAGATTGCCGGTAAAAGATTACCACTATATGTGAAACCAGTAAAACCTCAGCAATCCTGTATGCAGGTTTATTCACATCAAGATAGGTTCTCTGTCAATAAACGCAATGCATTACAAGACTGAGTCTAGGAAGTCATCGTGAAGTGATTGGCTGCTGTTACCTGTCATAGACAAGAGCAGATTGTTCTATATTTATGAACAGACCAATTAAGACCCTTTTGTCACAGAGTGCTGTAAAGGAAAAGAACACGTATCTCCATAGAAACTGTGACAGAGTCAAGCTAGACACACACATAGCCACACACTCACACAAACACACACGCACACACATATACACACACACACACACACACACAGACAAACACATTAACACACACAAATCTGATGTGCATTACAGTACAACACAATCACTTGAAATTATCGCTTTGTTTTAATGTAGGCCTATATTATCTGAACTGTCACATTATGTGAATACTGTACAGACATAATCACACATACTGAAAAGAGAATTGTGATCATATTTTAATATTACCATTTTTGTATCCACTTTTGTTAAATATTTCAAAGGAAAATTTTGATGTGAATCTTTCAATAGTACTGTTGTTCAAGGTCACTGAATGCTGTCTGTAAGAAAAAAAGTCAGATTAAACATAGGAATGTGCCATAGCACAATGAAAATGGAGGTGTGTTAGTACGCCCCATTCACTTGGTGTTAGCTGCCATTCACTATTTTGTCTGCGTTCTTCTGTCTAGTTATTTTTCCATCGGCAACACTCAGAGGTCTCATGATCACATGAATTGGTTTACAGTGGATTTCTCCTTTAAACATAGCCTTTTTTATGACTTTGCTTTTCCATGACAACATTTCTCTGGGTATCAGACAGGTGGTGGGAGGCCTTTTAAATCCCAGTCTTTAACATACGCCCTTTGCAGACACCTGCCCTTGTCAGTGTTGCCCTTGCATCCGCACCTTTTATCTTCTCAGAGAAGCAGACCCAGGTCCAAACTCGTAGCGGCCCGTAGCGGTTTTAGGGGATCAGAATCAGATTCCCAGCAGCTTTTGCTAGAAGGTTGTCAGTCTACCATGCTTTCCCCTTAATTGTATTCAGTATGGTATTTTTTAATTTGACATGTAGTGCTCTACCATGTGGGGAAATTCTGAGAGCTGTAGTTTTTATGATGTGTGGTATGTCCCTTGTTGCTGTCAACCTCCAACTTCCCTATTTGGAGAGGCCATAAATGTAAGCTGTGTTCATTGTCTATGAGTCACAACGTCCAGGAAGGGTGAAAGGTGCCAGGGTGAGAGTTTTATTTTCCCCCTTCTGTCTCTGACAGGTACAACAATGGCTGCCCAGGGGCTGCTGTGGTTTTAGTCCACCTCTGTCAACTTTTGCAACACCAGTGCCTATTTGATTTGCTCCACACGAAGGGGGATGTCTCCTCCATGGAAATAAGTTTCGATCAAGTAACATTAGGGACTGTGGGCACTGACTGATATTAGAATTGGCTGTAAAATAATCTATATAAAATTGGCCGAAGTAGACTGGTACCATGTAATAAAACCGAACAGACAAGGCAGAAAGAGAAAAACATCTAAAACCCCTTTGAAGGCTACCTAAATTATTTTAAGAGATGGAACCATGTAAGCTAAAGTTACATGGCCTACCAGGCCCGCGGGCCACACGCGGCCCAGACATGCGGCCTGGGCGACACTCCAATAAAAGTTAAACACCATTCACAAGCCTCCAGAACGTAACTTGTCTTTTACAGAGGGTGCGTTCGTAAACTGACACTCCGAGCTCTCCGAGTAGGCTACACTCTGGTCCTTTAAAACATTTCTGAGTGTGGATAGAATTGTAATTCGTTTATTCAGGGTGTCACACTTTCGAAGTGTGTTTCGGCGTACACCGGCCACTCCGGCTGAAGGGAGAGAGCAGCCAGCAGAGCGTGACGTCAGTCTAAATGAAAACAGTGCTAGGCCTACTAGACGGAGTTTTTAGGAAATAGACCAGTTCTGTATTGATTTATGAATTAAAGCTCATAATTGGCAGGTAAAAAAACGATCAAAATCGGCCCTTACTTGTCAAGCAACTGATTTAAACATTAACCGCTATTTTAACCTGCTCTACGTGTTCATTTTGATCATGTTCATTTTGATCTATCAGAAACTGTTCGTTTAGTCACAGAAAAATAACAAGCTCGTCTTTATCGAACTGTGGATTGTTATTCCATTATCAGAGTGGCAGATTAGATTTTTCAACGCACCCAGAATATCAGAAAACAGACCAAGCTAGAAAATGCCTCCTCCTCCTCCGCCCCACCTCATCTTAGAGATGTAGGCCTATAGGCTAATATAAATTGCATGCATTCTCAATCTTTTTTTGATTGTTTTCAATTTTGAGTATCCAATGTCGTCAGTTTGTGAGAAAATGTCATAATTGTTAATGACTGCTGATAATGTGCGGCCCAACTTAAGATCTTGGTTCTGAAATGTGGCCCAAAAGAAATCTTAATTGAATAGCCCTGGTTAGACTGTCATCTGTGATCTGTGTTCGATTCTAGGCTAATGTCATGTTCTGTTTGTTTACTGAAATTTGAAACACTGAAATCCACCTACAAGTTTAAAATATAAAATAGAGAAAATCTCAGGAGGACATTGTAGCGAATGCATTTCCAAGCCAAACCATTTAAGCCCACATAAAAAAAATAAAGAAAAATAGGCCTAAAATGACCCTACTAACACAAGTTATAGTTTTATTCAAACATTTAAAATATCACCAACGTTTATTTGGATAATTTTAATATAGCTTAATATAAAGTAGGATAAGCAGGATAGGCAACTGGCTCCTGTTCAGTTTGCAAAGTCCATGGGTATCCGGGACAGTTTTAGCATTAGTTCCACACACACATGACCGTATATCCTGGAGGAGTATCATCGGTTCCTGGGTCTGAAAGACTCGCCCTTTAACTGACGATCACTCCCTTCTAACGTTGCCGTCGTTTCAGTCGTTTATGACCTAGTTACTGAGCATAAAAATGATGCATGATCATTAACAAACTGTCTGCTTTGTTTTGCTTGTGAAGTAGGCCTATTGTTGTGGTTGTGGGCTGTAAATTGTAATTGTAGGACATTTTCGTTTTAAATAAATCAGCTGCCAACTGATTTTAAAAATAACCCACTTGGGTAAGGCCTGTCCTACTGTCGAATGGCAAAACACGACTTTTAATTTAAATAAACAAAGAAGCCATTATACACACAACGAGGGGATATTATGCTCATTGGTTTGTCATTCAACTGATTCCTAAATAACTTTGTTTGGTAAAGGCTAATGTAACTGGGTTACCCTATTGCATTCCACAGATGATTGATGATCTGGTCACTGGCGAAATCAAGGTGATATTGCTTCTGGTTATCATTTATAGATCCTATGGCGTCATCTGCTGGGCAAATTAGGTAACTCGTATGGCTCTTATTTTGATCACTTGCGGTGTGTGTGTGTCATGCGCGGTCGGGTAGCTTAGGCGAGCGTAATCACGTGACCAAACTGCTGCCGGGCGTAAGCTACCATAGAAGGAACTCAAAGAGATAAATTGTTGCCTCAAAGAACAAGTAGTTTGTGCCGCTGAAGTGGGAAGCAGCCTCATCAAAAAACTGACATTTAAACCAGTCAGTTTACAACCTGCTGAGACCTAATTGCAAGTTTCCTTGTAGGTATGTTGTCATCTGTCTTTAGAAGGTGCACATTGTTGTGCCTTTGTTTTGGTTTGTTTCACATTAACGTTGTTGTAATGTTTCAGGATCAACATACGGTGGTTATTTTTTCCTTTCTCCAACTTGTTTATTTTTGTTAGATGAGGCATGATGTACCAATTTGGCCATTTAGTGTGTTTGTTGTTTGAAAAACCTACTTCATTAGTGTTTAACTTATGTTGAGTAAATCTCAAACACAAGTAGCGGTCAAGTAGCAGCGCCCAATACAAGTAAAAAGGCTTATTGGTGTACACCGTGTAGATTGAAATGAATGTCGCCTGGAGTGTAACGTTAAGGGGCCACCCGTGACTGCAACCACTGCAACTTTGTTTTTGCTGGATTCGAAATTTCTTCATTGTATGAGTCGAGGCGTTCTTTTCTCTAAGTCTACATAAAAAAAAAATCACGTTTCTTTGTAGGCTGTAAAGTTTAACTTTAGTCTGTCAAGTTATAACTGAGTGGTTTTACAAACATCTTGGTTTTGAATTTAAGTCTACATCCTTTCGCTTCCCCTTTTAATCACACACACACACACACACACACAAACACAAACAAAAACAGCCATGTATTTGTGCTAAGTGTAGTACATGAATGCAGACGACCACAATTGAATTTACTGGTCTAAATGGGGCATTTGTTCTTCAAAAACAACTTTGCTGTTATTGCCCTGTAGCTCATTCCAATGATACTAAGATCACATAAATAGGTTATTTAAACTTACAAACGAGTCTTAATATTTACTATCGAACTGTTCTGAAATTCTTACATTGGTAACATTATGATACAAGACTGAATAACAATGTTAATGAAACAATGACTGCTGTGAAATGGGCCTATTGTGATGAAAGGGCTGGAAAGAGGAAGAGATGTGTGCTAAAAGCAAGACGCTCTAGTTGGTTGACACACTAAGAAAGATGTTGAGGGAGACATGCCAATGAGAAAGCAATGCTCTAGTTGGTAGACATATTAAAAAAGAGGGAGAGAGACATGCCAAAGACAACCTGCTGGTCTAGTTTGTAGACACACTTAAAAGAGAGGGGCGAAGAGAAAACTACTACTGGTGTAGTTAGTAAACAGATAGATAGACAGACAGACAGAACACTTGTCTTGGTACTATACAGAGAGAGAGAGAGAAAAGATGCCTATCTAGTCAGTAGATACACTGAGAGTGTGTGTGTGTGAGAGAGAGAGAGAAAGAAAGACAGAGAGAGAGAGAGAGCCAAAGAGAAGATGCTGGTGTAGCTAGACCCAGTGTAGTCATCAGCATTCTCTACAGAAACCTCAGCACGAGATCAGATCAGCTGGGTATCTCATGTGGTTTACTTAAGATTACTCAAGATCTCAGCTATTTCTCCTATACCCAGTGGCTTTGTGCCAGACAACCACAAAGAGTAGTCTAGCTTTCAACAGAAATATGATAAACTAATGCTCTAGAATTGTCCATAAACTCGTGTTTATGGAGAAGGCTCTTCCTCCTATTGTGGATTTTGATATTCTAGGAATTACTAGGAGACCAGCATTCTGTGACCTTAGGGATCTAGAAGGGTGGTAGGGAAGGGGTGGGCGATATAGTCTAAAATTTTTATTGCGATATATTTTGAACCATAGAGGGTAGATGATATATATATCACGGTATACTTTGGTATGTAACTTACAGCATAACAGTTTCTTAATGGTTACCATGGCATAAAGTCAATATGTACAACAGTTGTTTAGTCATCGTTCTGAGGTGTTTATATTGGACTCTGAAATTCACACAGAAGTAAACTGGTAAGCTGCATTTGTGTCAGGCAGTAGCTGTTCAATTTGTAGGCTCTTACACAGTTTCGTTGTAAGAATGAAAAGGTGCTATCAATAAGGAAGCTACAGGTCAACATTTTTTCACATGGTTGTGGAGACGCAATGAGCCTATCACGGTATGCCGATATGACCCAAAATCTCTATCATTGGCCAAATGCATATTGCATACGGTATATATCGTCTATATTGCCCACCCCTATGGTAGGGAACAAGTAAGTCTTATGTTGGAGCAAGGCCATTAAGGGCTTTGTATGTTAGGAGAAGTATTTTAAAATCAATTCGGAATTCAGAAATCAATTTAGAAAGCGGCTATCTCTTCTACATTTTATTTTTTCGAAATATTTGTTTTACAAAGTTTTAAATTAGATGTGTTTCTGGTCATAGAAGAAGCAAGTGTGTGTTTTTAAAGGACTTTTAAAGAACTGGCACCAAGAGTCCTGCTCTGTACCTGTAGGCTGATGCTCCTGTATCCTGCCAGCACTTTCCCCATTATGGGGGGCCCTAGGTCCCATGACTATAGGAATGTTGGGCTAGTGTAGGGGGGACAATAAACGCTCTCCCCCTCACCAGGCCTCTGTTGCTGGTAACAAGTTAGCAGCTAAGCTGGTTGGCAATAGGGAAAGTTGCTTACCTGGTTAGTTCGCTACTTGGTTGTTTGTGTTTTTTTTTTTTTTTTTTTACTTATAATGAATTTAAGGCAAAGACTTTTCTTGTGTTTCAGAGCTGCTGAAAATTAACCAGTAGGGCTTATGGACAAGTAACCATGACTATCCGGATGAGCTCAGACGTTCCATATGAGAAGGTAAGAACTGACCCTGACCTTCGTCTGGCATGCAAACCAAGCTCCATGTCCACAATAAGGGTGAAGTGGTATCCCATGGTTTAATTCCAATGTGAATATCCAATGGCATCCTATGGTTCACTACCAATAAGAATCTTGTATTTTCATATGGGATGAAGAAAAGTGTAATCTAGACTAAGAAAAAATACTGATATGAATTGCAATTGTTCTGTTATCTGTAGTTTCCAAAACTATGTAGCAAACATTCACAAGTTTTCAAGTTGTCTTCAAATGTGTGGACCACACTTGCATCTCGTGTACCCTTTTTAATTGATGGAAGCTTGTTTCCTGCTGTCTAGACTAGTGTATGCTATGCAAAAAGAATGCTTTAGCTCAGGCATGGGCAAACTAAGGCCCGGGGGCCATATACGGCCTGTTTGGCTTTTTAATCAGGCCCGCCAAACGTTTCAAAATTATATTAATTATATTAATTATTATTATTATATTAAATGTAATGTCTGCAAACTGCTGTTAATAAATGCATTGTTTTGTATGCATTGTTTTTTAAAGCCCTGCATATCCATGCTTTACTACCTATTTAAGGCCAAAACTGTGAAATATAATGGACTTCACATGTAGTTTATATTACTTCACACAAACACTATATCTGTCTGCTCTTGACACGGCCCCTTAATCAAATGTTATAACCCATTGTGGCCCACGACTCAAAAAGTTTGCCCTCCCCTGCTTTAGTTAGATGCATGTGAGTCTGTGTGGCATTTAAGCCTATAACAAACCCACTGTCTTACATCCGTGTGAGCCTTACCTATATAGATACAAAATGTTTCCTATGCCCAAAGGTTGTGTCATGTCGCGTGATTCTTTAGATTTGTAAAGAGAAGCACTAGTTGTCTACAATTTGTAATCTAGGCTTTAAATTCACTTTTTTTCTCTGGATTCTTTCCAAAGATGGTGGAGCCGAAGCCGAAGATGGCGGATGTCGAGCATGCCAGGGCCGATGGCTTTGCTAAGTCACAAGCGGTAAAGACTCGAGGTTCCCATAACTATTCACAGTCATTATTTACAGTGACTGACACTAAAAGAGGTAGTTAGATGTATGTGTGTGAACTGTGAAGTTCCAAACTTCTGCTTCGAGATATATATATATTTTTTTAATTATTATTATTATTACAGCATTGAGTGAAACTAAAGAGGGAAGTTTTTCATCAGTTACTGCTCTAATGGGTCACTGACATCAAAGCATACTTCAGATATACAGTGCGGAACATAAGCATTTGAACACTCTGCGATGTTGCAAGTTCCCCCACTTAGAAATCATGGCGAGGTCTGAAATGTACAATGTAGGTGCATTTCCACGAGGCAGAATCTAAAAAATATAATGAAATCACACTGTATGATTTCTAAAGAATTTATTTGTTTTGCACTGCTGCACATAAGTATTTCAAAAGCTGCCAATCAGCATAAAGTCTGCTCAAAAAGACCTGTTACACTCTGTATCTACTGTATCTAACTGTATCTACTCCTTCTACTAAGTCATCCTAATTATTAAGACCAAAGAGTTGTCAAAAGACACCAGAGACAAATTAGTGGACCACAATCCAGGGCAATTGCCAAGCAGCTTGTTGAAAAAGATCCACTGTTGAAGCAATTCTCAGAAAAGGGAAGTGGCTAAAGACGATGTCTCCCTCGGAATGGGGCTCCATGCAAGATCATACCTCGTGGGGTGTCACTGATGATAAGAAAGGTGAGGAATCAGCCCAGAACTACACGGGAGGAGCTGGTCAATGACATAAAGAGAACTGGGACCACATTTTTAAAGGTTACTGTTGGTAGAACACTATTCCGACATGGTTTTAAATCATGCAGAAGGTTTCTCTGCTCAAGTTATCACATGTCCAGACCCGTCTGAAGTTTGCCAATGACCATCTGGATGATCCAGAGGAGGCATGGGAGAAGGTCATGTGGTCAGATGAGACCAAAATAGAACTTTTTGGTCTAAATTTCACTCACCTTCTAAAGAACACCATCCCTGTGTTGCATGGGGGTAGAAACATCATGCTTTGCGGGTGTTTCTCCGCAAAGGGGGCACTATATTTAGGAGAGGATGAATGAGCCCATGTATTGTGAGATTTTGGGCAACAATCTCTTTTCCTCAAGTCAGAGCACAGAAGATGGGTCATGGCTGGGTCTTCCAACATGACAATGACTCAAAGCATACAGCCAGGACAACCAAGGAGTGGCTGTGTAAGAAGCATATGAAAGTTCTGGAGTGACCTAGCCAGTCTCCAGACCTAATACAATCGGAAATCTTCAGAGGGAACTGAAACTGCTCAGCGCCAGCCTTGGAACCTGACCAATCTAGAGGAGATCTGTATGGAGGGGTGGGCCAAAATCCCTTTGAGAAACTATGGGAAACATTTGACCTCTGTAAATGCAAACAAAGGCTTCTGTACCAAATATTAACACTAATTTCCTCAGATGTTCAAATACTTATGTAGAGCAGTGCAAAACAAATGAATTCTTTAGAAGTCATACAATGTATTTTCCTTTATTTTACATTCTGTGTCTTACAGTGGAAATGCACCTACCTTATGAATTTCGGACCCCTCCGTGATTTCTAAGTGGCAGAACTTCGCAGAAAATCGCAGGGTGTTAAAATACTTATGTTCCTCACTGTGTCCAAGGGAAAGACAACCACTGAATTTGTTCTTGGTATATAGTAGAACTTCATTATCGCTTTTTTTTTCTTTTTTCTTTCTCTATCTATGTCTCCTTTTGTCCTCCTTTTTTTGTACTGCCTCCTCCTTCCCTTCCTCTCTCCATTCTGTTCTCTTCTATCCAGTATATCCGGTGCCTGCTGCTCTTCACCACTGTGGTCATCATCTTGCTGGGTCTGCTGTTCGTGCAGGCCCTGCTGGTGCCTGCGCTGCCCCCTCCTGCCTCGGAGGGCCTCGGCTCCAGACTCGCCCTGCCCCGCACCTGCTCGGACCCCTGCAAGTAAGTACTCCAGCAAGGAGCCCAGAATTCAGGGCTGGACAGTTTTAATATTGCAAAAATGCATATGTATGTACGCAATCATGCTTTTGAAAAATTATCAGAAATTTTCAAGCTGGGGTTTTCATATTGGTGTGATTTAAGGTATGCGCACAGGTTGGGGAAAGTCGAGGGAAGATAATGCCCCTGCAGTGCATAGTCTCAAGGCACTTTGTGTTTTTAATGTCGCATCCTGTCAAATTGAATTCAGATGTAGCTGGCTCAAAGCTGCTGCTGCTTCTGTGTGTGTGTGTGTGTGTGTGTGTGTGTGTGTGTGTGTGTGGCCATGAAAACCACGTCCACCACACCAGTAGGGCTATCATAGCAGGTGCTGCCCACACTGCATTAGTACTTCTGCTTTGTCAGAGATGAACTCTCTGGAGACTCTCACATACTTGGCTGTCATCAGTCCAGTGGCCAGTCAACCGCGAATTAATGTCTGGATATGTATTTCTCTCAAGTACTGTTGAGTAATGATAAACCATGTAGACTTTCACTTAATGATTGGAGGTTGTACAGGTTTGATCAATTTGACCCATCATTGTTAGAGGAGCAATCAGAGTTAAAAATCAGCAGTTGCTGACAGATAACTTGGTGCAAGTCCAGTGAAAACTGGCTGTTGACCTCATTGTGATGGATAAATTGGTGACTGTTAAGTGAAAACAGTACTGTTGGCACCTGTGTCACAGATAAACTAATGTCCTGTGAAAATCCACTGAAATTTCTTCTTGAGTGATGGCCTCTGTATGATAATGCAGTGACACAGTTGTTGGTCTCTGTTGCTGTTGAAGGATCTCCTTGGTGGAGAGCATCCCGGTGGGACTGGAGTTCAACTCGAGCACTAAGCACCCGTCCATCTACGACACCTGGCGCTACCTCATCCAAGAAGCTCGCAGCAGCCTCGACATCGCCTCCTTCTACTGGACAATGACCAATAACGACACCAAATCCCACGAGGCCACAGCCTACCAGGTCAGCTTTTGAGCTTTAGAGAAGAATTGTAGTTATGTAGTTATGTCTTAAAAAAAATAGTTACACGAAAATCATATTGTGTTTGCGCACAATGCAATAGTCCACTGGCAGCTCCATAAACTATGGAGTATTTTTTTTTTTGTCCACCATAGTGTACATCAGGATAAAGGATTGTGGATCAGGATTAAGGATCAGGATTGTCAGGAAAAAAAGAACAATGAAGTATGAAGGAGTCAGAACATAAGGGTTCTGCTGGAGATGGACAGAAATAGTTACACAAAAATCATATTGTGTTTGCGCACAATGCAATAGTCCACTGGCAGCTCCATAAACTATTGAGTATTTTATTGTCCACCATAGTGTACATCAGGATTACTGTCAGGAAAAAAGAATGAAGGAGTCACAACGTAAGGGTTCTGCTGGAGATTTTTTCTCACCTGACAGTTTGTGGTCACGCACATAGACGATCTATGGCGGCCTTGTGCAGAAATTCCCTTTAGGTATATGGCCTGCAGTAAAGATGAGTTTGCCACCCCTGTTCTACATTGATAGCAGGTGGTTATGATGCTGGTCTGTGTCCCGTCGTATCTTAACTGAGTTTCCCTGTCTCTACTTATCAAACCCACTACAGTTGTGTCATCAGCGAACGTGGTGTGTTTAGCCAAGCACACAGCCTTGAGAGGCCCCTGTGTTCAGTAAAATGGGGGCTGTTGTTCTTACTAGAAGGTATAAGATACAGTGGCAGAGGGTGGTGTTCAAACCCACCTCAACCATGAGTGTATCCAGATGTGAGAGCCAGGTAAATAACAGTGGTGATGAAATAGAATGGGATTCAGTGTGGCAGGTAGCTGGGACTTGAGGTGTTCCATGTGGTTGCCTGCTTGAACACGTCCCAGCCTTTGATTAGTTGCTGGGATTCAGGAATAAGAAAAAATGTGATCTGAGTGGCCCAGGTGGGGGTGTGACCTGGTAGGCCTAGTTACCCCCCTGGTCTTGCAGAATCTTAAAAATGAAAGGGAACTAATTGTGTTCAGTTTTTCTTCAACAGGCTGTGTTTATTCATCCCTGGCAGTGTTAGCTAAACGAGTGTCCAAGTAGCTTTAATCCTCGAGACATCTGCTTTTCCTCCAGGGTGAGGACATCCTGCAGAAACTGGGGAAGCTGTCCGGTGCTCTCTCAGTGCGCATCGCCGTTAACACCCCCACAGAGTCTCAGCCCCAAGAAAACATCAAGTTCCTCAGAAACGCAGGTAAAGGCACTTACTAACACCTTCAGGACATTCCCACTAACACGGGTAGTAAAACGGGTGGCTTGAAAGTTATTGTCATACCTAGTTGGTCTTTTGTTAAGCAAAAGGTGGGGGCGGAGTCATGGAAAATTTTGAAATTTTGAATTGTCAATCAATTTGTCAACAGTTTTTGAAAGAGTGAGTAGTTACTTATTTGCATTCTCCAGTTTGCCATCATAAGAGGCAGTCCTGGGAAATTTAATATACAACAATGTCTCCCCTGGATAGCTCTTTTGAGGGTTTAGTTAATCCTGCTAGGAGTTCACTGAGGTACACCTCTAAGATAAGGAAACATTGGAGAGAATGCCTTTATGTTTGAAGGTTTGTTTATTAGTTTATTTATTTTGTCTTCCCTTTATACCTTGCATCCAGCCTAGGGTCTGAAATAAAGATTGATTTAGTTCTTGAACCATGTTGTAAAGAACTTAATAAAAAAAAAATAAAAATAAAATAAAAACCCTGTAAAGCCTCGTATGCAGTGAGATGGTGCCCTCTTCTGGCAGGTGCCCAGGTCCAGACGGTACCAATGAAGGCCCTAACCACGGGCGTGCTGCACACCAAGTTCTGGGTAGTCGACAAGAAGCACATCTACATTGGCAGTGCCAACATGGACTGGAGGTCCCTTACACAGGTAGACTGGGTCTTGCAGTACAAATTTAATCTGGTTTTGAAGATCCCTCACACAGGTAGACTGGCTCTGACCAGTTTAATCTGGATCAAAATGATCTGGATTTGAATAGGGCCATGTTGTTCAAAAGTAAGATGTGACTTTACATGGCAAAACATTTTCAAACTTGGATCACTTTAATCCAGTGAATGAAGTTGTTATGAAAAACTGTGCTTTGAAGTTTTTGGGCCTACATTATATGCACTGTGCAGGGAGACTTTTCAGATAAGTTATTGGAGCTGTGTAACTGTAGAGTTCACATAACCTGGATTCTTGCACACCATTTGCCCTAGTAAACTTTACCCTGCTTGGAGATAAAGATAAGAACGTAGATCACAGTCCCTCAGTTATGTGCCTCTATCTATTGCTAAACCATTTGGTGAATTCCTGGAAAACTGTGGAATCAGGGGTTAAAAGCGGGGAGAGGCTATGGCCCTGCACTAGGTAAAACCTGTATTGGTGGTTCACTTGAACCTTTCTATTTTGCATAATTTCAGTGCCTTTGTTTGGTGCTCAGAATCTTCAGTCTTTTGGAGAAACATGTTGGCACTTGTATGAAGGTCTCATTGCATCCCACTCTTTGTGTGTTGATTTGTGTCTGCGTGTACATTGTAGGTGAAGGAGCTGGGTGCAGTGGTCTATGACTGTGGCTGTCTGGCTGAGGACCTGGGCAAGATCTTTGAGGCGTACTGGTACTTGGGCCAGAAGGAGAGTATCCCCACCCCATGGCCCAATGAATTCTCCACCACCTACAACAAGGACACGCCAATGGAGCTCCAGCTCAATGGGACTGATTCATTTGTCTACCTCTCGGTGGGTCAATCAAGAACGTCCTCAGGAGATTCATTCATTACTGCACATCCATTTAAATACTGCTCTCAAAGCAGAAATGCGTTTCAACAGCTAGAAGTATCCTGTGGTGCAAACAGGTTGTTTTAAATGACGATGATGATACAAACACAAGTAAAGAATTAAGAATTAATCATCAAGTTATTTGAATTTATTGGATTTGATTGTTCAAATGTGCTCTAGAGCTCTCCACCCCCCCTCTGTGGCAAGGGCAGGACCGAGGATCTGGCCTCTATCCTCAGTGTGATTGAAGATGCACAGCGCTTTGTCTACATTGCTGTCATGAACTACCTGCCCACCATGGAGTTCTCCCACCCCAAACGGTAAGAGCGCCTTATGAGAATATTTGTCAATCCATATTCACATAGAATTTCCTAAGTGGCGAATTTAGGTGAAATGTAAGTTGAATATGTGGGTACTTTATTCATAATCAAACTCTCCTAAAGCTATAGCAACTGAGCACATCAACTAATTACAGATGGAAATGCAAGCAGGCTTGTGCATGAGGTACTATACTTACTTTATCAATGGGATTCATCCAAAGAGTATTGGTATACACACTTGATCAAGTAGTCTGCTAAGGTGACCGCTGTATAACACGATACACTGTAACATTTTACTAACACCTGACAGCCTTTTGAAGTTAGCATGTGACCTAACCTCTGTGTACTGTAGCTACTGGGCAGACATCGACACGCAGCTGCGGCGAGCGGCATACGAGCGCAAGGTGAAGGTGCGCCTGCTCATCAGCTGCTGGGGCAGCACGTCCCCCATCATGTTCCCTTTCCTGCGCTCACTTGCGTCCGTGCATGACTCCAAGACTGGCCTGGACATCCAGGTGGTAAGTAATCGGACCCTCACTTACACAATGCCTCATATGCAATGTATAGAGTGGAAGGGTGACTCTCTTATTATGCCTGGAAAAAAAAAAAAGTTCGTTCGTTCGTCCGTGAGCTCCATTAAAATGTTCGTTGTGAACATGGTAGTGTGATCTTTTGTAGGCAAACAAACATTGGTAGCAGAGGATGGTTAGCAATTATGAGATTCCACCAACTTCTAGCAAAGACGAGCCCTACGAAAGCTGGATGAATGAAGTGGCAGTGTGGAGTCGCAGAGCTTGACCAAAAGAAACAAGGACTTGCTGTAGCGCTATCAGGAAGAGCGAGGGAAGCGGCCATGGAAGTGCCGGTTGAAGATTTGAATGATACTTAATGCACTTGATGGCATATTTCTCAAAGATGAAAAAGACTGAACGTATGAAGCATACTTGAACTTTGACCGAATTGTGAGAGAGTCATGTCTCCCTGACTGACTTTATAATTAAATTGAACAGAGTTAACGTTTGCCTCAATGAAATCAGCTGTAAAGAGGATTTTTGTAGGGAAGTCCTCTTCTACAACCACGGGAATTGGCCAAGAAACTGCATGTAACAGAGCATAGGCGACAGACACAAACAGTGGTCCAAAAATGATGAACAAAAGACCCCGCTGCCCAGCACTAATCCTCTGGACGGGTAGGGGCGTATGTGCAGTTTGCCAAAGCACTTTCCATTGGGCTAAAGACTGCCCGCATAAGGATGATCAAATTAAACTCACAGAAGATGCTTTGGATCTGCAATAATAGATACAGCGTGTATACATACTGTATGTGGAGAGGAATGGCAAAATGGCTACAAAACTAAACTTGGCCAAAGTGAGCTTTCTGAACACAGGTTTCTGGATGAAGAATATCAAAGTGATGAGGAAATAATACTTTCATAAAAGATGAACAAATGTGAGAAACGAAAGATGCTTATGAAGCTCCATAGACAATTTGGTCATGCTTCATGTGAACGATTGGTGACACTTCTCTTTATTGCTCAGACAATAAAGATCCTAAAGGTGTTGTTTTTCTGCAAAGGATTTGGTGTGATGTGAAACGTGTCCGAGATATAGCAGAACCACACCAAAGCCAGCTGTGGGCTTACCTTTGGCCTCTCGACACAATGAAACTGTTGCGGTACACCTACATGAACAAGAGCCTGGTGTGTGTGATCTTCACACTATTGATCAGTTTAGCGCTTCTGACCATTCTGACCACAAAGGGGATCTGAAATGGTGAAGCATGTAATACGTCACTGGATAAGCATACATGGCCCACCTCAAACTGTTTAACGACAATAGAGGAGAGTTTAATAACAATAAAGTGGGAGACATGGCAGAGAATTTCAACATAGAAGTGAAGATGACAGCTGCACACAGTCCTTGGAGCAATGGAATGCTAGAAAGACACAATCAAACCATCATTATGAAATGATAATGAAATCATTATGAAGGTGAAAAAAGGTAATGGCTGTGACTGGAAAACTGCACTGGACTGGGCAGTTATGGCTAAGAACACCTTGCAAAATGTACATGTTTACAGTCCTTATCAGTTGGTGTTTGGGCAGAATCCAAATCTGCCTTCAATGCTGATTGACAAGCCACCAGCTTTAGAGGGCACCACAAAAAGTGAATGGGTAGCCAAGCACGTACCTGCTTTACATGCAGCAAGAAAAGCATTTACAGAGGCAGAATGTTCAAAAAGAATGATAGCATTGCGCAAAGAATTGCACAACACAGATGAGAGAAATGAAATGGGTGACAAAGTGTACTATAGGAGGGTTGACTGTCCAGAGTGGAAAGGACCAGGAATTGTGATTGGTCAAGATAAAGTCGTGGTCTTTGTCAGAAATGGAGGAACCTTAGTAAGGGTACATAACCTAAGGCTCAAAAAGGTTGGCACTGAAGATCAACACCTCGGAAAGGCTGAAAAAGATACTGATACCAGCTACTAAAGGCATTTGTTGAAGGACAATGGAAACTTGAATGAACTAGATGCCAAAGTAAAAAAAATTGTTTTTACTGTTTTCATGTAATGTTCTTTTATTTTACTGTGAAATTAGTCTGTAATAAAAAAATAAAAAAAAACATTGAGTTCCTTGGCCTTTGATGCACAAAAGCGTGTACCTTAAGTGTCTCTTTTTTTTTTTTTTTTTTAGTTTGTTCATGCATTTGCTTTTGGATATGCAATGTATAGAGCGGAAGTGTGACACTTATTATGACACGGGGGAAAAAAAAACAAGTTGGTTTTGGTGGTAAACAGATGTGACCTCCATTAAAAAGTTTGTTGTGAAAATGGTAGTGTATTCTTTTGTAGAAGAATGAACACGTTGACTCAACAACGTCAGATGAGTGAAATGAGTGAGATGATGGCGGCGCGTGTAGACGCAGCAACCTCAAGCTCTCCCAAAAATGCTGCGTTTTGTTCGTTAACGCTACGCTACGTTTCACTCGTGTGAAACGTAATTTCGATTCCTTTGTATGTCAAGTACATTTGAAGAAATTGACAAATGACTTTGACTTTGACAAAGGAGCTAAAAACCCTTGCTAGTGCGAGTTTTACTCACTAGCACGTCTTTTAAGATGTTTAGGGGTGGGGGGTTGCCAAAGAACTTTGAGTAGTTGGCAACTGTTAGATTTATCCGAATTGTGCTGATTTGGGGTTTTGAATTAATTTTAATTTATTAAAATTTATTTTTTCCGTTTTAGATGATGAATCACATTCAATTGAGCTCAGTTTACTCATTCACTAATCTTTCTTACAGAAAATCTTCAATGTGCCTGCCACGCCAGAGCAGAAGCACATTCCCTATGCAAGAGTTAATCACAACAAGTACATGGTCACCGATAAAGTGGCATATATTGGTATGTTCAAACAGGGTTGTCATTCTTCCATATACCCTGAATAGAGCACAAATTCAAACTTTAGAGTTTGTTTCTTTTGTAGTGAATACTTCATGCAATACTACTTTAATACAACAACAGTGATCTTGTAATCTACGGTGATCTTTTAATACTACTACAGATCTTTTAATACTGTCTAAAATTCACTTTAGTAATCTGAATAATTTTTTGTTCCCTTGCAATGCTTTTGTCTACACAGGAACTTCCAACTGGTCTGGGGACTACTTTGTAAACACAGCAGGGTCTGCTTTAGTGGTGAACCAGACACAGGCACAGGCCCCGGATCTGACTGTTCAGCAGCAGCTGAAGGCTGTGTTTGATCGGGACTGGGACTCCCCATACAGCACCCCACTGAGCCACAACATTGTCGACCGAAGAACAGACCTGTGCCAACATGTCTAACACCGCACGCACACACACACACACACACACTTTCCTCTGGCCTTTGAAGCCACACCTGAGGCTGCTCCACATTTGACCTAACTGGTTCCAAGCAGTTTGTTGTATAAATATTAATTTAATGAACAACTGATTAGCAGCCCCTCTATTGTCTTCACAGTGAATCAAATCAGGTGGTAATGTTGCCAGATGTATTATTTTTATTATTATTATTATTATTATTTTATTTTTTTTATGATCACACTTGGATGGGATATTGGCCATCCACGCTTGTTCAGTTGTTGAGAGGGGAAGATTACTAAGAATTATGCTGGATAATCCATGTTAGGAGCCATTTATTGTGTCTTGAGTTGCTTCACAGAAATCGGTGAAGGTCAGGCCTTTAAAGCAGGACCATGTGCCATGCGTCATCCCATTAATCATATGACCATGTGTCATGCATCATGCTGGTAACCCTAATTTCCTGATTGAATTAGTGCAGTTGGTTGTATTCAGTGCAAACCTACTCGGCCCTAAATATGAACAAAAACAACTTGATGGTCAGTAAGACAGTGGCCTCGTACCTTTTTAAAAAACTACTAACTCATACAACCCACAAGGCAGAAGGGTATTTATTTTTTTTTATCTATTTTTTTTATTTTCAAGCACTAATATCAATATGAGACTATCTAAATATACAGGATTTGAATTCATGATTATGATGCATGTTTACACTAAACAGAGGTCATGTATCTATTTTTTAATAACTTTTTTTTCTAAGAAGGGTACATGGAATTTAAGACTGAAATTTGAAATTAAAATCTTTCATACTATAGGCTTTGGACAATAACCCCTAAACTATTGGACAATATTCCATGAACTGGAATATATTTGGTATTCAATATTGACGTGTCTTGCTGTACAAAATCTTCAGTATTTCCTTTCTTATGATGGGCTTTCAATACATCAAGCATGCTGAAATGTACTTCTGTGTGTCAGAATTCATTTGATGAATTGCTGGTTAATCTCAGGAAATTGTTATAAACAGGGTGTGTGCTAGTTCAGTTGCTTGTTTTGTTTGATTCATTAGGTTTATCAAGCCTGTGAAGCTATTTAGCTTCCATTTTCCCTGAAATTTCACAGTATTTGGGGTTTCTGTCTTGTCCTTGAGATTTTTGATCCAGACATATTTTATCCTATTGTGACCCAAGTGGAACTACTGCTGTTACAAACCTGCTGGACTCACAGTTTTATATTTGAAATAAAATGGTTTGTTGACATTGCTTTAGTTATTTAGAACTGCCTGTACTCAATATGTCAGCTTTGGCAAATCTCATTTATTTCATAAATTATCATTTAATAGCATCAGATATCTTCTATCTTTGGCATAATTGGGAATACCCACGTTCCTTTTGCAGATGCCTGAAAAGACAATGACACCCGTGGAATTCCCATGTTAAAGGTTAAACTTGTTAATGGTATATTAAGGGTTAACCTTGTGAAAAGCTGAACTAACACAGGTTTCAGCAATGCGCTGAAGTGGTTCATGGGCAGGCACTGGGGGCCAGGGTTAGAGCAGCTGTGTTCCTGGCCTGTTTGCTTGCTTGCCCTCAGTAATGGAGGAAGTCATGGGAGCTCCCACCACTGCAAGCGGATGTTCTGTAGGTGTGAAAGGGAGAAATCTCGGCATCAGGAATCCAACTGTTGGAATCTGTCCACTGGTTTGTTTGGACCTCAGGCTCATATGGAAAATACTGGAGATAAAGTAAGTGGGGAGAGAATGTTTTGACAATTTCCAGGCTTAGCCTACATAGAATTAAAACAATCATTTAAGACATTTATCATATTTCTAAGGCGATACTATTTGTAAATGTTGAGGAATAATATTATGCTGGCACATAATATTGTCATTCAGTGCTCTACACACAAGATTAAAAAAAATGGTGATAGTCATTGTTTTCCACTTTACCTGGAGGACATATTCACCACCAGCCTGCACAGCTTGGTCCCTGAATTCAGGATAGGTCACATCATGATCATCTACAATATCCTGGGGCATTGGCACCTCATCATCTTGGCTTTCTGTCGTACTCTGAGTAAGAACCTGGGTCAGGAAGTCCTGGGTGACCATATCCTCAAGTAGAAAAGCCTGAGATTCTGCCAGAAAGACCTGTGGCAGGTTCCCATCCTGCTCACTTGGTTTGTCTTCAGGGGAGACCAGGATGAACTGGTGTACGGACCCATCTTGTGTCGCTTCATCATGTGGTCCACGATGCCTTGGAGCAGGGCCATCAGTCTGAGGGGGCTTAGCCGTTTGCTGCCTACCACAGAAGCTACTAAAATACGAAAGTAGTGACTGGCCAAAAGATCTTTCCTGCTGAAAGGCATTGGAGTTCTCCGTAGCACCATCTTCCTCATCAGTGTTGGGTGCTGGGCAGTTGTCTGGGTCAGAACATCCCCCGTTTGGAGTTTGATAGACTTGGTCCAGCTCCTCTAACAAGACTGGGTCAGAGGTGCTCATTTGCTGCTCATCCAGGATGCGCAGATCATCCAACTGTTGGACTGTTTTACGGACCTGGCTATGGACCAGATTGTGCTGGCTGTGTGCTGCTGAGGTCTCTCCACTGTTTTCTGAACAGTGCTTTCCAACAAAGGCTGCCTGACAACTTCCACTGTGATACTGCTGCTCCTGCTTCCCTGCAGCAACAGTGGCAGCGACACGCTGTTGTGGATAAGCATCCCTCAGGTGTGGAGATTGGGGCTGTGACTTTGTTTGGAGGCAGGGTGGTCTTGCACCATCTCCACCAGATGTTCTAGTTGGTTGTACTGCCTCCTGAAGACAGCGACGAGAAATCTCATAGTAGTGTTTGTACTCCTGAGCAGCCCGTAAATGGTGCATAGTAATGAAGTGATGACGCAGGGCCGAGCTGGGGTTGATCCTTTGGTGTGAGTCTATGGTCAGCGTTCGTTTTAGGAGTTCCACCATGCAGTGTCGGTCCACAACTTCTGCAGCTATCTCCTCATTTCGGAACCCCTCGTCTGCACGATGGACTGCTACAGACTCAAGTTCATCAAGAGAGTTGAAGATGTATTTCCGTCGTTCAGAATCTGCTGTTGCTTTGGTGACACTACCTTTAGTAGAAGTAGGGGACTTCATCTGCCATTTAGGTGGGCCACGGCCATTCCTGATGAGTTTGAAATATAGGTGAGCCTTGCTAGCTGAATTGAGGAGATGAGTGTGTGGTATGCCTTGAGTTTCACAAATATAACGCACTTGGTCGTATTCTGATTCACCAGGATACAGAGGCCACCCCAGAAAAAGCTCTGCTATTATACAGCCTAGGGACCACATATCCACCTTTTCACAGAATGGAAGCCCAAGAAGTATTTCTGGAGATCTGTAGAACCTGGTTTGACACAACAATAAAACTTTTATGTAATAAATATATCAGGAGAAACCTTAACTTTCAAAAATATATATTTCAGTAAATAGGTTAACAGGCCAATATCTAACCTTGATTGGATGTATGGCTCTCTCACAAAACGGACCTCGTTGAAAAGACTTGCTGAGCCAAAGTCAATCAACTTAACACGGAAGGGCTGACGAGACTGATCCACGATCATGACATTCTCTGGTTTTAGATCGGCATGAATGATTGCTAACTCTTTTAGTTTTGCGAGTGCTCGAAGTACTTGATAAGTAATTGTCCGAATAATGCGTATGGCCAAGGGCCTAAACGCGTTATCTTTTTGTAGCTGATACAGATTCTTCTCCAACAGTTCAAATACTAAATAATGACAACTCTGTCCAGGAAAAGCCTCGTAGAACTTTACAATATGGCTCTTGTCTAAATTTGCAGAGCAAAGAGCAGATATAAGTTTCAACTCATTCTTAATTACGCGACTTTTGTGGGCATCTGTATTCATAATTTTTACCGCAACCAATTCCCCGTCACTCCCCCTCCAACATTTTGCGACTTTACCAAACGTTCCTCTTCCGACAATATCCAGAACGTGGTAAACTTCAGTTTCAGAATATATATCTGACATTTTTGTTGCACACTCGTCGTAAACATGTAGCCTTGGCAAGATTTAATTCAATCAAAAACACCACAACACTATAAGAAGAACGCAAGATGTAACAATTCTGAGCGTTCCATTATTGTATTATTATCCTAGAATTGTTAGGGAGAGTAACCTGATTAAATTGACATGTCCTTCATACTTCACAGGCTACAATACTACAGAAATATTTTTTTTTGTATTAACGATACAGGTTATCTCTATATTGTTACATTTATTTATTTTGGTACGTTACTTTGTGATTTTACTTGGTGATTTTTCACGTGTTTTTGTCGTGATATAAAAAATCTTTGCCAAGGTCAGTGCTATTTTCAGCACCACATCCAAATAAGGCGACCTCACTGTTCATTGTGCCTGACAATTGTCTTTAGTAGGCTATATTCCACTCCAGCTGGCTAGGCTAGAGGAGGGGCATGACTCGAGCTATGCAGAACGACAAGCTTCCAGAAGAAGCGAAAGATGGCGGTAAGTATTCTAGGTCTGTAGAACACTGTATTAGCCTACTTTTATTTTACAAAACAGTTCGATTTGTATGAATTATCAGCAACGGTATCGGCCTACATCTTTTTGCGGACTGATTCAGAGATGGTATTGTAAGGGCTGCATCAGACCCACTTCTCAAATCAGTTGGAGGCGAGTAGCGGTTTTGTGTGTGTTGGAAAGTGTATGGGAAAGTTTACTTTTATAGTTATAACATAGTCTTCAAAAACAATGTATTGTTGGATAATTTAATTCGTCTCCTATTGCATATATCTCAATTATACTAGTTGCCAACCTAACTTTTCAGTTGTACTAAACTTGGAGGTTTCGTGACATTTAATTAAGCTCCGTGCAATCCCTGTTTATTACGGTTTCATAAACATTGTCCTCGAAGGGAAAAAAATCTTTAACCTACGGTTTCGCGTCGTCCGAATAATGACCAATATAATTGATACATTGATACTTGCTTGGGTACATGGGGGGCAGTCGTCACTTTACTCAAATTAATTAGGCGTAATTAGGCTACATTTGAATGAAATTGTTTTTCTTTTGCGTGGGTTGGGAAGTATTTTTTTCAGTGTGAAAGATTTTTTTAAATAGGTCAGGAAGGATAGCCTAACACGAAATATTTAATCTTGGTAAGAAGATTATTTGATACCATGGGCTACACCTCTATCAACCTATGGTCAGATGTCCTAGAATACTTTCATAGCTTTGAATAAGCTACTGAGACCCCCCACCTCGTTCTTCAACACATAGTTTCACACACCTACAGAGCTGAAGGAATAGGCTACAATGTTCGATATCGTCTTAACTTCTTTTGTTCACATTGCTTCATTGACTAGGCCAAATTAGAAACAATAATCGTCTTATAAAATTCTCAACACAAGGGGGAGGCATTACTGCCTAAACCATAGGCCTACCACTAACGATGAGAGAGAGCGATGGGAGCGACCGTATGTTGTTATTATGCAGCATAGATAGCAAATTTGGACAAATTGCGGCCTGTCATCGTGGCTGCAATGTAATTTTTCTATAGGCCTATGCTTTCTTTAGTCTAGGTTACTTCCTAAGCTAAAAAACATACAAGGCATGTTTATCCTCACAGGTGCTACTTGTGCCAATACCATTGTCTGTGTAACTTCACTTGAATCCACACTCACTTCTTCCCTGATTCCTTCCTTTTTGTCCTGTCTATGATCATTTACTGCTTTACAATACTTCACCTTAACATGATATACAGTTAGCTCAAAGCCCATTATTATCTAATGCCTAATGATAACATTTGTGTACCTTATAATATGTTAGCCTACTCTTATCAGAGCTACCCATCCCATCATTTCTCAAATTGAAATGGATTAAGATCTCAAAATTCACTTCTGCCTCTTCCTTCTCTTTTTCCACTGTGGGGGTAAAGGTCAGCACCGCCCTGCCTTCTGTTTGTTTTATCTGCGCAGACTGGAGGATACGCCCTGGCTGCCTGGCAGTCGTGATGGGGAGCCGTGATTGTGGTTGTGGTGGTGATGGTCGTCTATTCAGTCACCCAGACCCCCCGCTCTGAACTCCTCTTGTAGTAGACAAGAGCAAGAGAGGCTCATTGGTGCCAAGATGTGCTGAGGTCATGGCTGAGTGTCATACTGGGTCCTGCCCATGTACCCTGTCTCTGTCAAATTGACTTGTGAAGGCATGGACGTCATGCAATACCACAGCAAGATGGATGGTGTCTACATTATGTGAGTGTACTGGCAAAAGGTTGCAGCAGTGTATAAATATACTATAGTGTATACATGTATTAAGGTGTATTAATGTATTATAGGGTGGTATCGAGCATGAAATCAATTAATAACGCTATTGTTCAAGGTCACTTGAAGATATGTAGATATATACTTGATATACAGTTATCTAAATAAGAAAGATGATACATGAGTTTCTGCGCCCTAAACACTGAGCACACAGATAAACATAGAAAGGGTAAAAACAGTATAAAACAGTATAAAAGTTTAAAAGTTTTTGGCTACCGTTAACAGTATAAAAGTTTTTGGCTTTTTCTCACCTTTTTTTTTTCTTTAATTGTCATATAATAGACATAGATACACCTCTGTTCTCTGTTACTAAATCAAATTATTATATTAATACTATATATGTAATTTGTTTATATGTATGAACAGAAACCTATTTGGCCAATCTTTATGTTTGTAAAAGGCCACTGATAGTTATATGGAGTTTAGCATGTGTTACACTGCCAACGTTTGTGGTTGTAATGATTTCATGTCATTTGTTTCTGTTTTTTTTTGTATCCACAGCATAAATGATATAGAACCTTTTCTAGCCTCACCTCAAGCCTGAGCCAGAGGAAGTGATTTGGTAAGATGGAGGAACTTCCACCACCAGTGTTTGCCCTGAATAGAGAGACATCCCTAGCAGGGAGATGGATGCATGTGCGTGTTTAATCCATCATATTCTCTATATCATCAGAATTCCACAAAATGTGTAGTTTTCCAAAAATGGTATACATTCAGAAAAAAATTATCATTTACAATTAAAGAGATAAATTGATTGTGTGTGTGTGTGTGTGTGTGTGTGTGTGTGTGTGTGTGTGTACACAATTGAAGGTGTGTCCCCTTAATCTGCACTTTAATTACCAGCCTGCCCTGGCGGTGGACAGGCGTGGTGACGAGGGTGCATATAGTAACCCTGTGGATGTCCTCTCTGTCCCTCACAAACCTGGCCTTGCCACCTGGTTGTGCGGTCTTGAGCATCCACAACAGACACACACACACACACACACCCACTCATCTGTCTGACCTGCCATTTTCAGATCTCATCCAATCTCAGCCCTCCACTCACTGCATGGCTCTCCACTGTCCTATCACAACTAACTAAAGAATATTATTTGAGATATTGACTATGAGGTGGACTGCTATGTATTCGACTACATTTTAAACTGAACGGTTTTGCTAGCTCTTGGGTTGAAATCTCATGTATGTTCAATGAGCTCCACAATACACGTGTTTGGTTATCACCCTTAAAATAGTGTGTGTGTGTGTGTGTGTGTGTGTGTGTGAGAGAGAGAGAGAGAGAGTGAGAGAGACAGAGTTTGTGTGTGTTTGTGTATCTGCCTCAGCCTGTCTACACACCTCACCCATAGGAGACTGAGAGAGTGGGTGGAATTGAGTTGGTAATCTCTGTAAAATTACTCCTAATGTGGTAATTAGATGACTATCCAGATTGATATCAGCTGTTTTTCTGAGTCTGTTCACGTCCAGGTTTCCCTCCTTTGGTTCTTGTTTTTATTTTTCTATGTGCCTTTCATGAGTTATATTCATGATGTAAAAGTGCTTGATTAACACATTTCATTCTGTAAAGATTCATCCAATTCATTTCATTCTGTTTTAAGGACATCTGTGGTGTGTTAAGACACGCTTTGTTAAAGGATGGATGCCAACAAAACAGGACAGCACTGACGTCAGAGAGCAGAGCAGTCATGGAGCAGTAATCACATTCTCATCAAGACATCAAGAAAGATCAGCACTGAGGATGTTAATGGATTATTATGGAAGATAATCTGTGTTCTAGGACAGAGGTCATAGCAACATAGTTTAAAAAAAAGACTTCATAAAAGCCTCATTGGATTGGATCTCTTTGGCCATTTTGAACAGAATGTTCAAAATAAATCACTAAGTTGACATCAGTTCATAAGTTCAACCTTTTCCCACCCATACAGCAGCAGGTATTGATTGTATGTCGGTCTTTACAACAGAAGGTTGTACTGAATTGTTGCTGGTGGTTTGACAATAAACCATCCTGTTCACCGGTACCTCTTCCTCTTGTGTATTTCTCTAGGGTGACAGACTTACACTTAAATATCTCATCAATATTGAATTGGACTCACAATGAATGTGAGAAGGTGAAAAGTCTGAAACTAATACAGTACCTAACCACTTACTAACCCTAAGAGAAAACAACGGTCTCATTTTTGGTGATCACAAATATTTTCCAGAGTGAGGGGAATTATACTTGGAAAAGGGTAAGAACAATTTCTCAAGTTGGATTCAGTTTTGTACATTAAAATAATCTGAAAGTATTGTGGTAGTTTTGTGTTAATCCAACCAAACTCAAAGATCATCGCTCAAAAATCAGATGAGACTCTGCTATTTTGTTTTACAATACAGCCCATGCCAGCCCAATATGGATCACAACACAAGCAGACTTCTGGTTACAGTTAGAGTGAGAGTAGGGCCTACATGAGTGTTTGTTGTTCAGTAGCCTTTATCATCTGCACAGTGAATTGGTCTGCAATATTGGTTGGTGTGCTAGCTCACTATGCTACAGAAAATTAAATGGAAAAAGTGACACCACCACCAAACTCACACAGTCATACAAATAGCTATATTGATTCTGTTGTGACAGGGTCATAGTCTAGGCCTACCCAAGCAATGTGCTGATCATGTTTCAGTTGTTTGTGTACAAAGCCTGGTACTCAGATAGATATATTGTCTTTGATAAACTGATGTAATTACTTAACCTCCATTTCCAGTACATTTTTTAGTTTGTTTATGTCTTGGAATGAATGTTTGAATCTAAGCGGAGGTGTTCACTCAAATCACATCCCAGCAGCAACTCTTGTTCTCTCACTGGCGTTTGGGTCCTCTGTTCTTGTGTTTATGATGGGGTGGCTGTGAGCAATTTTGTTTTTCTTCTTTTGATGCGACTGGGCTGGTCAGACTAGGCTGGCCACCACGAGGTCTGCTGCCCACTGCCGCGCTAAGCCCTGATAACAAGGCCACGCTGCTGTGAAGCTAAAGCTGTCCCGCCACCAAACAAAAGGCAAGGGCTTTAGCAAAGAGGCCCCAAACTGCTGACGCGTACGTTGAGCTAATGCAGCATTCTGCACTGTCTATCTGATGTCGCCCCTCTCTCCTGTTCTCTCTTTCTCTCTCTTTCTGTGGCTCTCCATCAGTTCCCTCCTCTCTTTCTCTCATTCTCTCTCTCTCCGCCTTTTTCCTCTCCACCAGAGACTCTCTCTCTCTCTCCACATGCTAGCTGATAGCTGATCCGCTACCACTTCTTTGACAGAAGGGGTTGCCTTCTGACAGCCTGTCTACCTTAGTTTTATTTTGTGCAGGCTTCTGTCGTGACTTTTTTTTTATTCCCATCCCCAGTTCTCTTCTGTTCTGTAGGTCTTGTCATTGTGCTGAGGTGTGTTGTGTATGTGTGTGTGTTTGTAATGCCCAAGACCATGTGTGAGTGCCTTCGTGGGATATTCAGGGTCACCTGGACACCTTCTTCCAGTGCAGGTTTGTGGATAACTACTGTGTGTGTGTGTGTGTGTGTGTGGTTGGGTGGGTGTGTCACTAATGGCAATCCTATTTTATTTACAATGAATACAAATAGACTAAATGTGAATGTCAATCTATACTGGTTTGTGGAAATTAAATGTTAAATGGTTGTACGTTATTTAATTTGCAGTACATAAAACTAAACTTAAACTGGCTAGTTCTTGAACAGAACGTGTAATAGAATTTGAATCTTTGAAATGTTCACTGACACCCAAAACATTGGGTGGAAATACCATTATGGGTGTATTTAAGTACTTTATTAGGACTGGTATTCAACAGTCTGAAATTAAACTTGTTACTCTGCTCTTTTCAATTATATTAGAATTTTACTTCTATTTGGAGAAAGAAAAACATGGCTTTGAAGTTGACAAACACATGGCTTTGAAGTTGACAAATCCTAGATTTCATTATTTCCTCCACACATTTAATTGCTGGTATTAAATCCATTCTATGTTTGCATGAGATATGTTATGGTGAGCAATGCTTGATGTGTGTGTTTCAATTATGTGCTATTGGGAGCATGAC
>JAGFZM010001410.1:80508-100138 GCA_017657215.1 Limnothrissa miodon | reverse complement strand
GGGAGAGTATGGGATGAATAACACCACACTACACTTGCTGGACTGATATGATATGACTAAATTGTGTTCAGCGGTTTGACTGCATGTTTGCTTCTGATTTGAGAAACTAAATTAATGTCAAATGCTGTCTTGCATGCATTGCCCAGGGTAACTCTTTACAAAGCCTTTAAAAGCCTGAAGCCTGAATGGTTCAAACTCTTGCGTCTAGGGCCTCTAATGCCCACATCTCCAGGTTGAGTCTAGATACTGTCATTATCAGTTCTGTAATAGACTGCATTGGTCCCAAGCTTATATGCTCAGTTAGTCCGTGTTGGTGGAAAGCTTAAAGCATAATGGGTAGTGACCGACAAATGCAGTAATATGCAAATTAGTCATCCTTAACTTCATGCAACATGACAATATGTAATTCTGTGTATGGACGATAGAGAAGTATCATGCAAAAAACTGTCAAATGTTGTCCTTTCCATGGTACACACTCTGTGTGTGTAACCAGAGAGGTGTGTATGTGTGTGTGTGTGTGTGAGAGAGAGTGTGTATGTGTGTGTGTGCGTGCGTGCCCGTTTGTATTTATTTCCAACTCCCTGCATTTATTTTACACAACAGCTGTTGGCTGGTGGTCATGGGATCTGCCTGTCCTGTCTGTGCTGTTCTGTGCCTCATACCTCCACTCCTTGGGTAAAGGCCACAGCTCATAGAGAAGGCCTACAGAGACGTGGGTTTGAAATGTGCCGTGCAAGCAGGAGCTGAAAGAGCTTCTTTTCCAACAAAATGTGAGAGAAATTATAAAAAATCTGAATCTGTTTCAAAGTGAATTATGTAATATTGCATGTATTTTGGTCAGATAGGACCAAAGATTTGTTCTTTCATACAGAATATTTTAAAGGGTCTTTTTTATGCTTGTCAGTTATGGCTGACAGACTTGAAAGAACTTGAGAGTTCAACTGATGTTTGTTGCAGCTGCGAGCATATTTAGCATGTTATTTACAGAATCTTTCCACTGGGTTCACTGGCCCCTGATTGACTGTATAGACTTAGTGACTGAAAGTAACTAGAAATGCACCCACCACAAGGAGCATTCAGAGAGGCTTGTGAGACAGGCTTGAGGTTTAGAATGTGCTAGAAGAAGCCTGAGTGGTTTGAAGTCTTCATTTTGTATTTTGCCTCTGCTGCTCACATCTCCAGGTTCTGTCTAGACTTTCAGTAATCAGTTTGGTGAGAGAGGTGGCATTGGTCCCGAGCTTAATTTGTGTCATATTACTCTCTGTTGTGTGTGTGTGCGTGTGTGTGCATGTGTGCGCGTGCCTGTGATCCCTGTGGCATTCCTCCTGAGGCCTGGTCATCAGACACGTTAACGGAATACCTTAACTCCCAAGCTGGAGATATGTGGTGTGTGCATGCATGTGTGTGTGTGTGTGTAGGGCGAGGTGAGCGGGAACCGGGCGGCGGTCCTGAAGGTTGAGAAACCAGCCTTGTTGATGGGCTATAGATAGCATGTGATGCCATTGAAGAACGACTCCTAGTGACCCTCACCACTCCTCTCCCCTCTCACTCCCGCTCGAAAGCCTGCCGTGATCAGAGTGCTGAAATAGCTCCTCTCAGAAGCTTCTGCTCAAACAGGCATTTCAATTTGATATCAACACATGCAGGCAGTTACTACCGAAGAGACCTTACCTTAATAGTACATAACATGTATACACAATCATGAGGGATTTGCCTGAAATTATACTTTGAGATTGAAAAACAAAACAACAAACCAAAACTAAAACATTCAGATTAAATAAGCACATACTGTGGGAAAAGGTTGTTGATACTGTAATGTGCCTTTACTTTGTTGCAGACATTGGGCTACAGTGGCCATGGCAGCAATTTCACTTCCCTGTGTTCTCTTTCAGAAATACTTGTCTGGTATTTGGCAGATTCCTTTATTTAAAGAGACACAAACTCGCAGCATGGGACTTTAACCCAGGTACCCCCCCCCCCCCTTGATAGCTCTACCCTTGAAGATACCTCTATTCAAGGGTAGTTATCACACATGAGTTCAATTAATATATTAGTACTGCAATTACGATTTCACATTCTTATGTAATTTTAACTGAATAACCAGGTGAAAAACATTATCCTTAAGACTTTGAAGAAGTTGTTTTGAGACTTGCTTAAGTGACTGTAAATCATTTTGATAGGATAAAAAACTCCATTTCCTGTTTATCTTGAGGCATTTCCTGATGGGTTGCTCACACCCATGGGAGGAGCAAGATCCAAGATGAGTGTTTTTCCCCTGGCAAGATCTTATTGTCATACGTGACAAAAGGAAAGAGTGAGAGTACAGAGGGGGATGACAGAGAGAGGAAGAGTCAAGGAAAGACAGAGGGAGATAGTGAAGGAGGGAGAGACAGAAGGAGACAGAGAGAGAGAGAGAGAGAGAGAGAGAGAAGAAAGGAAGGGGGGCAGATTACTCATTTCCCAGACATATGCATCTCTGCCGAGGCATCACATTGAGATGCTTTCCTTAGAGGGGTATGGAGGCGAATGATGTGAGATCCCATGTCTGAGTTTCTACCATGAGATGGCTGAAAGTCTTTGCGCAAACTCTGGTCTAACCCCTTTTGGCCACATGTTACCGGGGCATAATTTCTTTACTTAAAACACATCATTCTATTTTGGACCGCTCGACGAGATGACCACTATTCAAGAGAATCGGGTAACAAGACTTTTGTAATTTGGTCATGGCTTTTCTTTAATATGGGGCAACAGGGCTTTTGTAATTTGGGAGGTCATTGGTTTTCTGTAATATTGGGTAAAAAGATTTTTGTAATTTGAGGGTCATGGCTTTTCTGTAATATTGGGTAATGAGGGTTTTCAGCCTATTTTGTGCATAAATGAGAGTGTAGGGAGGGCATAGAGAGCAGAAATGGAAGGACTGCAAAGAGATGGCGTAGAGTGATGGAAAGGTGATGAATTGTAACAGTGCTTCTGAAGATCGGCATGTGTGATGGAGTGTTGGGGGGGCAGTTATTGTGTGCATGTGGGTTGGTGGGGGGGGGGGGGGGGGGGGGTGTTGCAGTTTATGTGTTCATGTTGGAAAGAGGGGTGCGGGGCAGTGGGCTGTGTGTATGAGGTGTTTCTGTAATGCTTTTTTCTGTAATATCAGCAACATGGCTAATGTAATATTTCTCTGTCATTTCTTATTACTTTCTCTTCTTGGATCAGTGGAAACAACTAACAACATAGCTTACATTGTTGATGAGGATGAGAAAAGTATAGACCTATATGACCATTTTTTTTTACAGTTTGATAATTTACTTACAAAGTTTAGTCCCGGTTTTAGTGTGTGATCAACCGCATATCAAACATGTCAAAGTTCACACATGCGCAGGTCAGGATACTAAAGTCTTAGACCTCTTTCCTGGGAATGCCAGCTATTCCGAGGAGGTCCTTCCACTTATTGTCTACACACAAACAGGGGATTGATGAGCAGCTCAGGCTGACCTTAACAAAGAGTGTGTTGTGGGAACGTTTTGGTCAGAACCCAAGAAGTCATTCAGTTTTATGTGACAGTTCTAAATCTGTGCAAAGCAATATTGAGGGCACTATATATAACCCATTGGTTATAGCCACCCCAATGGTTCTGATGGATCCATCAGTGATTGTTGTGTATGAATCAGTAACCCACTCTGCAATGCTTATTTGGTTCTGATGGTTCTATGATCGTCCTCTGCAAGGAAAATATATTAGAATCATGAGCCATTTATCTAATTAAGTTTATGGCATCTCTTAACTCGATTAAGTATGGAAAAATTACTCAAGACTTAAATGGCCATTCAGCTTCCCATTCTTGCTGTTTTTGCTAAGCAGTGGTCAGCATAGTTTCAGTGTGAGGGAAGTACCCCTATTCATTGAGTTGAAACAGCAAATGTGTATTTTCTGTTTGTTGTGGATGGGAAAGTGCAGAACTACCTCCCATGGGAAAGTTGGAACAGCAATATATCTGGCACTTGCATCACTGATTAGTTAGTCTGTGACAATGCAGAGGATCGACAGCCTTCTTGATTTTTTTCAAACACCAGTCTGCTACTCAACCTATAGCCACAGGACTAGATCTGAGATGGGTGAATACTGGTAAATACCTAACCCTTTACTGTCCATCTCAATTATATACGTAAATAGAATGTGTAAAATTACATGAACTTAGAATCCATGTTTTTTTTTTTAATTCCTGTTCTGGGTTTTAGTGAAGTTCACTGGTATTTTCCACACACATTTATCCAAAGCGACACAGGTGGGGTTTGGGAATCAAACCCAGGTCACTGCATTGTCGGTCAAGTCCCATAACTGCTTCTCCCCTACGTTTGCTTTAAATGGGCTACCATGGCAGAGTGCATATCCAGGCCACTCATTTAGTATACTAGGTTAGTGGATCCCTTCTGAATTCAAAATTGATTGGATATGGCCGTGTGAAGCACAAGTCATCACATTTAACAAAGACTTGCCACTTCTCCTAAAGTGCTCTCTTTTTCTCACTGGTCTTGTGAGTTTGAATTGAATCAGCAGCAACAACATTAAAGCCTCTATTAATGGTTCCTCAGTGGTCTCCACTGTGTATAGCCAATTCAACCTCTGGATGCCTCTCACAAGACAAACCTGCCACCCGTAGTAGCAGTAATGACACAGCGAAGCATTATCTGTGAGCCCCTACTGTGTGGAACGCATGGTATTAGACAGGAGCATGGGCCAGTGACAATGAAGAATGGAGAATGGAGATCATTGTTAGCTAGGTGTAGGACATATATTAGCTCATATTAGTGAGGTAATATACATTATATATCAGTGCATTTGTCACTCTCGTAGCCGGAATGATTTGAATTTTTGAATTGGCAGGCATAGAAATGAAAGTTTTCTGTCCTAGCTTGTGTGAATGAGGTAGGGCTCTTTGGGGTTGTTTTTTGTCCTCAGTCTTTTGTCCTCAGTCTTTTGTCCTCAGTCAGGGTTTAATCAATGTTGGGAAAAAGCTGTGGCCAAAAATAGTTAAGTCTCTCTCTCTTACACACACACACACACACACACTTATCTCAGACACACACACACACATTTCTTTCACACACACTCTAACTGTGCATGTATATGTCTGTCTTTGCTCTCGTTATCAATTCTGATGCAGTGGATGTGGAATTCTGGCAAAAGCCCAGCACTCTGGCGATGCCTGCCCCAGATAATTAAGTGTATGACCTCAGCTTTAACAGGCTCTAGGAACAAAAAAAACATCTGGGTATTTCTGCAAAACTTTCATCACAATATAATTCAACATTTCAACCACAGCCACAAGAGTGTCCGCCTTATTCCGAGACATGTTTACGTCAGCAACAAATATCACCCTTCCCTTTGATACGCCATAGTTCAGAGGTTGCAGGTCTGACCTGGAGCCTGTGACGGTGTAGCTACCATGAATGCCTTAGATCACAAAGCTTCTGCAGTGGCCAGCCTAATTTTATGCTGGAATACTTGGTATTCATTACACGGTATTTAGTACTGACATTACATAACACACACTTGCAACTAAGAGAGAATGTTTCAAGAGACACTAAAAAACCACACTAGTATCTGCACATGAATTTTCACATTTAAGATAGCTTTAACAGATTCTTAAGAGAGTTTTATAACATTACATTATTGATCTAACAATACCAATTTTCAGATAGCAGTTGGTGTAGGAACTAATTTGAGCCAGAGCATTGTAGGCACTTGTTTTTAAGGCAAGGCCGATATATGTACCAATATACTAAGTTCAGATGTGAAATATCCTCACATATTTCTGAAACCATTTTCAGAAAAATGCGATAGTAAAAAAAATAGTAGTTTAAGTATTGTTTTTACTTACTAATAATCAAATTGAAGTTTGATAAGAGTTGACTTTCTAACTAGAAATTATAAAAGAATAATTTCTATAGTTAGAAAGTCAACTCTATCAAACTTCTATACCATGGTATATAGAACTACTATATACCATGATAAGTAAACATATAGCGACATTTTACATCCATGTACACAAGACTTTTCTCAGTCGCATCAATACACGTATGCCATATAAATACATGTTGCCTACGAGTCTCCTGCATTAAAGGCCCACTAAGCAACATTTTTCAGTTAATTAATCCGTTTCATACTGTTTAGGATGCTAACATGAGTCATTACACGGCGAATGAACGGTGTAGAATGCGCCACTGTGGCCTACAACGGTAGATACAGCATTTGCAATGTTCAACAGCAGCGGCCCGCCTCCAATAGAATGCAGTGCAATACAATGCAATACAGCGGTCTTTAGAGGAAGCTCGTGAGAGAAAAAAACAGAATGTTCCTTAGCCCTGCTTTAAAAATCTCTGTCATTATTTATATGACCATACGGACACAGATATAGTCTACTGGTGATTCAATAAGTCACTTTTGTCAATTACAGTATATCGCTGTATCAGGCCAACATGAAGTTCAGGTGATGAAATGGTATGCCTTAGATAAGCGTGCAGAGGGGAAGAAAGCCTGTCATTTGGCCTGCATCTGTGATGTTCTCTGTAATAGCTATCATTACAGAAGTAAGGTGATGAAAACTCTCTTCTCTTTATACAATTAATTATTTTATTTTATTTTCTCTACATTCCAAGGTCAAGGGACTTAATGGTGATATGATAGCAAATAACCCCTCACTCCTCCAGTCTTAAACATATATGTATGTATTTTTCCATATCACTTGAAGTTGTTTACTTAGGCCACACCAATAAAATTAGTTAGTTCTCGGATTTTTTCAGGAAAAATATGGAGCGAGCGAGCAAAATAAAAAAAAAAAAAATGTTCTGAAGGTAAATCTCTCAGTTAATGTTCATTAAAGACATTTACTCATGTGATTAGGAATAACTAAATGTGGCCTAATTTATAAACTTAACTTTCACACCTCACAGCACACTTTTTGTCATGCAGGTAAGGCAATGTACAAAAATTCATAATTCTGTCATTCTATGTTATGTAAAGGTTTGACGGTTAGTCATTTATTTAAGAGTTTGTGAATTTAAGCACCAAGCAGGCTGGCTGTGGAGTTGAGGTATGACATATAATGTAGACTACCTCCTGTAGCCTAAGTTCAAACTCATTTTGTCACAGTTCATCACAGGGCATTAGAACGTCAAAATCGCATTGATTCACCAGATAACAATTAGATAGTGACTAGAGGAATATTCATCAACGTGCAGTCACGTGGATCTAGAAAAGAGACGTTTTTTTTGCATGAGAAACAGAAGCGTGTGTGTGCGCGCGCGCGAGGATGTGAGTGTGTAGGGACATGCTATTCATTTATTTATTTATTGATTGATTTCGAAACACTTTGAATGGGTTTTTTTTCGCCTCTCAATCAATGAAATATCAAACTCACCTCCACAGAGTTGCACAAGCAGACTGCTCTCGGCACCGTGAGTACAAGTGCACATCCTCTTTCATTTCAATGCGCTTGTCAAATGTTTTTCTCTTCTGATCAAATATTATAATAATTGCAAACACTGGCCTAGCAGAATCCCGTTCCACTGGCATCTTTCCTCATATCATGTCTCTTGTCTCTTGCGCTCTGAAGTGAAAGGCGCAGTTTGGTTTTCGACGTCACGTGAACGCAGCATGCTGTTTTTTTTTTCAGTATTATAGATATCAGCCACGGTGTTTTTTATGTTCGTGTGAGTTCGAATTCAATTTTATTTTTATTTAATTTTGCATTTTTTTCAAGCGGCGAATCCGAGAACCAACTAATTTTATTGGTGTGGCCTTAACTAGATTTAAATTTTAAGAATGAGCAGGCAACTCAATGCTGTGCTGTTGCCCCTCATGGATGGGATTGGCAAACAGGATGTGGTGGGCCTAAGTTTGGTAATTACCAACCAAATACCAAACACCTGAATAAATTAATATCAATCAAATATTGGTTATTTTATGTATTTAATGCAAAGCATGCCACTCAGACCGATTTTAATGTGCTCATATCTAGGAGCATAAGAGCCAGAGAGATCAGATCTGGTCAGCTGTCACAGTGAGGATATCCTGAATCAGAGCTTTTAAAGTTTTTCGAGCACGTGTTCTCAACATGATTGTAACTCACCAAGACCACCAGGCTGGTGACTGGCTTCTAACCTGACAGCAGACTGTTTCCCACTGAGCTGAACATTTCTGTGCTTTTCAGTTTGTTATACATACTAATTATGTCCTCTCCTTGGACACTGCAGAACTGAGTAATGTGGGAACTATTACTTCAACTAGTTCTGACCTTGATTGTTATAGCTGACATGGTAATTGTTCGGAGTGTGTTCCAGCCTACGTGTGCACTAGATCACAACCACAGTCTGTCTCTAGAGATGATTGCAACCGTGCTCGTGTAGGTGTTTGCTCTTCAGACAGGGCTGGGAGCACGACAGTGGTGCAGATGTGTGTCAGGGCCGTAGGCTAAATAAAGCCCCCAGGTTGAGCTATGTGAAGCACGTCTGTCCACCGGCCCGCCCGCCTCTCTCACACCCTCCTCCAGGCAGAGCATCCCAATAGCCTAGGTCAGAGCAGTTGTTGCCATCACTCACACATTGGGGCCCAGAGCACTGGCCGACCAGACCCTCCACCCCACCCACCACCCCAGAGACTGTCCCTGCATGCTCAGGGTGGAGTGATAAACAAGTGTCTCTATGCCACTCTAAATTATGCAGAGAGCCTCCAGTGGTCTGGGAGGGTTGTCTATATGTACTTTCATGTGCATGTTCAGCATGATGTATGTCCGGAGGTATAGTGTTCTGACAGTTCCAATGCACTGCAATGACACTTTGCCAGCAATCCTAGCCATAAATCTGTGTAAATCTGCATAAATCTGTGAGCTCATTAGCAAGTCTCGGCATGTCAGGTGGAATGGTAGATAAGCCCATCAATGTGGAGCTATAAAATAGGGCCTTGGCAATATTGAGGAACTAAAATCAGTTTGCAAACAGTATTTAAAAAGGTTAATCAACCAAACAGACAAGGTAATGTGTTTCATCATGTGTTAAATTATATCTACCAACAACCCTGAAGTTGGCTACTCAGAATACCCATGCAGATTAATAAAAGTCTACACACCAGAAAGTGTCCATTAAGCACTTTCGGGCAATTCTCATTTACAGATTAAGCTGAATCCAGGACAAAAACTGAATTTTGAACAAAAAACGTGTAAGATTTACAGCTCATTAGCCTTGTATGGGGTAGCCATGGCTTCCTGTTTGGGCTTTAAACCAAAGGTGCCTGATCTAGTGCCTTTGGGCAAGGCTCAACCCCTCACTGCTCGTGCTCCCTGAGCACCACTGTACGCAGGCAGCCCACTGCACTGGGTTAGTGTGTGCTTCACCTCACTGTGTGTTCATTTTGGGTTAAATACAGAGACACTCAAATTCCGGGATCAAAATATATACTCTGCATAATATAATAATATATATTTGGTATTCCCACTCATCCAAAGGAAAAAAAAAAGTTAATTTTAACTGGTAATGTTGGTCCATTCTTACACAGAACTCTTACACTGTAATCTGGTAGAGTGACCAACTACAATATGTTTACGCTTCTCAGCAGGTTTCTGTCTGTGCAGGCGGCCATTAAGGTGCAAGCGGCTTGGCCTTGTGTAATGTGTTATGCGTCCTTGTGACCCGGTGTGGAATGAGGGGTGCGCTGGCACGGAATAGTGTACAGTCTCCTGATGCTGACCAGAAACCTGAGCTTTCACCACCGGGAGGGTGGGGCACTCAAATTCCTACCATCTCCCTCTCTCTTTTCATCTGTCTCTCTCTCTCTGTGTCCCTCCACTCAGTGAAGACAACCATGTAGCTGTTTCTCGCTCTCGCTCAGTAGAAGCACACTCTTTCTCCCCCCTCCTCTCGTTTTCTCTCTCTCTCTCTCTCTCTCTCTTTCTCTCTCTCTCACCCCCTCCCACCACTCAGCAATTCTGTCTATTTGTCAGAAGGGGAAGCCTGTCATGGAAAACATTTTTGTGCACCCAAGTACACTGCAGTCAGTGATATGATGATTTACATCACTTTGCTAGTTCATCAAAAAATACACATCTAAAATTTAAGTGCAAAACAAGTGCAAATATTACACATTGCAAGAAGAAAATCTGAGATCACAGTTATTTAATATAATTTGGACTGGTGATATTTTATTTATCTCTTTTGTCTGTTTACTCTGTACAGCAAGATATTTCAAAGTTTTTCGGTGAACAGGATCTTACTGATGCTGCACTTACTCTTACTGAGCTGCACTGTCAAGATAAATCATTCAGGGATCTGAAAGTACTAAGTCTATAGGGGTGTTGATCTGATTTTACAAGATCATTTTAACAGCAAGACTGCAGGTGTGAGGAAAAACTACCACACCAAAACCACTGATTTTAGCTTTTTGATATTGTGCTACAGTCTGGCTATGGGCTGTGCCTGCTATAGACTATCCCTCATAGTGTTTTTGAGTTAGCATTTTCCCTTAGAGGTGTTAATGTTAAGGGTAATATGATGTGCTATCCTACTAATTTACCCTGTTCTATATATATATATAAGCAAGCATATACTTATTCATATTCATTACAGAGCTTGCTTGCTTATATACATATATATATATATATATATATAAGCAAGCATATACTTATATATGAATAAGTATATGTTGTATGCTGTATATATTTACATGATAAATAAGGTTACTAATTTGTATGCAAACCTGTTGGCTTGTTTTTCAGACTCTGACAGAGATTTGGAAGAAAGTCGTGCTTTTTCACAGACAAGGGAACCAACTGTAAGTCATCAATGCAGTAAAAAGTAGCCTACTGTATAATTACACTAAGGATGTACAGTATGTATGAGCACAGGTGTGGTTATGATCATATACCATATTCTTAAAGTGATATTAGACGATTTCAGCCTATACCCCTGTTGTGATCAATTTGCAATAGACCATAGACCAAAGAGTAGACTGGCAGTTTACACTAACCAGATGAGGGCATCTGAGTTTTCATGTGGTAAGCAATAGCTTTGAGGACTGAATTAATGCATATGTCAACGGTTGAGGTAACTTTTGCAACAACCGAACCGAACAAACTTACCTAATAAGTGCCCTGTGCCATGTATCAAATAAAGAAACTTGTACCTTTCCTGCTTGTTGTTGTTGTAGCAGACGTCTAAGCCAAACCTCTACCTGTGCACAGGTAAAAGACAAAAGGCGGTCACCCCCGTCGGACAGGCCTCAGACTGTCCCTCACCTCAGCCCCCACCAGGAGGATCAGGAGAGCCTAGAGAGAGTTGTGAGTCTCTGACACACTCTTCCTCGCACCACAACATTAGACACTGCACTCACAGACCACAAAAAGTAACATAAATGGCATCCACATTATTGCGTTTTTATTTGAAACTGAAACAAATTGTTGTAACAGCACTATTCATCCAGAATAATAGATTTAATAAAGAATACGCCATTAAAAGATAAGAATTGTCACAGATGTTGCAGATCCATATTGCAACTGTTTTACAACAGACTTGTTAGAAAGATATGTTAGATTTTGTGAGCCCACTCAGCAGACTGCACTTTCGTCTGGGTTAATACACATCACCATTGACATACAGTTAGGTGCGATGCTGGCTAACAACTGCAGCCAGCTGCAGCATGCTAGGTGAATTATTGCTGTTTCATGTAACTATACACTTTACTGATTTGTTTTATACTGTAGTCCAAAGTTGCAGCAACCCTACTCGGACCAACAAACTTAAAACATTGTTCTGATTCAACAGTTGTGAGACAAACTTGTCATATCTTAGTGTAGCACACATCTTATAGAGAACATTAATGGAGGTAGATGTCAAAGTGCCAACGGTAACTTAACCTTATTTCTTACAAAGTACTCTGCCACATCACAGCAGGTGTCTTACTGTTACTCGCAGGTGATACAGAAGAGTGCAAAAGGAGAGAACTCTGCCCTTCTTGCATACACAACAAAACTAGCCTGGCTTCCGCGACAAAGCTTATAGAAGCTTAGTCTGGCCATGCTACATTACTAACCGTGTTCTGGGAGGCGGGCTTAACCTGCGTCCATCAGATGCCTCTGTATACTACTTGACGAATCTACAACCAATCAGATCACTCATTCCGATGACAAATGCGTAAGCTCGTTTGTCATAGGTGCTCACTGATTTTGGAAAAATAATTCCTATAAATCGGCACGATGGCCATACTGACTTGCTCAGGAAAATTAAATGTAGTGTCACAGGAAGTAAGGGCGGGCCCAGGCTACAACTGAACTGCAGCATTCATTACATTAAAAATTATGTTAAAAATTACAGGAGAACTTTAATCGCAGCAGTAGATACAAGGTGTATGAACACAACACATTTTATTTCTGGTAGTGAAACATACCAGTCTTGATGAAGACATTCAATTTAATTACACTGGATAATTATGTTGTCTGTAGTAATTGTAAAATGAAAATGTAATGTTTAAGGTCGTTCTACTTACAATCAGTGACCTGGTTTGGATTCTGATCACAACTTTGATTCTGAGACAACTTTACATTTTAAATAGTGGGGATGGTGGATTCTAAAATTCTCTGCTTTATAATGTGGGGAATGACAGAAAAAAATGTGTGAACCACAAAGACAGATACAAACCTACTGCTTGGCATGTCATGATAACTTTTTTTTATACATGATATACAGTATAATCTCTGAATGTGATATTTTTGTCAGTGGTTACAGTATGCCTCTTCTAGGCCTTTCTCTTATTCTTAACTGCAGTTTTGTTGTCCCAAGCTCAAACACTGTGCTTGGTTCGTAGAAGCCGTAGAAGACATATTCACAACAACGGAAGGACATTCTCTTTTCAAACAAAAGGCCAAAACCTTGAATGTCATCTCCCACCCATACCATCTGCTATCTCTATATCATCTGAGTTTCAGGTGCAGAAGGAGAAACTCCATGCAGAGCTGAAACAGGTGTTGAGTTTGAAACGCAGCCAGCTAAGAGAGATGTCACACTCTTCCCAAACAGAAATGGACAGCCCACCACCACAACAATCCACCATAGAGGTAGGCTCTACAAAAACATCCTCATCCAGAGAGTATGGGGGGATATCTATATATCTATCTAAGACGTGGGTAGCACGTAAAGGTGTATGCAAAAATGTGCGAGGTTAAACTATATAGGGAAAAATGATGAACTGCTTCCAATATGATTTCAGTTCACTTTTGTTTGTACAGGTTACATTAATGCTGATACTCTTCTACAGTGACCTCAACATCAGCTTTTAAAGTGTCAGGCCACCATTTGTAGAAATAAGTCCATTTACACAGATCAGCATCACGCTTAAAAGAAACAAATATTTCCGGTAATTTTCCCATTTAGATGTCGTCTCATCACCAGTTGGAAAATGTAATAATACTTGCAGAAAATGAAACGTGGCAATTTCCTTGGTTTAACTATCTTGGAACAATAATCCAGTTCAGCGTAATAATCACGTTTGCTGTGTTTGTTGGACTATATTTCAGGGGTTGCGTGATATGAGTGTGCTGCTGCACCCATAGACTGTATATAGCTGCGCCACACTACATGCATTGATCATTACGCAGAAATGAGAATAGTTCCAAACCAATTTGTCCAAAGAAATCGCCACATTTCATTTTCTGAAAGCATTATTACATTTTCCAACTGGTGATGAGACAACATAGTTTTAGACTCAGGGATGCGCCTCATACCATTGGAAAGGTGACACCCTCAAGTTTTTTCTAGAAGATATATGTATGGACACAGAGTTACAGAGGTTGGAACTAAGTTTTTCCGCTTATTCAAATGTCTATGAACTAACCAAGATATGAAGGTACCATCCTTATGATACCCCCAAATGAAAAAAATCTAAGCCCTAACTCTATCTCTCAGCTTGTTACACAAAAAAATTTAAGTCAAAAGACCAAAAATATGATTTTTGAATATACATTTTTGTAAAATATGCGTTTTGCTTGGGTTGGTTTCAAATGAAAGCTAAGACCCTGGGCTTTCATGTCTGTTTGCTTGATTTGAAGTTCTTCTGGCATTGAATGACACAAGCGTCCCACAGGTGGGACGGTGTGCCTTAAGGGGTTCATTAATGCATTATTAATATGTTTACTTGTTTTTTATGATAAATTGCCTTAATGATTTTAATATATAACTAATATTAACCTTATATTATCACTTCATATCTTATGTTATGCCATTGACACAGGAGATTGCCTCTGAGTTGGTTGAGGTTGTCGTGGAAACAGAAGCTGAAGCAGGAGCAAGTGGATACAGCGTAATAGGTGGAGGAGAGAGGGGAATCTTCGTCAAGGAAGTCCTGAGAGACTCCCGGGCAGCTAAACATTTGAGCCTTCAGCAGGGTAAATATAAAGTTAGTGTGTCTGATAACCTGGATAAGGAATAATATATTTAACGAGTATTAATAAGATTTAGAAGACATAGGGGGAAAATTGATCTTAAACATTTAAAAAGATCCCATTGATTAATTAATTATACAGTATTTGATTCCAATGAATTCTATAAGAAATAAATTGAGTTAAAGACTGAATAACCTAAAACACACAAAGTGAGTCACACTGTTTTAACAAATTTTAAAAAACATGCTTTAACATCTCTTTTCTTTCTTCAGGTGACCAACTGCTCAGTGCTAGAGTCTACTTTGACAATGTGAGATATGAGGATGCACTGAAGATTTTGCAGTGTGCAGAACCTTACAAAGTCTCTTTCTTCCTGAAGCGGACCATACCTCGCAATGAAGTTACTCTGCATCCTGGTGCAGTCAGCGCTGAACTCAAAGGACCCAAAGCCAAAGTGCAGAAAATGGTACATTGAAGAGCTTTTTAAAATGTTGTATTGCCCATTGGACAGCAATAAATACACAGTTTTGACTAAAAAGAGTGTATATGTTTTTTACAGAGTGTCAAAAGCATCAAACCATTCAAGGCAAAGAAAAAAAGGGGAGGACGATTTGGATTGAAAAGGCTAAAGGAGAACAAAAAGGCTAGAGCTGGAGCGGACGTAGAGATGGAGGGACCTCCTGGAAGGTCGGACACTAACTCTGTGGATGTGGAGTTTGCATTTCCTAAGCTCAAGCTTAAGAAAGGCAGCAAGGCCACCACTGAAGCGTCAGGGAAAGCTGAGGGTGTGGCTTCCATGGGCAGGAAGAAGAGCAAGATAAGGTTTCCCCGGATGAGAATGAAGGTTGGGACCAGTGGGGACGGGCATGTTGGGGCTGATGTCACAATACCACAAGGAGATAAATTGAAGGTGAAGGGCATGACAATCTCTAAAAACAAAAAAGCCAAGATAGAGCACTCATCACAGGACACTCTGGAATTTAAACTCCCTAAGGGAAAACTGAGGGAGGCTGAGGGATCAACAATCAGCCACCCTGAGGTGGAGATGTCTTTTGGTTTGCCATCTGAAAAGGGACAGGCAGTGACCGAGTCGGACACTGGCTCTGGAGCCAAGTTGAGGATGCCAAAGCTAAAGCTGCCCAAGGTCAGGTTGTCTTGTCACTCTGATGAGTTAGATGGAACAACCAATATTGAGGGCTCAACTAAAACCAAAGTAAAAATGCCATCGGTTGACATAACAGCACCAAAAGCTGACCTTGAGGTTTTTGGTGGGAAGGCAGAGGATCAAAGAGAATTCACAGTTACCGGAGGTGATGAAGCAACAAAGAAACTTCTGTCAGGGATAAAACTGCCGACTATTGATCTCTCTGTCCGGCAGCCAGATGTTGATCTGCATTTCCCAAAAACAAAGGGGTCTGTAGATTTGCAGAGTAAAACGTCTGACTCAAAAGATCCCAATATCAAATTAAAAAAAATACATCTGCCTGATATAGATATATCCCTGCCATCAATGGCAGTTGATTCTGGTCAAAGGAAAGGGGATGAGATTGATGGCACATTTTTGTCAGGGGCAAAAATGAAAGCCCCACAATTAGACATTTCTATTCCAAAGTTACCTGAAGGTACTAGGAACCTTCCTGATATTGATGTTTCTCTTTCAAAGATGCCACAGATGGACATTTCACTCCCAAAAGGTAGAGGTCAGGCTGATGGGGGCAACTGTGACCATGAGCTAAATGCTGGAGGACAACTCAGAATGCCTAATATAGATGTCAATCTTCCTAACTTGGATTTAGAGGGCCGCAATGTAAAAGGAGGAAAATTTGACGTGCCACCAGTTAATATTTCACTGCCAAAAGGCAAAGTAGAAGGAGACGTAAACATTCATAGCCAAAAGGGAAAAGAGGGTAAACACAAAATATCACCATTGGATATTTCTGCTTCAGAATGCAACATTAGACTAAAAGGGTCAGATGTGAAAGGCGGGAATTTCCACATGACATCACATGATATTTCTCTTCCAAAAGGAGATTTTGAAGGAAATGTTGATGCAGATGCCAAAACAAAAGGAGGAAAGTTTAAGCTACCGAATTTTGATATCTCCCTCCCAAAACCTAAAGGTAGAGAAGGTCAGATTGATATTGAAGGCCCTGATGTCAAAGGTGGAAAAATGCCATCAATTTCTCTTCCACACGGAAAAGCTGAACTAGATGTCAATTTGGAGGGAAATCTAAAAGATGATGAGTTTAAAATGTGTGATATAACTTTACCCAAAATGCCAGACATTACTGTTGAGAAACCAGAGATGGGAGGAAAAATCTCAATGCCAGTAATTGACATTTCTATTCCCAAAGGTAGCAGTGAAGGAGATATGGAGATTAAAGGAAAGAGAGGTAAATCCCCGACATTTCACATGAATTTGCCTAAATTGAAGTCTCCTGATAGACAAATTGATATTCAAGGCTCTGAAGTCAAGATTGAGGAGTTTCACATGCCATCAATAGATATCTCACAACCAAAGGGCAGTTCTGGAGGAGATGTTGATGTAGATGTAAAAGGTGGCAAATTCAAAATGCCAACATTTGATGTGTCTCTTCCAAAGATGAAGGGTTCAGAGGATCAGATTGATATTGAAGGTTCTAAAGTGATGGGTGGAAAATTTTATACGCCATCAATCAATATCTCAATTCCAAAAAGCAATGTTCAAGGAGATGTTGATTTGGATGCCAAAGGAAAAGGAAAATTCAACATGCCATCAGTAAATATTCCTCTTCCAAAAGGAAATGTTGAAGGAGATACTGATATGGATGTCAAAGCAGAGGATGGTAAATTCAAGGTGCCAACATTTAATGTTTCCCTTCCAAAACTGAAAACGCCAGAGAGTAGAATTGATGTTGAAGGCCCAGAAGTCAGAGCTGGAAGGTTCAACATGCCGTCACTTGATATCACACTTCCTAAAGGTTATGTTAAAACAGATGCTGATATTGAAGGAAAAGGAGGCAATATCAAAATGCCAGGTTTTGATGTTTCACTTCCTAATTTCAAATCCCCTGAGGGGAAAATTGATATTGAAGACACTGAAGTCAAAGGGGGAAGGTTTCCCATGCCATCTGTCAGCATGTCACTTCCAAAGGGAAAAGTTGAGGGACAGGCTGACATCAAAGGAGGAAATATGAACATGCCATCTGTAGGTATAACTTCACCAAAAGGGAACATTGAATGTGGAGCAACAACAAAAGGTGGAAAATTTAAGATCCCAAAAATTGGTATTTCACTACCAAAAAGGAAAAAAGCAGGCAAAGCAGTTAATATAGAAACACCAGATATTGAAGGGGGGACAAATGATGTACCAAATATTGACATTTCTCTACCTAAAGAAAATACTGGGGGGAATGCAAAACTGGAAGGCAAACTGAAAATGCCTACATTAGATGATTCCCTTCCAAAATATAAGGGTCCTGCAAGTCAAATTGAAATTGAAGGTCCTGAAGTGAAGGGTGGAAAGTTTAGCATGCCATCAAAAGACATTTCACTTCCAAAAGGAAATATAGATGGAGATAGTGGCAATTTCAAGATGCCAACACTTGATGTTTCCCTTCCAAAGTTCAAATTGCCTGAAGGACACATTGATGTAGAAGGTGCTGAAACCAAAGGTGGAAAAATCAACATGCCATCAATTGATATCTCTCTTCCAAAAGGCAGTGTAAGGGGAGATGTTGATGTGGACTTTGATGCTAAAGAAAAAGGTGGAAAATTCAAGATGCCAACATTTGATGTTTCTCTTCCAAATTTCAAAACTGAGGGCAACATTGATGTAGAAGGTCCAGAAATCAAAGACGCAAAGTTCAACTTGCCGTCAATTGATATCTCTCTCCCAAAAGGCAATGGTGAAGGACATGGAGATATAGATGTTGATGGCAAAGGAAAAGGTGGAAAATTAAAACTGCCGACATTTGATGTTTCTCTTCCGAAATGTAAGTCTTCTGAGGGCCATATCAAAGTAGAGGGTCCAGAAGCGTCAAGTGGAAAATTCAGCATGCCATCAATTGATGTTTCACTTCCGAATAGAAGCATTGAAGGAGATGTTGATGTAGATGCTAAAGAAAGTGGAAAATTCAAGATGCCAACATTTGATGTTTCTCTTCCAAAGTTCAAAATTCCTGAGGGCCACACTGATGTAGAAGGTTCGAAAATCAAAGGTGGAAAGTTCAACTTGCCATCAGTTGATATTTCTCTTCCAAAAGTCAGTGTTGAAAAGGATGTGGATGTAAATGTTGATGCAAAAGGAAAAGGTGGAAATTTCAACATGCCAACATTTGATGTTTCCCTTCCCAAGTTCAAATCATCTGAAGGACACATTGATGTAGAAGGTCCAAAAATCAAAGGTGGAAAAATTAACACGCCATCAATTGATATTTCTCTTCCAAAAGGAAGTGTTAAGGGAGATGTTGATGTGGACCTTGATGCTAATAAAAAAGGTGGAAAGTTCAAAATGCCAAAATTTGATGTTTCCCTTCCAAAGTTCAAAACTCCTGAAGGCCACATCGATGTAGAAGGTCCAGAAATCAAAGGTGGAAAGTTCAACTTGCCATCAGTTGATATCTCTCTTCCAAAAGGCAGTGTTGAAGGAGATATAGATGTAGACATTGATGCAAAAGGAAAAGGTGAAAAAATCAGCTTGCCAACATTTGATGTTTCCCTTCCTAAATTTAAATCACCTGAGGGACACATTGATGTAGAAGGTCCAAATATCAAAGGTGGGAAAATTAACACGCCATCAACTGATATTTCTCTTCCAAAAGGCAGTGTTAAGGGAGAGGTTGAGGTTGACCTTGATGCTAATAAAAAAGGTGGAAAGTTCAAAATGCCAAAATTTGATGTTTCCCTTCCAAAGTTCAAAACTCCTGAAGGCTACATCGATGTAGAAGGTCCAGAAATCAAAGGTGGAAAATTCAACTTGCCATCAGTTGATATCTCTTTTCCAAAAGGCAGCGTTGAAGGAGATATGGATGTAGATGTTGATGCAAAAGGAAAAGGTGGAAAAATCAACTTGCCAACATTTGATGTTTCCCTTCCCAAGTTCAAATCACCTGAAGGACACATTGATGTAGAAAGTCCAAAAATCAAAGGTGGGAAAATTAACATGCCATCAATTGATATTTCTCTTCCAAAAGGCAGTGTTAAGGGAGATGTTGATGTGGACCTTGATGCTAA
>JAGFZM010001410.1:27429-79545 GCA_017657215.1 Limnothrissa miodon | reverse complement strand
GGTCCAGAAATCAAAGGGGGAAAGTACAACTTGCCATCAGTTGATATTTCTCTCCCAAAACACAGTGTTGAAGGAGATGCTGATGTGGATGTTCATGTCAAAGGAAAAGGTGGAAAATTCAAGATGCCAACATTTGATGTTTCCCTCCCAACATTTAAATCCCCTGAAGGTCACATTGACATAGAAGGCCCAGAAATAAAAGGTGAAAAAATTAACATACCATCCGTTGACATCTCTCTTCCAAAAGGCAGTGTTAGGGGAGATGGTGATGTGAACATTGTAGCTAAAGAAAAAGGTGGAAAATTCAAGATCCCATCAATTGATATTTCTCTTCCAAAAGGCCGTGTTGAAAGAGATGTGGATGTAGATGTTGCTGCAAAAGGAAAAGGTGGGAAATTGCAGATGCCAACATTCGACGTTTCTCTTCCAACATTGAAATTGCCTGAAGGACATGGTGATGTAGAAAGTCCACAAATAAAAAGTGGAAAAATTAACATGCCATCAATTGATATTTCTCTTGCAAAAGGCAGTGTTAGGGAAGATGTTGATGTTGGTGTTGATGCAAAATGTAAAGATGGGAATTTTAGTATTTCCCTTCCAAAAACTCATGCTGAAGGAGATATTGATGTCAACGGAAAGACAAAAGGTGGAAAATTTAAAATGCCCAAAATTGACGTCTCATTGCCAAAAATGAAAAGACCGGGGAGTGGCATATCCATTGAAGGAGCAGAGCTTGAGGGTGGAGAGAAGATCAGCATGCCAACAATTCCTATTTCTTTACCTAAAGGAAGTGTCTCCCTGCCAAAATTCAAATCATCAGAAGGAAAAATTGAAACCTCTGAAGTCAAGGGTGGGAAGTTTAACATGCCAACAGTTGATATCTCCCTTCCCAAAGGAAGTGCTGAGGGAGATCTTGGTGTGGATGGCAAGATGAAAGATAGCAAGTTAAAGATGCCCACATTTGATGTGTCCCTTCCTAAGTTTAAAGCGTCAGGAGGAGAAATTAATTTTGAAGGATCTGAAATGAAAACGGGTAATGTTTCACTTCATAAAGGAAAAATTGAGGGAGATTTTGACATTGATGATCAGGGGCAGAAAATCAAGATACCTTCTGTCGATATTAGTTTACCTAAGCTAATGAAGCCAGAAGGAGAAGTACATGTTGAGGGAGACATTTCAGGCAATGCAAGTAGCACAATAAAGCTTCCAAATGTAAAGATACCGTCAGTTAATATATCAGCACCAAAAGTTGACTTAGATTTTGGTCTCGCAAAGTCAAAAGATGATGACAGAGAGGATATTGAACTTTTGAAAGCTGAAGGGGGTAGACCATACTCTGGTGTGAGTTTTGACGTGCCTGATGTTACCCTGAAAATGCCAAAGATTTCTCTTCCAAAGTTTAGTGGAAAATCAAAAAGTGGAAGTATGGAGCTGGAAGGTCGTGGTTCAACACCACAGGTGGATGTTGGTGGTAGAACTCCATCTGTTCAGGTTGATCATGATATAAAATTAAAAGAAAAAATCAAAAAGCCTAAAATGAAAATGCCATTTTTTGGAACCTCTAAAAAGGATATAGAGGTTAACATTACTGGTCCAGGAGAGAAAAAGGAGAAGGAAGCAGACATCAAAATGCCATCTCTTGAGATTTCCCTACCAGCAACAAAAACACCAGAGCATGAAGTCTTGCTCCCCAAAACTGAGGTAGATGTTTCTGAGGCAGACATTAGAGGCTATGAAGGTGCACTGAAGATCCCCAAAATGCCCACTCTCAACATATCTGCACCTAAAATTGATGTTGATGTTGCTCTGCCCAAGCTGAAGCATGATGTGTCAGCTGATACTGAGATACACACAAACATGGAGGGAGAGAGTGGTAAAATTAAGCTTCCTAACATTAAAATGCCAACAATAGACATATCCATCCCAAAAGGAAAATCTGTGGACATCAAAACTTCAGATGTGGAACTTGAAAAACAGCGCGAAAAAATCCAAATGCCACATATTCAGATGCCAACAGTTGATGTGTCACTTTCAAAAGGCAAAGCTTTGGACATTACTGCACCAGAGGTTGACGTTAAAGGAGAAGGTGCAAAATTTAAGATTCCCACAGTAAAGATGCCTGGGGTTGACATTGCCCTCTCTAAAGGACATACTGGGGCACCAGAAGTAGAAACAAAAGGAGAGGGAGGGAAAACTAAGATGCCCAGTGTCACTAAACCAACATTTGATATATCTCTCCCAAAAATTAAGTCTGGTCAGATTGAAGCTAATTTACAGGGTGAAGGTGAGTGTGGAAAAGTCAGTCCAAAGGTAGATCAAGGTATATCACTTCCAAAAGGAAAATCTGCCAATGTCAAAGTCCCAAAAGTAGATCTTGAATTAGAAGGTGGAAAAATGAAAATGTTGGATGTCAAGATGACGAATATTGATGTTTCACCTCCATCAGGAAAGCTCAAAGGAGGTGACAAACCAAATTTGCACATTATTGGCGAAGGTGGCACAACTATGCAACTCAAAATGCCTCAAATCGATGTGTCCTTACCACATGTGAAAACTGGTTCAGATGATAGCAGGAGTGTTGTTCAGGGTGACAAGGCAGACACTGATGTCAAACAGGAAGGAGAACATAAGGGATTGAAAATCAAGATGCCAACAATTGACATAGAAGCACCCAAAGGGGATCTGGAGCTTAATATTGGATTACGGAAAAGTGAAGGAAAAAAGGATCGCCACAAAATTGAATTACCAGACAAACACCTTAATCCATCTGTGCATCAAGGCAAAGGGAAAGGGCCTAAAGTTAAAGGCACAAAATTCAAAATTGGCATGCCAAAAATGAAGAACCACACTGCAGACATTGATGTTAAACCAGAGAAGGAAGAGGAGGGAGTAAGCGGACGATTTAAGATTAAGAAAACAAAAGTGGGCAAAGACTCTGCACGAGAATTCACTGAGTCTGTTTCAGGTGAACCAGTTGCTGCTACAACGGGTTCAGATCATTGCATCAATACACCAAATATTCCAGAGTTAGATTTTGATATTGAAACTGCACCTGGAGATTCTGAAGTAGATAAGGGAACAAAAGTCAAATTTCACAAGTATGGTGTAGCTTTACCCACTATCTCTTCACCCGAAGCAGGAAAAATGACTGGAAAAGGTTCTTCTGTGCCCAATCCAGAGATTGAATATGAGGGTCCTAAAATGCCTAAAGTGACCAAAGCAGTTTTTGTTTTAGTAAATCCTCAGGCAGACAGTTCCGAAGTATCGGGTAATTTGATTTCAGAGGAGCTAGGCATACATGGCAAGGAGAATCAAAATAAAATGCCTAAAATTAAAGTGAAAGCAGGTTTGGGAAAGTCTGTCCCTAAAGGTAGGGAATGGATGGAATGTGGTGAAGGGGAGGTGGAGGTCAATGGGAAGTCAAAAACTAGTAAACTGAAAATGCCCAAGGTTGTGCTTACTCCAGGAAAGAGTGGCTCATTTGATGTGACCCCCAAAACATCTGACTCAGGAAAGGATGAAGTTGCTGGCCTAAACAATGAAAAAGACAGCTCAAAATATGTCAAGCTGAAGATGCCAAAACTTGAGTTCACGTCACCCTATTCAAAGCATGCCTCTGAGGAGGAACACCTTCAGATGAACACAAAATTGGTTGTGAAAGAATGTGACAAAGACGGCAAGGGGATAAAATCAGGGGAAATTACATTACAAGACTTCTATAAGACAGCCAAAAGAGAAGAGGTAGACACTGATGCCTCCGTGGTTTACTCATCAGCCAGGACTGATATGCTGGCAGAGAGAGAAAGCTCTGAGTCTCCTTCTCCTCATGTGTCCACAATGGGGTTTGTGTCAGTTCATCAAAGAGAGCATGAATCATCTAAGGGATACAGCAGCTCAGAAATGTACAAAAGAGAAGGCTCAACCTTGTATGAAGTCCCTAGAGTAACCTTAAGCCCTCACTCTGCTGGACTGCTTCAGATTACACCTGAGGGTTCTCCCTGTGGAAGCAGGTCCTCTCCTCAGCTTTCTGGTGATGAAGTATCAGGTGGCTTTCATGTTCAGCTGCCACGGCTACAGGTGACCTCAGAAGGTGCACACAAAGAGGAGTATATTGTCACTACAACAACAACCACAAGAGAGATGACACATGATAGCAGGTCCTCACCTCATCATTTTGGTGGTGAGGCCTCAGGTGGTTTCAATGTGCAGATGCCTAAAACGCAGTTTACTACTCAAGGCAGGCTAAGGGAGGAGCTCATTGTTACAACTACTAAAGAGGAAATGGTTACCGTGGTGACCTCAAGGTCAAGGTCACCAAAACAAACACTAGAGTCATCGCCTGAAAAAGCTAGCAAATCTTAGTTATCTCTAGATTACAGAGGCATGAGCTGATAAAATATGTGAAAAATTGTGGGTTTTTTATTGACATGTTTTGTATTCGTAGTTGTCACTGTTTATTTTCTATTTTTATCAATATGATTTGTATTTTTTGTTTGTTTAAAACAGAATTTAAAAGCTATAGTAAATAATAGTAAATATATCATCTTATAATCAAATGCACATGTTCATCCATTTTTGAATAGGACTCATATTATCTTTCTCTAAAGTAATCAGCCCAATTTGAAATTGTTATTTATTTTAAATCCATTATTTTGCATCATTGTCTGATTGCAAAATCAGCATAGAATGTTAGCAATTCACAACCCATTCACAAGTATATTTTTGTAGATAATAATTATATAAATGGGTGGATTGCAAATGGTTCTTAGCATGAGGAATTATTTTGTCTCCTTCTTTGATATTTTAAAGGCTGTGTGCTCTTGTGCCTTTCCTTGGTGCCTTAATTATATGAAATAAACATTTTTGCTTTTATTTATTGTTTTAATATTAACTATGTAAAATTCTGAATTTACATTAAATTAATTCAGAGGATTAGTTCAAATTTGTATGAACCCAATGTACAGATGAGGCCTTAAAAGTCAATACCATGTGCAGAGCTCTTAAATTGTTCATATTTTTAATATTCAGTTGAAGTATATCTGTTGGGACACATCTGCTTAAATATGCACATTTCTATTACTGATATAATGAACTAGCCTGGCTTGCGCGACAAAGCTCATAGGAGCTTAGTCTGGCCATCCTACATTGCTAAACGTCTTCTGGAAGGTGGGTCCATCAGGTGCCTCTGTATACTACTTGACGAATCTACTACCAATAAGACCACTCATTCCGATGATGTATGCGTAAGCTCGTTTCTCATTGGTGCCCATAGATTTGGGAAAAATAATTCGTCTAAATCGGCACGATGGCCATAGTGACTTGCTCGCGAAATTGAATGTAGCGTCACAGGGCCCAGGCTAATAATGAACTTAAAATTTATTTAAGATGTCCTTCTGGAATATCTGGAAACATTATTTCTGTTTTATGGCGAATTTTACCCTTGTGTTGGGAATGAGTAGGCTATTACATAATATTGTATGAAGTCATCCAGATTTAACCTTATTTATGTATAGAACACTTTCTGCAAGTGTGCAACAGTGTAGCATGACTTTTGAATCGATTCTTAGTGCCTCTTTGAATTCAGGTTGTAGAGTTCATTATTGTTCATATAAAACTTGAACAAGCCTTCTAATTTACAAGAAAATAAATAAAATGTATTACTAAACACTGATGTTAATTTGTCATTTATAGTTGTTGTTTTTTTTTGGACACAACAGCCACATTCCAGAAAACTCTAATTATTAATGTCATGTGTATAGCCTAATTCTATGTGTAACTCTAATGTTATCAATTTCTAATCATCATTAGTAGTCTTCACTTCATTTGCCAGACAAGCAAAGTTGGAAAAATTAAAACGAAAAGACGTGGAAATACTTGTAGCTTACACATTCAAGACATGCTCATTGCAGCCTTGGTTTACTGTTGGACACCACCGTTATTATTTGATCGTGTGATAAACAGGTCTACAGAGACACGCTAGCGCCATCTAAAGCATAAAGTAGTCCGTTTGACCTCCAAATGAACAACTGCCTTCTACTTTAGTATTAATCATTCGTTTTAACAATAACCTATTCGTTATTTTGACCTGTTTAGAATAATTAGTCCCATGAAACAGGCTAAACAGACTAATTTCTTCCATCGTATGGCCTAAGTCTAATACCTAGACCTTAGTATAATACGGTCAATGACAAGAACACGCAAGAGTGCACTTCTGCGTGGTAAGGTATTGTTATACTGCCAATGTGGGCAACCACGGGGACAACACAACCAATAATGATTCATGTCGCTTCTCGAACGTGCGTGCGTTGGTGATGATAAGTATAGTGTGTGTGTGTGTGTGTGTGTGTGTGTGTTCGTGAAAGAGCAATAGGAGGAGGGCGGATGCGAGGGTTCAGTTTAAATAGACAGCCTACTATTGGACTGTCGAGAGACACGCACGGTATTGCAGAGGCGATGCGTCTACTGGGCTCTTATATTACGTTGGAGAACTGACGAGATGTGCTGTGAAACCCCCGAAGAAACACTGGGAGATGGGAGAAAAATATGCGAGATATTAGCGAGATTTAACAGCCGCCGTTTTTAGGCCTTTCATGTTTACGGATAAAATATAATTTTACAGTGATTATTGCGTCTCCTGAAAGCTTTGTGTACTCAGAAGATATTGGCAGTGAACATGGGAGAGATGAGTATTTCCTCACGAGGCAGTCGACGTCCTCATTACGCACTGCGATTTAAATAGTGCATCATCCTTTGATACGTGCGGCATTTACGCGAATCGACATCACGACCTACAACGGACCAGGTAAGCATGCCGGATGCAGTCTTGTCTTCAAATGTTTCATGTCTCGGTCCCATGCTACCAGGCTTGTAAAATTCTACCGCATACCTGATCTTTAGGCTTCGTCGTGCTTCAATAGGCTTAGGCTACATAAAACATAGCTGTGTACTGCCTTTATAAACTGCGGAGCTGATACTCAAGGAGGTCTATTTTATTGCAGTAGAACTCCATTCTTCTGTCTGAAAGACTCCTGTGTCAGTGTAAAGTCCAGCTATGGGCTTCTTCCTAGTTTGTCATAATAGATGGTCTGGATATGTGTGTGCTTTTTACACACCAACATATTACAGTTTAAGCAAAGATTTCACCGTCATTCCTGGAAATAAAAGAATTTTAGACAAGCCACACATTCACAAACTGTAGAATCACGTTTGGGTGCATGAGGATGTCAACTGTCAATACTGGGGAATGTAAACCTATTGTGCAGTCCTTTTTGCAGACAATATAACATAAATTACAACAGGTGATTATGCTTTTTCCCTGTCCCTAGCACCTGATTGAACTGAGGTAGCCACAGCAATGCTTCAGCAGAACAACAACAATAACTACCTGTGCCTGGACCACGCCGTCCTTCAGGACAGCCAGAAAAGCAGTGTGCCATTCCCCAGCCCCCTTGACTTTGGCGACATGTCACTCATCAAGACCCTGCGGGCATGGGCAAAGAGTGGCCTAAGTGCCAGGACGAGAGGTGGCACAACCTCCTTACATCATCACCTTGCAAAGTCGTGCCAAAAGAGCAATGGGTCAGCTCAAGGTTCAGGTGCTCCCCCGATGGCCAGGCCCTCCACAAGGGGTCCGCCGAGAGGAGTGGCGGGCATAGGAGAGCAGGCTGGCCTGGGTGCACTGGTTACTGTAGCAATGCTAAAAGCCTCGGAGGGTGGTCGTCAGACACAAACGCGGTGCCTGCTTTTGAAGGCTGAGGGACAAAACTATGTGTGCGGCGTTGGTGGCTCCAGCCGGGACGGTACTGCAGCCTCAACAGCCCCGTCCCGTGCCACACTGGTGGGCAGCTGGATACGGGATGCTGTGGTTGGGTCAAAAGAGGTTTCTGGACCAAAGAACACCTCCCGGAACGGACCGTGTAATGGAGAGGTGTTTCGTGTTAAGCCCAGGTCGGCAAAGAAGTGGCGAAAACTAAGCAACACTGCTGCCATGACTACTGACATGGCTTCAAACAAGCAGGACCATGTTAATAGCCCTAATAAATTACAAGAGAAGCAACTTCAGGCTCAGCCCCAGCAGCATCAGGAACAACAAGGAGCTAAGAACAAGTGTGTCAGCACACGGCTCAATGCTCAGGGGAGAAAACAAGTCCGAGGGTCGGCACACAGGGGGAACGGACGCTCTAAAGACAGGAGAGGGACAGCCAGAGGCACATCCAAACCAGATGGTTTACATGAGGCAGTTGTGCTGGGAAGGAATAGCATGGACATCATTGACGTTCCCTGTGCTGAACTTGGCTCTCAAACACAGCTTTCGAATGTCTCCTGTGCTGAACACAGCTCTCCAACAGTTAAAGCCAACTTGAAAAAAACCTGGACTGACGGCTCTGCTACTGGACCAGGGGAGGCTGGTCAAGTTGTCACTGAGCCTAGTTGCCAAATCAGTCATTTTACAGAACCTGCAAACCTCCAAGAGGGAAAAAACATCTCTCTTCACATCAGTTGCATGGCAGATGCACAGGGCAATAAATCCCCAGAGAGAACTAGTGAAACTGTGTGTAGTGTGCAAGAGAAAGAACAGGGAAGCGAAGACCCAACTAAAGGAACTCTGTCCAGCACTTGGGTCAGTAATCTCAGTCCTGAAAGACACTGTTTCACTGAGCTGGGCCTGGAGAAACAGCACTGCTGTTGTAAAGATTTGGACAATGCTTTCACCTGCAGGGAAGACCTACCTGAGCCAGGGCATGTAGAGGCCCTCAATTGGAGGTCTTTGTCAGAGACAAACCCCCCTTATGGTTGTGGGTGTGGGGACCAGGAGACTGAGAGAGGAGAGGAGCTAGATGGAAAAGTTGAGAATGGACCTAATTCAAATCTCAACACAGTGTCTCCTCTACAGGACAGGGACGAGGCCCTGCAGGGGTTGGGGAACGCAGAGGCCCAATCTGGGCAGAATCCAGATGAGGCTTACTCAGCAGCAGCAGTAGAGGATCATGGGAAAGAGGAACAGTGCTCAGTAAGAATCTCTGTGTTTAGCGAGGCAGGAGCAGGAGGAGGAAGAGATGGTGTCAGGGAACAGCAGGACTTTAGGAATAAATCAGCTGATAACAATCCCCCTTGGACAGCTCCCACCTTGAGCAACACAGCAAAGACTGGCGTCACTCCCGCTGTTAGCTCTCCTGCTGCCAACACCACCACTACTACCCCCACCACATCTAATGCTACTGCTACCACTTCTAACACTGTTGCACATGCTCACCCTAATCCTGCCCCACCGGGAGCCATGGCAACGGGCCTCCCAGGCCCAGAGAGGGGGCACTCGGAGGCAGAGACTGAGCCGCCAAGCCAGGAGCAGCCAGGGCAGCCGAGACACACAGAGACTCACACAGCTGACACAGTGGCCACAATCTGCGAAAGCCAGGAGGGAGGAGGAAGAGGAGGGCAAGGGGACGAAGAGCTTGAGGAGGAGGATGAGTTTGGGGGGTTCATGCAGGCAGGCAAGGTTCCGGCCTGGAAGGAAGGTTTCGCAGAGTTCCACCAAGTGCCTTGTAGGAATGTGGCGGCTTCTGGTAAGTTCTTTCCAGCTTGAGCCTCTTAAGAAGCTGATGGATGGCACAATTTAGCTTGGGATTGTTTGTACACTAGCAGAGATGTGTAGAGACACAGAAAACTAGGGCAGTGTGAGAAGGCAGGTGTCAAAGAGAAGCCTTTTTTAAACATAATTTTGTGCCAGACCAGAGAAAAGGGAAAAGGGAACTATAATTAGATGAGTGCCCGGCTGTCGCGCGCCATCACTGATTCGACTTACCTAGAAAACAGAGAAAGTCGCAGAGTAGGGCCTTCTCTTTTGTTTGCAATCTCACTGACTGACAGGCAGCCATGTAGTTCCTCAGCTCATGACATTATTCAGTCCTGTCCACTTTGACCTGAATGCTTGACACCCCCCTCCAAAAACCTCCAGTCCAAACTCACGTGAAAGTATTAATTATTGAGTGCTCCTGCCGTAATGTCAGTCGGAGTGGGGCAGCCCAGAGCTATAATCCTGTGGTATGCCTACGGCATGACGGGGCATCACACTGCAGAAACAGAGAGAGAGAGAGAGAGAAAGACTGAAAGAAAGAGAAGAGAAGATAGTGTGTATGAGAGAGAGGCCAGACCTCATAGACAAACGGTGAGGTTCTTGCCAGTACTTCCCTTCTTAACACCAATCATGGAAATGCAAACCACATACAAGAAGTGGTGTCGTTCTTCAACCTCTTTAACCCAGATGCACAAATATACACATACACACTGTTTCAATTAATCTGTCATTGCAATCTGTCAAGCAATTGTTTGGTCTCCAAATTCTCAGACAAATTTGAAATGTAGAGTTCAGAACAAGTCAGAGATGTTATGTATCGCATATTGCATATTGTTGCTTTATTACAATAATGGGTAATTATTTAATGGTAATATAAAACTCTTTCACACATACGCACACTCACATAAAAATGCAGACAACAGCTACCTAATATTCTCGAGACACAATCAGCATCTAGCTAAACTGTGATTATCTGCAGAATGGCATGAGAGATGTCGTAATCAGACACAGACAAAACAGCACAAACTTCCAAATTACAACATGTTTTTCTGACCTTACTTATTACTCTGTCAGATGGAGAGGGGAACTCTATTCCCAAACAGGAGATTAGCATGAATCATGCCTGTTCTGTCTTGTGTCTTTTAGTTCTGTGCAGATGGAGTAATTCTGTGCTGAGTTCTGTGCCGTGGAATTATTGCATGAGATATGCATGACTCCCTCAGTAATCAATAAATATCACAACTATTGCTTAATTATGTACCATTTGTAGGACAGTAGATAAGACCTAATCAACTTTTTATTTGCATTCTCCTAAATGTCCTTCATGTCTATTGTCACTGAACGAGCAGACAAAGGTAACATGTCATCCTGGCAATGTGATTGGACAGAAAACCCATGGCACCAAACAGACGACTCCTGGGTGGCCTTCAGCCGAGACCCAGACAGTCAGGGCAGTGGAGAGGAGATAGCATCTGGACAATGGTGGCCTCAGACGGCTGTAGAGGACAAGGAATGTGATTTTAATGCTGTAAGTTCACTTCTAAGTACTTAGAAGTACTATTTTTTTGTTGGAGTTTAAATTTAGTTTTTCTTTGGGAGGTAACTCTTCTTTTTAGCTTGTCTTTGTTCAATTACGGCACAAGGAACTAAAGATGGAAGTTGAACATTTATTTACTTCATGCTAATTGGATCTAAAATAGGGCATATTTGGGGAAAAAGATCCATGTATTGTCACGTTTAAGTAATGAAACTGAAATCTAAATATTTTAATTAATATATGTCACAGTCATAGTGGAGGAAGAGGCCTAATAAACTTTAACATGGTCTGTATGGTCATCCTGTAATCTCTTTGGCACAGACAATTAACACAACAAATAATCTTAAGTATGATTGTGTGTGTTCAACCCTGGTTAAAAGTACAAGACATCTACAAAAACTACTGGCCAGAAGGAGTCATTCTAGCAGTCAGCCTAGATCCTTAATCCATGATCTTTCATGTTGCCAGGGCAACAGTGTAGTCCCACACAGCAGCTAGCTTGGCACGGGATCCAGCCTGATCCTAGTTTTCATTTTAACACAGTTTTGTTTCTTCAAACACACACACACACAAATGACATAGCATACATGTATTATTTCCAAAAGTTCTGAATCATCATACTTCTACAGTAAATGCATTGCCCGAAAATTCCTATAGTCCCTAGTCCCTACCATAATCATAATGATACAATTTGTATTATACTATCAAACCACTGTATTATATCAACCTCAAACAATTCTGATTTGTTTTCTTCTGTTTGTTGTCTTCTGCAGCCAAGGGTGTTTCTAGAGGCCTTTCCACCTGTGTCAAGCATGACCTTTGACCTCAGTGGAATTCCGACACTGAAACAGCTCCTGCGGGGAACTGTGGAACAGAACAGAGCAGCCGAGGATTATGGGTATGTGAGAAGCAGAGTGAATAAGAACAAGTGTTTATTGTGCAGTTTAAGGGCAGGCTCAAGCTGAATACTGTTTATGTATCAAAGTGATGTACTCCTTGGTTATTAGATTTCTGCACAAGACAAGGTACATCCTTGTATGTTATCATTTGCCCTGGGACTGGTTTTCCCAAGGTCAGCGTGAACTTGGTTATTGCAATGTCTTGCATGTGCCTCCATTTCCACAGAGCAACCCTGAAATGAGAATTTCCATGAATAACTTTAAGCGTACAAACAAGAGAGGGAATTATTTGGACACAGGAGATAGACAGATAATTAACCGTCACAAGATTCCCAGTGCCTCAAGCAAGCATGCAAATGCAGAGAGAATTGATTCTACAGGTCTTGTGTGGGGGTGTTTTCTGATGTGTGTGGGTGTGTGCGTGCTTCCATGTTTTAGACACTTCTGTTTGTAGCCACTGATGGTTTATATACACATTGTACACAACACACTGCCAGATATGCATGGACTTCTAAAGGCGGCCTATAGCTATAGCACCCTTTACACGGCTTAGCCTAAAACCACAACTTTGCCCCCTCTAGTGGTAGATAAGAAGATCTGTTAGTACTTCACAACACCCTAGTCAAACTGGACAGGGGGCATTATCCCTAAATGTGCTTTAAATATACTGCTATATTGTGAAGGAATTCATTATATTTTAAGCAGATTAAAATATATAATAATGCTATATGTATAAAATAGGAAGAACAACAATAAAATTCACAATTTCATTAGTGAGAACAAAAACAATATTAAGCACTGTCTTAGACCCTCAGACTGACACAGAGCTGTTAGCCGCCTGCTATGGACGAACACTAGAGTATCATTTTAACAGTCCATCCACATTTACCACAAAAGCTGCACAATGGTACAGCCCACACATGCACTCTGCCCATAGTTATGCCGGAATCAGGCCAGAACCAGACGGCTTCTCTGTACCTAACTAAATACTTAATGACGTTCCGAAACTGTGTACTAGATTGCAGTGGCCTTGCTCGTTATTGTCTCTGACATCTCTATGTGTTCAGGGAGAGAAGCCTGTTGGATGGATTCCAGAACTTGAACAAGATGTTTGGCCTGAAGCACAAACGGACTGAATCTCCTTCCTGGAAGCATCTCCTGGCCTCCCTGCAGGTGGATGCTCCTCCTTCAGTAGGTGTTGGCCTTTGCTGTACTCTTTTGTTCACGCACTCTGCCACAAACAGGCTGATGATGTTTGGCAACCAAAGTGCCTAAGTCCGTTTTATCCAATTACATAACAGTGGTAGGACTGCAGTGCTGTTTAAAGGGCATTCACTCTCGAAAAGCTAACTGCAGAGTAAAGCATTTGTAACACAAACGTGAGCGCACATTGCTTGGAGGTGTTGGTTCTCAGAATATACAGTCTATATAAAAACTACATAAATTGTATGTGGTTACCACAGATAGAAAGTCAACACAGAACACATACAATCTAGTCACTTTACTGTTTTCTACTATTACTGGGGGTCTTGTCCCCTCTTTGTTTTTGTAAAAATATAGATTTATTACGTTATGTGTTTTCTTTGTTTTAAGCTTGTTTTAGTAAACATGTTAAGTTCTCACAAGAATGTCTCAAAAATGTATTTAATTTTTATTTATCTGCCCAGACCCATTTAAAGGACCTGCCCCAAGGTCATGACCTTGCTGCTGGGCATGCTGTGGTCAGCCTTCAAACAAAGATGCTCAACAAAAGGAGGCTTTCATACGATATGAACAGGAACCTGCTGGCTTAAACTCCCACAATGCAACTCTGCCTGACTCTCTATCTCCCATTCTCTGTTGCAATGAGATCTCTTCATCCAAAGCACCCCATGGGGCTGTGATTATCAGTGCAAGACAGAATGCAAATATTTCGAGTTTCCGTTTGCTTCTTTGTCTGTTTGTTTATTTTGTGTAGTTTTACTGAGCTCATAACTGTATTTCAATTTTCCAAAATGTTTTTGTTTTAGAATTCTTCTAGTCATGTCTCTCACTAATAATGAGCAATCCACACAGTGCTACTGTTCAAATGATCCCATTTAAAGAATGACCACAAGAAGTATCAAACCTCATTATTAAAACTGGATAGATGTTGTATTGTCAGTGCCAATCCTGCTTTCATGGTTATCTGGCCTAGATCTTGGCCATATTGTTGTTCAGAATTGCAGTTCACTGCTCACTGGCACTATTGTTTTTTGCATCAGTACTATAAGCAGTCAACACTTGGCGATGGATGATTGACTAAATCCAAATCTCCTGCCAAATCCCTTATACCCTTACACTTACTGTAACTGGCAGGAATGGGCCAATCATGATATTAATTTCTGACAGTGAAGACATTGGATGTTCAGTACTTTGGGTTCACTAGGATAACACTAGGGTTCAGCCATTCTGTCAAAAAAAGCAACAGATGTATTTTTGAATAAGGCTTCCTAGTTTATGCCATAGAGGTTAAGGACCCATTTTAATGTGTCCCATGATGTGAAAGAGAGAGTGACTGGGTCTCCTCACTGCAATAATGAACCATTCATTCATACTGTATATTTGTGCTTATAATATGGATTCATTTTTTACCACAGTGTTAACAAGAAGCTTGGGGTTTATCTCAGTTTTCAGTGAGGACAAAGATTTAAGACACAGGACTGTGTTTATGCAGAAAATGACAACAGAAAACTTTCTACTACTAGAAAGACACTAATAATCTCCTGTTCCAATGTAAATGTGTTTAGTGCCATGAATTATGCATTACTGGAATCGGATGTGTTTGTGTGATATTTTTACATTGAGTCACAATAGGGAGGGGAGGGGGGCACATTTTCTGAGTTTGAAGGGCAACTTATGACATTTTAAATGAAGCTTGTTATCTGTGTTGGAACATTAGGTGTCAGGTCCCCATGTAGGCCACTTTTTGATCAAATTATATTGCCCTTATCCCCTTAATTTTTCCCTTTTCACTGTCTTGCTGAAGTTTCATTTGGGATTATTAAACTTTTTATGAGCACCAATGTGGCCCAGGGTAATCGATTATTATTAGGTAAACCAGTGAGAGCTGACATGCCTGAAAAATTTGGCCTGGTGATAAGCCTTCATGAATCAATCCCGAGATTGCTATGCATGAATTATGCCATTAAGAAACTGTGATCTGAGACCCATAAAGAGAATAGCTAGGTCATGACATTTTTTGAGCACCGCTTGAACAGAAGTAAACCTCACACACCCCTAAAGTTGTTGTCGCTGCTGAGGTAGGCCTATGTGTAGCCTACCCCTGAGGGTATAGATCAATTCTGAAAATAAACAAATAAACTTCAGGTACTAGAGACAACAAATAATAATAATAATAATAAAAAACACACATTCACTCACAATATACCACATTCCACCCGATAACCACTATATTATCATGTACCTATGGTATACCTAACTATGCAGCAATATTAATTGTTACAGTATGGTGTCAGTGCCCAGTAATATGTGCGTCTTGGGAAGTAGCCTACAACAATTAAACGATTGAAAAGCACTGTCATAAATGATAGCAGCAGATATAGAAAACAAGATTAGGCCTACCACCACTCTTGCTGTAGGCATAGCTGTTTTTTTCTCCATCATTTTTTTTCTGTAGTGGCATGTGATCTGGTTTCCACTACATCACATGAAAAAAAATTATAATAATCTTGACTTTTTTTGCAGCACATGGGTTTACTTAGTTGCTTTCAAAAGTGGACTATTATTGAATCACGAAGATTTAAGGCAACTGACAAAGAAAACAGAATGATATTCTTAACTAAGTAATAGCCTGAAATATAGCCTGCATCTCTGTTAAATTACGGACTTTGTGTTGAATTATTAGTCTGAGTTTAGAGGAATTACAAGACAAACATTTCCATCGCCTTTTCATCACACCCCTCTGAGAACATTTCTACTCGTGACCCTATCTCGACCTTATTTCCTGGCCAGTATTTCGCAGTGGGTGGAGGATCGTGAGAAGGTGGAGTTCAATTAAAATTGCCCAGTGGATGAAATTGCCAGTGAGGATTGCGGCTGAGATAGCATATTTGGACAAGTTTTTTGTGCGAAGAGGCACATAGCGGGCCAGCGATGTCCCCGTTGTTTAGAGCTTGGATTCTCCTGGCGGGGTTCGTTTTGTTCTACATTGGTTATCTGCTTTTAGGAGCGCTTGTTTTTTCGTACATCGAAGGCCCCGTAGAGGAGAAATTACGAACTGACTTGGCGTCTCTCAAACTACAATTCCTGAACCAGAGCTGCATCAACGCATCGCAGCTAGACGCTTTTTTGGAAAAAGTTTTGAAAGCCAATAAATACGGCGTTTCAGTACTCAGAAATGCAACAGGGCATTCGAACTGGGATCTGGCCTCCTCGCTGTTCTTCGTGAATACTTTGGTGACTACTGTAGGTGAGTAAAAGTAGCCTACCAAAAGTTTGTAACGTTGGCTCTGGCTTAGTCAAACTCAACTTTTAACTTTCAACGTCGAAAGATTATTGATATCTAAATAAACATTTGCATTGATAAACATTTGTGATGGATTGATGTATAACACATTTGAGAGTGTTTTTTTCCCCTCATGTTAAGTCAAAAGTAGAATCTAACGCTAGACTGAAACAAAAGACGTTCAGACTCGTAACTGTTTCCGTGCTGTCTCAAAGAGCTGGATCAATCACAGATGTGATGCGAAGATGGCTTAGTTTCGTTTAGATTTTAGCTTAGCCTACTTTCAACTCCATCAGCTTTAATACAGTGAATTCACAAACCTTTTAGCTTTTTTCTTAGAACATGACGGTCGCATCGTGCCACGTTGTATTTTTACTAGAACTGCTCTGAAAAAAATCTTCAGAGTAGCCTAGCTAAAGTCGCACCTGGTTGGAATTTCTATAGCCCAATGGGTAGAAAACGTATTGGGTGTAAACCGTTTTGTGAATGCTTTGACTGCTTTGGGGGAAGTAAATGACTGTTTCCAATTCGCAGTTTTATTTTCTAGTTGATAATGAAGTAGGCCTAGACCCTGTGTTGTGTCCGCATTCATCTGTGTGTGTGAGTGAGACCCCGTTTACAGCCTATACGTTTCTTCTTAAAAACGCACACTTTTCCCTTTGTTTGTGCCTTTCATTTACACACAAACGGAGATGTCGCCTCTGAAAATGATTATTTCTAAAAACAAAAGTGGAGATTTAGGAATCGTATTCGCGTTTGCGTGTAAACTGCGAAAAACAGATAACACTGAGTTTTAGGCAGGTTTTGGGTCCGACCTGGGCGGACTGTCTGGTGGGAGAACTTTGAAAATGAAGCGATTGTCCAGGAGGAATGGCTTGAGGCTTCTGATGGGCTTGTATGGCTTTCTCCTTCTTCCTACACTGCGGCCCATAGCGTAGGTAGGCCTATGGCGGCTCTCGACAGCATATTTATGCAGCGTGTAAAAAAACTTCACTTAGGGCTACACAGAATTTTAACTTTAATCTTACATCAAAACCTTCCAAATTAAAGGACGCCCCCAAGTCAGCAGACTTGAATTGGTAAGAAAAGCAAGGTATGTCTAAGAGTCTATGCCAGCATGTGTAGGCCTAACAGTTCTACTAAATGCAACATTATGGTGTCGAGTCACTTACTTTCTGCTGACTAACTGTAGTGAGTCAGGTGGTGAAAGATTGTTGAACTAAGTGAAATCTCTTAGTCCAACTCTTTTGGCTCCAGTTGTCCTTGTTGTGTGAAGGATGCCACACACAATATAATTTGCATAGGCCTAACCCTAAAGATAGTAGGGGAAATGTCAGTCTGAAAGGAAGTTATCTTGATATAGGCCTACTGTAACTGTCTGTAGATTATTTTCATGGGCCTACGGCTTGTCCTAGATGCTTTTCCAAACTAACTTGAGGTGCATCAACAATATCTGTGAACTAACTAGGCCTATAGGCTAAGAAATCAGTAGATTACACCACTTGAAAGGGTCCAAGTCTCCTGTATTGTTTGATAATATTAACCCTCTACTCCCCATGAGCTTTTTCATTAACTCATACTTTGAATATTCCCTGAAGTATGTAAATGTACCTGTTAGGTTTATGTCTTGCTTGGATGTCCTCCATAGTGTCCTCTATATCAACCCAAATGAAGTAACAAAACGCATTGTAGATCTAAGACGACATAAGTGAGCCTTTATTTTGAAACACTACTTGCTACTTAACAGAAAACGGCAGTTTCTCTGCAAAAGACCTATTGATAAAGCTTGTCTTTGTTCTGTCAAGGAGAAAAACAAGTTAGTCCAATGCATTAAAAAGCCTTCTAGCTGAAGTTTGTGAGTGTATACCCCTGAGGGAAATGGTTGTTTTCTACTTCTAACAGAAAGTGCTGTGTTGTCTAAAGGAGCCACTGGAAACAGAGCCTAAGGAAATGGCCTTCATGATGCTTCTCAAACCAGTTGTTTTGTTTGAATTTGTTTTTGAAAAGAATCCTGAACAAATCGAAATCACAAATGAGAAGCCAAGGAAGTAAATGTGCAGAACAAATAGTGTGGAGTCCCATTCATGTATAAAACAAGATTAAAATGTAGAAAGGGATTAATTTTTTTCCCCTGATGCGATATGGAATTTCATGACTTGGAACTCTAAATACTCCAGAAGATTTATATAAAACTTCATTTTATTCAATCAACAAGCGTAGCCTATAACTCAAAACCAAGAGCACAAAGAGATCTTACTATTTTCTTAAATAGCTGCTCTATTTCTCAGATATGCTAAAGCTGTAAAGGAACAGACCGATAACTGTCCTTAACAAGACCTAGAACGCATTCTAATCTCTGAAAAGTTAGTGGGTTGTTTGCTTAGTTCAGTTTTACTGTAGGCGAGATGTGATCAAATTTTTCCCCTCCAATAACATTTGGCAGATGGCAGCCAGCAAAGAGAAGTCTCATGAATTCATGTGAACTTAAATTGGGAAGTGGTGAACACAGGCTCCCTATTGTGCTGTTAATGGCATGGAATGTATGTCTTGTTTTACAAATGCGTGCGTGTATTTAGGGCCACTGTTGATGCCCTCAGACAATGCTGAAGAAGTCCTGTGTGTGATCAGCTGCTGGCTCAAAGCTTGTTTGCGCTTTTGTATGTAAACTGAATAGTAGTCCTTTTCAGAAGGTGTTTATGTTGAAATTGAATCCCTGTCTTTTCCCTGTTTCTCTCCTCTCTCCCTCTCTTCCAGTCATTCTAGTATCTCTCTCCACCTCCTTCTCTTTCTTTTTTTTTCCAATGCAATTAGATTTCCAAAACCTTGCTTTAGAAACATTTCCTTTAGGGCGTATTCACACCTGCACTGTTTGGTCCACTTTAAACGGACCACAGTTCGTTTCCCACATTGGTCCGGACCTTTTGTGCAGGTGTGAATACAACAAACGAATCCTGGTGCGGACCAAACAACCGGACCGAGACCCACTTTTTGAGGTGGTCTCGGTCCGCTTCCAAACGGACTCTGGTGCTCATGTCTTTTCTGTCCAATGGGAGCAGCGATCGTCACACACGTGGATATATGTGTACAGAATAAAGTTCGCTTCCAAAAAGTACAGTGTGAATGCAAACCGCACCAAATGAAAAAAAAATAGTCCGCTAATGATCCGGACCAAACAAGTGGACCAAAGGACTTTTCAGGTGTGAATACACCCTTACAGATATAAAGCACCACAAGTAAGGGTGGTAATTATCAACAGTGCTGCGATTTCTAGTCCTTCCTTTTGGTCCAATTCATTATCTGACCCTTAGTGTAGAGGAAGTGGACGGTACAGGACTGTACAGTGAAATCTCTTAGTCCAACTCTTTTGGCTCCAGTTGTCCTTTGAAACCAGCTTGTTGTTGTGTGAAGGATGCCACACTAATATAATGTGCATAGGCCTAACCCTAAAGATGGTAGTGGAAATGTCAGTCTGAAAGGAAGTTATCTTGAAATACTGTAACTGTCTGTAGATTATTTTCATGGGCCTACGGCTTGTCCTAGATGCTTTTCCAAACTAACTTGAGGTGCATCAACAATATCTGTAAACTAACTAGGCCTATAGGCTAAGAAAGCTGTAGATTACACCACCTGAAAGGGTCCAAGTCTGTAAATGTACCCGTTTTTAAAAGTCATGACTTTTCGTGTTGTAAGGTGTAGTGACCGCTTGTATTGTTGAGGTGTTTTTACACTGCACTCCCTACAGGAGTAAAGGGGTTTTTCTTCTCCTCCTGTATTCTGTATTTCTCTCTTCTTCCTATATCCTCTGTCTTTCTGTCTTGTCTACCCCCTGTAATGTAATGTAATGTTTGTATATGTATGTATGGATTGGTTGATGGATAGTTTTTTGCTGGTATTTGTAGTGACATGGCATTTAAGAGCTTTCATTTTCTATCTAGAATGAGGTAAACTATGTGGAACGGTGGGGTCTCTTTCCATTCCATGTTCAAATTTATCAGGGAGTTAAAAAAAAAAAAAGTAAACATCTATGCGGACATCGGCCTCTGTAAATAAGGTCAGTATGCTTTGTAAACACCGAGAGGATTTTTTTTAAAGGGACTAGGTCAAGCCGGGTGTAAGTAATTTTGCATGCATGCATATTCTCATCTTTTATTAAAAATTACTCATGGTGGAATTTCAGAACGTGCATGTATTGCTTTAAGAAAGCTATTGCCAGAAACTATTCATATATGCAATGAATTTTCTAAAGCTGTGTGCGTGGACATGACCATCAGCTGAATCCACAATATCTACCTATGTGCTCACATACGATTGGGTTCCCATCTTGCAGTTTGAAGTTAATAAGCATGACCCTTAAGCAGAATATCACATTACATCACATTTCTCAGTCGATCTGTAGTTAATACCTTGGCACAGGTCCTGCACATCTATTGATGCAGTTTTCTTGTAGGAACAATGAGCAACCAATGACTAAGCATGAAATAACTGTAAATACTATTAATATAATACTACTAGGGCTGGACAATTAATCGCATTTGCAATATAATCAATCGCAATTTCAAAATCGCAGAGGCGCGCAATTTTTTTGTTTTGTAACTGCATAGACTTAATGCATAGACTTGTTTGTTAGCTAGACTCTGCACAATGTTCAACAAGGATTGGGGTTCAATGCAACAATATATTCCTTTGAATAAAAATATGTTGATTAATTAGAATAGTTCATTTTCTATTTTTAAATAGACCTTGTGTACAAATATGCATATTAATGGAACATATTTGGTGCTTGTGGTTTTTATTGTGAAAAATCGCAATCGCAATATTGGTTGAGAAAAATCGCAATTTTGATTTTTGGCAAAATCGCACAGCCCTAAATACTACTATGTATTAATTAGTATATTGAATGGATACACTCTAATTCCTAAATAAAACAAAAGCAAATGGTTTACAGAGGAGTGACAACTGACTGAACCGATAAAATACCAGAAATGACATCAGGCTCGTAGCTTGCATACATGTACAGTACACTGCTAAAGCACACAATGCACTACCATCACCAGTAGGCCCCTTTTCCTCCAGTAAACAGCAAACCATGTCCCTTGCTATCAGTATGCCCTTCCAACCCACAGAACATAGGCCAATACCCCTATACCGCAAAGACCCCCTAAAAAGACGGCCTACGTCCGTTTGATTCTTGGTTATACATGACCAGTTCTCGATTTCCACTTCCAACATGTAACCACAAACCCGAGGGGGCAAAATCTCTCCTTTGTTGGAGGAAAGTTTTGAGGAGATCTATGGCCTATCCTTAGCCTAGAAATTCAGACATACCTGAGCAGTATCAGATAGATTTGCTCAGGAGGTGCGTCTTAACACAATGTTGTGTCTAAGGCTGCACGATATTGTAAAAACATGCGATATGCGATATGGTTGGTGAGTATTGCGATATCGATATTATTGCGATATTTGCCATTTAGGTTATCTAATCAAAGAAATATATCTTTAAGGTGGCAAAATAAGCAGTATATACATTTATAATAAGAGTATAAATTTTCAGATTTAATTTAGGGCTGCACAATATTAGGAAAATATGCGATAATGCCGTTGCGTGTTGCGATGACGATATCACACGCGATAAGTAAGGTAATGTCTTTCTGCTTTGAATTTGCTGGTAACATAGAATCCATATAATGACTAGGCTATGCAAAAATAAAATTTAATATAAAAAATAATATTAAATAGGGCAGTCCTATCAACAGATTTAAAATTAAAATAAAAAAAAACTTTAAATATTAATAAATATATTTAAATATAACTAAAAATAAACACACAATAGCATACTATAATTTACATTTAGTTCTTAGCCAGAAAAAATAGCAAAAGGAACAATCTAGATCAACTAAACTACAGGCGTTTGGAAAGTCACTGGGCACTATGCAGTGTGATGTCTGTGTGTGCACACTTGTGTAGGAATGCTGTATTATAGCAAGTTCTCGGCTAGGAAAACCAGCGTGTTTACTTTGCTAGTCTTTAAACATGTGCATTGGCATGTTACAATATTTCCTGATGTGCTATAAATTCTCTTTGCAGGTAAACTAGTCGCGATATATTGCAGTCCTTCGCGATATGTATATTGCGCATGTTGATATCGCGATAACGATAAATTTGCGATATATTCAGCAGCCCTAGTTGTGTCCATATGGAAAGTTGCCTAGAACGTAGCAGTTTGAAAAGACCACTTATTCTGCCCCTTGGATTGAGCCCAGTTTACTGACCATGGCCAAACTATACATTTTGGTGTTCTAATCTGGCTTGTCAAGTAAATCTATCCCCGTAAACCTTGATGAAGACTATTCCCACACCTCCAAGAATGGAGTAAGCACTATTGCAACAACGACAAAAAAAAAACAAAAAAAACTTTTCTCCTTTCCTTTCATTCATTTCAACTTTATTTGTACCCGGAGGTAAATTTCCTTTGCAGTAGGTGTGAGTCACATACAGAATATAAAACGCATACAACATAAACCACATAAACCATAATCACCGCCTAAAAAGGCTACCTTAAAAAGGCTACCTAAAAAGCCGTATCTAATTATCTATTTAGGAGGTATATGGCAGTAGGTATGAAACTATATATATATTTTTTTTATGTTTTGTTTTGCATTGTGGCACTCTGTATCTGTGTCCTGACTGAAGTAGCTGGAACTCATAGTGTAGTGGATGAGAGGTGTCCTTTAAGATAGTCTCTGTATCTGTCTAGAACAATGTGTCAGGACTCATCTGCTGTTCGCTTGTTAGATTACTGGACCACTTCACTAAGAGAGATTTCTAAACCAAGACACCATGCAGAAGGATAAAACGGATTCGATAAAAGCTCGATAAAAAAGGGTCAACAGTGCTTTATCAATATTAAAAGATGACAGTTTTCGCAGACAAAAAAGACGCTGATTACCCTTTTTATAAACAGCCTCAGAGTTTGCTTCAAATGTCAGTTTACTGTCAATGACTGTACCAAGATATTTGTATGTAGCATTCCACTGTCTGACCTTTTATAGTTGTCAGTTCTTGGACTAAGTATTTCTTTCTGAAAGCATGACCCGCAGTTAGGTCGGCCATTTGAGCTGTGGATTTGCCCAAGCTTTCTTTGTTACTTTTTGACTGCTGCAAGGGAGGGTCTTCCATATTAATATAAGAAAATAATGTTTCACAATTAAGATGTATGGTAAAACGGCGCTGTATAAATATATTTGAATTTAAACAGCCGTCCGTGGTTCCATATATATATTATATATATAAATAATGCTTAAGTTGTCTGTCTGTCCTCTACCAGGATATGGCCACACCACGCCCCTGTCTGATGCCGGCAAGGCCTTCGCCATCGTGTATGCACTGCTGGGTGTGCCCTTCACCATGCTGGTGTTGGCCGCCTGTGTCGACCGGCTAATGCATCTGCTGACCTACGGGCCTCTGGGCTGCCTGCAGCAACAGGCTGGGTTGCAGCCGCGTCTCGCCAGCATGGTCCACTTCGGCCTGCTGCTGCTCCTGGTGGTGCTGTGCTTCTTCGCCGTGCCCGCTCTGGTCTTCAGCGCCATCGAGGACAACTGGTCTTTCCTGGATGCCTTCTACTTCTGCTTTATCTCTCTCTGCACCATTGGCCTGGGGGACTTTGTGCCGGGGGAGCAGCCGAGGCAGAAGTACAGGGCGCTCTACAAGATCTCCGTCATGGGTGAGTGAGTCACTGTGAGGTTCAGACGGTGGATGAGTGATAAAACCTGGGTAAGTTAAGTGGTAAATCTTCTAATCAAGTAGGCTGCTGAGTTTGTCAAGTTAAGACCGGGGTAGGCAATTCATCAACGGGGGCCACATGAAAAATCTGAACTCTGTTGTAGGGCCGAACCATCAACCATCGCTTAAACCAAATTCTGATCAATATTAATTCCCATTGTAGAAAGCGGCAAATAATTGTGATAAGCTGTTACTGTTAAGCAAGTACTAGAACAATCTGTAAATATTTGTCTGTAGAGAGAATGGTCAATACCTCTTCAACTTACACACCACAATTCACAAATTTACACAAACACAGAGACCTGCATAATGCGTCATTACTTTTCAAAATAAAGCATCACAGTTGTATTGCACACCCATCATAAACACTTGTTTTTGTGCGTGTGTATGACTGGCACGGGCCGGACAGGGACGCCCGAAAGTGCCCGGGTGTGAGTTAAAAGAATTAGGACTCCAGGCTCTTTACTAGCAGTTTAATCACTACATCTGGCTCAACTTACCCACTGCCCCCATGCATTCCATTTTTCCCCCATCATCCTAGACATGTCACAACTTCCCTTGTAATTGTTTTTGTTCAGTAATTTCAGTTTAGTCATTTCAGTTCATTGTTTGAGTTAGGTCATGTGATATTTCCCTTTTTAGACTTGACATAAACATTGGGATGTTGAGGGGGTGCATGTTAGAACATCACTATGTAACTTTTTGCCATTTTTAATAAGACAATCTGTTTCTGTTACATCTCCATATGACAATATGCTGTCCAACGTCATACGAAGAGTGGATAAATATAAGTGTTCCAGGATATGTACTGTGTGGTTTACAGGATAGGAAGTGCTAGAAACCCCCACAAAGTACTTGAACTTGTTTTCCAGTTAAGGAAGCTTTACTACATGTGATCATTTTCAGATTTTGCATTGTGCCCTCAGTCTTCTGTAGTAAAATTTTGTGCTTAATGCATCTACAGTTAGCAAATACAGTTAACTTATACAGTTAGCATGTGCACTTAGAATGGTTTATTTGGTTCGTTTTGTCTTTCTGAGCTGCAACTTACCCTGCAGGTCATGTATTTCTGCTTGTTGTTCACTTGAGGACAATGACTCTGATTTTTTTTTTTTTCTTCAGTGACCTTGCATGGCAGGGTAGCGCTGCTACATTGCGACACACCCTCTGTGAGCAACAGCCATCCAGCCAGCTGGTCTGGGTGGCACTGGGCAAATATCACCAGTCATTTAAGTTGGCATCCTGCCCTTCTATTCCATTACCTGCTTCTGTGTGCCGCTGTGTGACTTAATCAGTCTTTTATGGTTTTCTTCTACTTTTACTTGTGCTTTTACTCTGCTTCAGTGTTTTGGTTTTTTCTTTGCATTACTGCTAGTACTAGTCACCAAAAAGATGCTAAAAACTACTCCCTATTTAGTGGGCAATGATTGGCCGGTGTTGGTGCTATAGAGATACTGTGTCCTGCTGCAGGCCAAGTATGAAATGGGAAGAAGGAAGTGGGACTTGTCTGGCCTTTTGACGCTGTGTGTTTGTGTGTCAGTGCGTAGGTTTAAAACTCATAGCTCTCAGCACCGTTGGGAAAATCCACATCCTATTGAAGTGTTCTTTCCAACTGTAGCCTTCAAGTTCTTCCCCTAAAGCCTATTTAGCTGAAGTGAGCATGGTTTTTCTGCAGATTGCTATAAATAGGTCACAAACTTCCCATCACCCTTCCTGAAATACAGCAGTGAAAGTAGCCTACTGATTGGTCAAATCAGGAATACGTATACTGAAAAACAATGTTGACACAGACATTGACATGTGACCTGACTTTCTGAATGGTAAACTCCTCAAATAGCATCAGATGTAATAAAGTGAAAAGACAGGGGCTTTGATGTAGCAGGGACATGTGTAGAAAAAAACAATGCCCATATAGAGGCAATGATGTTCCTTCTGAGTGCTCATAACAAATGTACTTTCCTTCAACTCGACACAACGGACCCCGACTCGTATAGTGTGGGCCTGTAGTGTTGGACACTGAATATGTGTTGAAATATGTAACTTATTTTCCAGCAGTAATCTTCAAAAGGCCTCAATACTGTGAAATCTAATCCAACTGAGGGCTGGTGTTGGGCAAAATCTGCAGTAGTGGGTCATTAAACCCACTTGGCTGTTCTATATTCACATAGTATGAACTGAGGGACTTTTTGCTACATATGTTTTAAAACTAGTACCAAATAAATAAACAATGTATTTATTTATTTATTTTTTTAGCAAAGTAAAATGTCTGAAGATTCTAAGAAAGAAGAAGATTGTTGGGCACACTAATATAGAATTAATGTGTCATTGTGTTGTAGAATATACAACAGCATTCAACCAAAATCAAAGAAGGTAAAAATGGGGAAGAATATTAAATAGAATTATGTCTGTTCAGTGACCCGGTTAGTTAGCATGTAATCCTGTTTTTAAAGAAAAGTACCTTGTAATAATCTGCTATTCACTGTAACATGAAAAGCTATGACTTAAGTCAGAAGACCAAAAAAATGAGGATAACTCTCTGAGGATAACTGTTGGGGTCCTAGATTGTGAGAGATGTGAATACAATGTATATTATATGTAAAACTATGACTACTGATCTACTGTAGGCTACCTGGTGGTTAAACGACCCTTCATTTTGAGTCATGTTTCATTTACCCTCATTCCTTCATTATGAGAGGGTTTAATACAGTACAATACAATAAGTAACATTTTTGCAAAACCTTGGCATAACTTAGCCAGTCAGTCAATTCATGAGCGCAGCACTGCACATAAACATGCTGTGCTGCTCCCTAATGCGTAAAGGCAGATGAGTGACTGTCTGTCAATGTGAACTGTCTACAGTTCCTGTAGTAGAAGTAGTGTAGTTGTGGTCATAGATGACTTTGGGCGGCTTTAACGCAGAAGTGAAACCTCCATTCAAGTCCTAGATCACATGACCAAAGATGATAATCAAGTATTTTCAGGAACTTGCATGTTTGCTGTTATGCCTGCTAGGCCTGTCTTCATTTCTTCCTATACGCTTGAAATGGGGAAGGCTTACCCCAACACAATGGAGATGGGCTTAACACCTGTTATGTCAAATTGGGATGTATCCTACTTTCTCTTCTGTCCTTACTGGTCTTATTTAGGCATATCGAATGCCTATTGAGGCATTTCGATCCACATAAAAGTTGGAAATTACATGACATTGGCCCTACTGACCAGTATGTGTGAGAACCAGGCTAGTCAAGCTCAAAAAACAAGTTTCAGTTAAATTGTCATACAGAAATGTCACATCAAACATTTCAACTTCTCTCCTCTGCATGACGTCTCTTCTTGAAATAAAACTACCTGTTATGAGTCACATCATTCATTTGAATGTTTCTAAGAAGTGCTTCATTTGTTTTCTCTTTGCAGTCTACCTCTTCGTTGGACTGATGGTGATGTTCCTTGTCCTACGCACGTTCCACAAGCTAGCTGATCTCCATGGCCTCACAGCGTTCTTCCATTTACCTAGCTGTGACGAGGACCTAGCGGAAGACCAGGAGCCCATCGTGGAAAAAGGCAAGGAGGAGGAGCCCTCAGAGTCAGAGAAGACCATCACTAAGCCCCTGGATCCCAGCTCTCAAGTGTCCTACAACTCTTTCAGCAGATAAAGGACTTTTTGGGGTTATTTGGTTATTCAGCATCTTCTGTGTTTGCACCCCCAACCCCACTCCCCTTCCAGTTGATTTTGTTTGTTTGTTTGCTTGTTTCTGATGGGTAGACCCAATGTTCATCACCACCTACTCCAGTGAACAGACAGGGACCAAGCCCTGGCTGATGCATCCCCATAGGCAGGGCATGTTGGTTTGATCCCACAAGAACATACCAGGACAGAGAAGAAATGTTGTGTTTATGGTAGGCCTCATGAGGTGGAGAGTCAGTATTTGCTGGATTGGATCAGATGGGACTGACGAGCTGGTGTTTTGTGGCTTGGAGGATAAAACAAATCTTGTATGAATGTATGTATGTATGTATGTATGTATAAGCCAGAAGAGCGTGTAGCTCAACCCTTAAAACGCCCAGTTGGAGCAGAGAAACCCCACTGTGACCTAACATGATGCTGCCATGCAGAACTAGTGAGATGAGGTGTGAAGCCAGGTGCTATTCTAGACAGTTAAAGTGACCACTCCGTCTGAACACCGCATGAGTTCCTACTTAGAAATATGGAGCTGGAGACATATTTTGTTGAAATGATTATAGAAAAGGACCCCCTCCTGTTTTCTCCTTGAACAATGCTTTACCCTGACCACTAGATTTTCGATGCAGTTTACTTCTGTTGGGTTTACAATGCCACAACAACATTCCTGTTTTATTTGTGTTGTATTGCTGATGCAGAAGTCCATCCAGTGCAGTACTCTAGGCCTGAGCCTCTGACATGTTAAATCAGGTCTTGAGCTCTGCACGATTCCTAAGCTGTTTACATGACTAGAACATGTTACTCCTGAAAATGCATGCAATATTACTTTAGACCACCCTCACCCATCCGTTCCATTCCTCATAAAGCACTTTTACTTTAGTTTTCTATTTTCTTGTTTGTTTGTTTGTTTTGTCCCAGACATTTTCTGCATGCTTCATGTGACAACCAACAATGAACAATCAGCAAACCACATATTTGTCCATCTACAAATGCAATACAAGATGGGTATCAGCTATATTTACCATGTTTTTTTTTGTGTGTGTTGTTTTTTTTATTATTAAATCTTAGAAAAGCTCTTTATTTGCAGAGGTGGTAAGCTGCCTTTGCATTTAAAGTGACATCACCTAGTTGCTATTAGGTGCATTCCAGATGAACTTTGACCTGGGAAAAGCAAAAGAACTGGACACCTCTACCTGCTGGTTATGTGATGTTACACCTAGGAGAGATCACTGAATTTTGTTGTATTAAATGGAGAGTAAATTCATTCAAATAAACATGATTGGTGAAATATAGTTCTTGACAATTTAATAAACCAGAAGGACAAAATGTATGTATGTTTTGAAGCATGTCCACATGAAAACAAATCCCATACATCTTTACTGCTTATGAGCACAGGGTTTTCTAGAATTATTTTGAGTTTTCCTATCATGTTAATGTAGCTCAGATCAAGGTCAATCCAATGAGGCAAATATGTTTTACTGGCCAGGGATCCCTTTTCCATCTTCTGTTTTCCATAGACCCATGGTATCCATGTATTTACACTTTCACTTCCATGGAGGCTGGGCTCTGTGTAGAGGACGGTTACAGGCCAGGGGTCAGTTTCTAGAAAGTGCTGTTGCTAATTCCTGCTGCACCCTTAATACTTCAACCACTGGGTGTAACAGTAAAAATGCAAGTTGGCAATGATGCCAAAACACCAGAAACTCTTCCCTGACTGAGAAACATGCTGTAATGGGTGCCAGTGCAATTGTGACAACTGATACAATTGTCATGTTATTTATCTTTTGAATTATAGGCTGTGTTAATGAATGTAGATTTTGTTTTTGTTAGGACGTAAAAGGGCGCTTGATGGTTATACTTGTGGACAAGAAGTTGTGTAGCTCTCAATTAAATCCAACTATGCAAGAATGTACTACACTGTTTTATTAAGATAATAAATAAAAAATGTTTTGAACAATCCTGAGTACTAAAGCAATGCTCTTAACATTTTGTTATGTTAAAGATGACATTGATAGGCATCTAACACTTTCATTACACTAGGAACAGACTAAGCCACCTATGACCACCTATATTTTCCTTATTTTATTTACCTATATCACATGATTCACCATTTAACACAATTAGCATAGCTATCAAAGTCTACCCTGCTGCTGTTGTCAGTGTTATGTGTACCTGCTCATTTGATGGACTGTAATCAGTCACATTATCTGTTGCAGCCAGCTCATCATTTCTTTTTGAGGGCTGGGGTCCTGGAAAGTAGACGGCTGGTTCTGAGTTATCCCAGCAGTTTCCGTGTCACCATGACCATCTGACATAGATGGTTGGTGCTTAGGGACATAGTGATTGTAGCTTATCAGTTACAGTAATATCAATTACAACAGGATCTGTCTGTACCATTACAGAGTGTTTATCAGGCAATTGACCCATAGTCAGCAGATAGAAGTTGGTGTGGTGAAGGGAGAGACAATAGCGGTTGATTAAGACTTTGGCCCCTTTCATAGGATCCATTCAAATATTTAGACTATTAAAGGGAAACCCACCAGTTCCAGAGCATGAGGACATGCATTAAGGTGGTTTTGTGCTATTTATTGCCAGGTGCAGAAGCTAGCAACACTTTCTTAACCACCTAACCACCTTATACAGTTTATAGGTCCATATCTAACCCATTGACTTAGAAAATCTATGAATCACTACTACTACATGTCGCAGATTCAAGCCCCACCTCGCCTGACCCCATCAAAGTTTCCTTGAGCAAAGTACTAGACCAGTGGCGGGGTGGCACCTTGAATGGCAGCCTCTGCCACCTGTGTATGAACGGGTGAATGAGTGGGATACCATGTAAAGCATGTAGGAGTAGAAAAAAACAAATAGAAATTCAACAGCTGCATCTCAACAGCTGGCTTATTGTCCCATCTGGAAACACAAAAGCTTTGAAAGCTTAAAACAAAGATCACTGAATACTGACCCTCTCTGCATCTGATGTCCACAGTAGTCATCTCAATATTACTTGATTGCTACAGCACTGATAATAGCATAAACAGCCACCACATTTTGTTAAAAGCTAACAAGCTAAGCACACACACAAAAGCACTGCATGCCTGCCATTAGACCTTAAACTCGAAGACCAAAAGTTAGACAAGTTGTTAAAATCATAGGTCATAATAATTTGGATTTAACAATTTAGATCAATTTGGGGCCATTTGTATGAAATAGAAACTTAAAGTACAAAAAGTAAATGTAAGTAAATTGACGAAAACTGAATCTTGTAACCATGACAATTGTATTCCTTTTTATGCCGTAAGCCTACATAATGTGTAAGTCTCACACACATATTCATACAAAAAAGTATAATCACACAGGGTCATTTATAATAACTTTATTAAGAAGTTCTAACCATAAAGCTATTTGCATAGACATAATTCAGTATGATGGCTTGAAAAGGCAGCTACAAGGACAGACAACCTATAACCGAAGGCCGCCAAGAAACTGCAAGGCAACTTCAGGCCCATGCACTCTGAAGCTCTGGATTTTCACATTAGTTTGCCATGTTCAACTTCCCAAGTGTTCCCAAGCCACATAGACATAATTCAGCAAGTTGGCTTGAATAAGTCCTCGAACTTAGAATAATATTAGTTTACTGTGTTGAACTTCCTATGCATTCTTGGAGTTGATCCTTAACAAATACAGTTCAATTCATCAAATTACAGTTTAGAATTGATTTACACAGAACACCAAGTTACCTTGATGGAATATATATATATTTTTTTTTTACAGCCCATTCATACAGCCATCAATTTATTTCAATTTTTAAGAAAAATGTCTTTTCCTCTCTACTACCAATCTAAAATAACTAATCTTGTCACATCACAGAGCAAAGTGCATTTGCAAAGCCTCTCAGACAAAACCAGAAAGTACATTATTCATAGGGTGGCACAGAATTATGTAATGATTAAACTTAACAAAATACAAAAATTATAAAAATACCAAAATACAAGTACAAGAATAGACTTTAAATGTAACAAAAGGCAAATAGATTATCCAAATAGAAAAATCTTACATTTGCCATATGTATAGAATTCTAATATTTCAAGATGAAATGCTGACAGCCTACAACTGCATATAGTATTTAGGCCTAAACTCTATACCTGATGATCAGAATTCTACTGCATAATAAGTTTAGGCCTAAACTCTATACCTGAAGATCAGAAATGTATATATTAAAGCAACAGTATTCACTTCCATGTAACAATTGCAAGGTTTTGTTAAGGTCCTCTGCTATTGATAGACTACTTTTCAACATGAACAAAAATGTTGCCTTGGCCCATACAAACTAGACTAAATCCACCACAGGCCAAAATTTTCTCTAGTTGTGTTAAAAACAACAACAACAACAACAACAAAACAACAAACAAACAAACAACCATAAGAGCAGGATGGCCAAAGTGGCGGCACTAGAACAGTGTCCCTGGTGAGGTATCAACAAAAGGCCAATGGTGGAAAAATTCACAGCAAAACATTCACTGAAAGTGGCCACGAAAACGGCCATGTCATTTTATATTTCTGAAGTACAAAAAAAATTGGCAATTTCATAGTCCATCTTCCTTAAACTTGCCATGTTAAACTGGTAAACTTTAAATTGCATTGAATTGTATTTTAATACTACCCACAGCATTCAAGTCATTGATTTGAGAAGTGACTTGAAACTTTCCATGTTGTTCTTTAATGCTAACACATTCTCAAATACTCTACATAAAGCTTGGTAGAGCTTATAGCCAAAACAAACAGAAGACCACTTTCATGTAAATGTCTAAATGTCTAGTCAATAAGTCTAGTCTTACATTAAAAGGAAATATATCAATTGCAGTTGGATGTACTGGAAAGCAGCTCCAGTTATTAATCCTGACTTCAGTATTTAGTGGGTTAACCGGGTAATCTCTGTGAAGTTCCATAAAATGTTATATACCGCTAACATTTAAATGGAAATATAGTTAGGTATGCAATTTCTTCTACACCCAGTGCACAATCCTCATTAATCGAAATACAGACATTCATTTAGTTGTTATTCAATGGCTTTCAATACTTCCTCCCCTTGTTTGTTTTGTTACATTATCTCTCCTACATCACATTATGTATCTCAGGACTCGACTAGTATTTCCATGATATGCTCAAGTTCATGCAGGTCTTTCATGCTTGGGCTGGTGAGTGAAGTGGCAGTGGACCCCGTAAGTGATGGCAGGTATTTTGCTAGCTCTTCACTGGCCACAGTGGAGAAGGTCCGTGCCCCAAGAGAACCTACCTCTCTGTCAAACACAGACATATCCTCCTCCAAGAAGAGGCTGTCTAGGGAAACGCTGTGCAGGTAAGATGAATACGTGCTGGCCATACCGCCCAGGGAGCCTCCTTCAAGATGTCTACCACAATCCTCTCCTTTCTGTGCAGACAACCAGGGCCTGTGTCTGGGCCCGGCATCTAAACCTCCAGGGAGGTTTTCAATGGACCCAAGAGGAGTTCTTTGTGGACACAGAGATGGCTGGCTGCCATTGTGGTTGCCCTCTCCATCTAGCTCCTTTAAAATGGAGGAGATTGCAGTGGCCAGCGAGAAATCTTCCTCGGAAGATGTAGACATCCAGTCATCCCTGTTGCTTTCAGTCAGTGTTGGGTCGTCAGCTACTTCGGGAAAGGTTCTGTGGTGAATAAGACTGTTTTGTATAACGGGGTTCTGTATTGAAGCAGGTGTGGTCTTGACTGGTACCACTGGAAGCAAGTAATCTTCGTTTGCACATGACATCAGTTCCTCAGACTGGATCTGGCGCAGGGTGTTCGCAATCAGCACCGAGCGACGCAGGCTCGGTTCTACTAGATTAAGGTCACGTTGGAACTTCTCAATGGAAATGTCGAGCACTGACTGCCGCTGGCGTTCCCAAGTTGGAGTTATTTCCTCACGTTCTGCTGGGAACTTTCTCTTTAAGCATTTGGACGTCATTGTATTCTAAGAAAAAAAAATAATGGTTACGAACACAGAATATGCATAACAATCCGTCTTTACTGTGTATATGCAAAAAAGCAACACCATTATTTCACCATTGTAATTAACAAAAATGTTTGTCTTTTAACGAAGAGTGACTTTAACAGATTAACGTTATTTCAATTTCAGCATGACAACTGACGTTTTAAGAGGAAACAAGTTGGTCCTTTAGGGTAAATCCCCCGAAACAAGCCGACTCTAGTGCTTCATTTTAATCCGTGTAATTTCCCGGCAAAATCAAGCAGCTAGCAATGCTAACTATTAGCACCTTTTTATCAGACAAAACACCCTGTTGAATGGTAAACAGCAGTTACGTTACATGAGCTAATGGTAGCCCCGCTAGCTCACGAATGTCTCTAAACTTTTAAACAGGTAAGAAGCGTAAGGCCTGTATGTAATACAGTGAAGTAGTTATTTAAGTAGTCAATGTGACATTATTTTGTAATGTGTCTAGGAAAACTGATGGCTAACGGGCTAAGATTAACTAGCAACTGAACGGAAAATTAGCGAAGTTTACCTACTGGTCAGTGTGGAGGAATCCTCGTATTCGACTGGAAGTTTACACTTTAAATAAGTAAATTGAAATGTACGAAATTCCTCCGTTTCAGACGTTCAAAAACAATCATATACATGGGTTGTCGTTTAGAAATATAGCACCTACGAAATACTAAGGTAAAACTGCATGAATACAAAAATACCGTTACTACAAAATCAACATCTTCCACCCTTCCCGCCGCCTTATTCAAGATTTGAAGAATTCAGAGAGAGCAGGCGCGTGTGTAAGGAAGGGGTGTATGGGAATTGTAGTTCTGAACACTCCGAGGAAATGCTCGATTTAATCACTTAACTTTGAACCTTTGAACATCACACCAGGACTAATCCAATTAAAATCACCACCAAGACAAAGTTATTTTGAAGGTAGGTGAATATTTAATCAATGATTTGTTTTTACAAATGACCACAAAACTAATAAAACTATCTGAATTTAGGACTTACAAAATATTGAGAAATATTCATATTTTGTTATTTAATTTGACAATAAAACATTTGTATACAAACGTGAAATGTTGAACAGTAGCCTGTAATTTAGTGCTGATAGACTAATAAAGAAACAACAAATAAACCAAAACACATTTCAACTCTTTAAAGGAGATAACTCAGTCTTTCACATTGTTAACATAGTCTAAATGTAGCCTACACCCTGAACTTTTACTACAATCAACATATAGCCGATATTACTGGCCAATCCAGTATTCCAGTAGAAATTAGTTTGTTAACACTGCTAAATAATCTGTTATTACAACTTTAAGTTAGTAAGGATCAGTAAAAGCAACCCCCACCCCATCCCCCACATATTGGCCTACTATGGCTACCCCACTCTATGAAACTATAGGCCTATCAAAAACAGGAGTTTAACTATACTCTCCACAGAGCCCAACAGTTTTTCCATCCCAGTCAGAGATGGAGAGGCACTTGACGAAAAAGTGTCCGAGGTCATATTTGGAAATGACCCTCCCTTTCAGCATGTTCTCAGTAACAGTGTACTTTTCAGTCAGAGGGTGGTTGTCTAAAGGGAAAAGAAAGAGACAGAGAAACAAAAACTGAATGATGAAAAAATAATGCGATAAAGGAAATGAATAGCCTAAGTTATACACACAGCTACTCTGAAACAGAGAGATAAAATGTCAAGGGTGTGTTTCTACAAATGTAAGCTCAGTTGTTGCTAAATTATGGTAGCATGAGGTAACTATCACACAGACCATCACGACTGTGTCTAAGTGGCACTCCTCATGTTGTATCACTTCTCCCTATAGGCATGCTCAAACCTTAACCCTGACACAAAAACACTCACATAGCACTTTTCAGTAAACCTCATTAGGGCATTTATTGAGTTAAAGAATAAAAAAAGTTGGGAATTGAACTCTGGTCTATTGATAATTAGTGGTAGCTGTCATTGTGCCATCACCACTCTCTGATGCAGAGCAAGTCTGTAAATCGATAAGCCTAAGAAATGCTAGCCTCGCCCTCGCCAGCCCCACCCTGTACTTTCATTTCATTTCGTACAGTTGGTCTGGGACTGCTGAATTGACAATTGTTCTCTCCAGGAAAGCATTCTGCCTACCCAATCAGTGAAAAGAGGGAGTGTTATAGTGAGCGGTGACGTCGGTTTTGTGTGTGACGTTGTCTGGCTGCGCGGCTGCGCATTGTGCGTTGTGGGAACGCTTCGGAACATACAGGAACTGAAGTCTGAACAAGAACTGTTTATTTAATTTTATCTGCGGAAAAGATGTCGTGGCCCTACTACACACAGGTTTTGGGAAAAGTTTGATTTTCCAGCTTGCTCCGTTCGTTTCCAAGGAAGTGGCTTGGCTAAATGGTAGGGAAGCTATCATCCTTCACAAGCCGTCGCGTTGCATACGTCACGACCAGGCGTTAGCAATTGGGTAAAGGCAGATCCAATCAGTTTAAACTTCAGCAGAAACCACATTTCTAAGGAGAGAACGATTGTCAATAAAGCAGTCCCAGACCAACTGTACGAAATGAAATGAAAGCTAACAATTAGCTACAACTAATGTTTTTGCATCAGAAAACAGTGAACCTGATTTTTGTCTAGGCACTTCACTGGCATAGGATACAGACAAGTTTCTTATATACTGCCACAACAGGAACTACATTTGATGCTGTAACCTGGCTAGAACAATTATTCTCGAGCACTTTGCAGCATGTTTGCAATTTATTGTTGGAACCATTAATAACCAGTTGTTGGAATGATTTTATTATCTTGGTCTTTAGTTAGAAGTTTTCCTAAAATTTGACATCATCCATTACTTATCTAGATCGCCTGCCCTACAGTGAGGCCTTAACACATCTGCTCTTCTGTTAAAGGCTTTAAATATTCATGTTTCTTTATTTCCGGAAGGATTATTAATATTTCTTCCAAATGTTGTATTTTTTTCCATTGCATGTTATGATAACAGCCCCTGAGCCACCAAGTATCTCCTTACCAGCGATGTGTGGTGGCATCACTGCCACATAGTCCAGGCCAGACTCCTTCAGCACCGTGTACATCCTGTCATGGTCCTCAGTGACGGGAACCAGACGAGGGGGGACTTTGGAGCGGTCCCACAGCAGGAACGCTAACACACAGGGAGGTAGTATACTCATGATGAGACAAGCTTTTGGTTATGTGGCTAAATACAATATGAGTATAGTGATGGAACAGTGGAATTCAGGTTTGTAATAGCATTTTGGAGCTAAATATCCTGAGTGCTGTTAAATTTTTGATTCCGTGTCTAATGACTGCTGTGTTTTATAGTTTCGCATGGCCTTTCTGTAAATAGTAGTTTTTAAAAAATTATGGGAGATTTCATAAAACATCCTCAAACAAACATCCTCATGTACACATACAAGTTTGAAGACACTGTAGCCTACCTGACATGCATCCTATGACCTTACGGATTCCTCTTGCTTTCATGCTGTCTATGATGTTTCCTGTCCCCTCAGACATCATTGTGGTTGGGCCTTTACAGATGGGGGAAAAAGTGCAGAATGCTGTAACACCAAATGCACACACATCCAAAGCCATTTGTTGCCCCCTTGTGTTAGTGCTATGGTTACAAATGCAACTATGTCTGCTGGCCTGTATACTATGCCACATTCATCAACCTGGCCTATAAGTGAAATGAGGGCTTGTTTTCAGAACAGTATATCTATATGCCCATTTTCTCTTACTTTTCAATTGGTATCTAACAATCTGGCAGTTCATGAGAAACACTTAATGCACACCAAAGCAAAAAAGCTACTACATGAGAAGTTTTATGAATAAATATGTTTTAAAAACATTACAATGACAAGACAATTATCTATGTTAATGTCTGTAAAGCACCACAAAAATAATTCTACAGCAAAAGGTGCTGTATAAATAGAATTGAATTCTCCTTTCGCACCATATTATCAGGTTCAAGTATATCAGTTAAGCAGTTTTTAGCAGCTTTGGCAAGGTAACCAGACGGGGTAAAATAGGTTTGCTCGTATTTTACCACCCAAACCGGGACTGTTCCCTGAAATCTGAATCGTGTGGTCACACTAGCCTATGCCATATCACTGTTAAAAGAAACACTTACTCAGATCATTCCTGGTGCCCAGTATGATGATGACTGCGTCCTGGCCCTCCATAGTCTTCCTCACATCATCTTTGTTCAAGACGTCTCCCACCACCACTCTAGAGGCCTTGTGGTCAGCAGGGAGCTTAGAAGGGTCCCGAACCAGCACAGTAACATTGTAGCCTTCAGGAGAGGAAACACAGACATATGGTCAGACAAGGGCGTTAGTGTCAGCAGATATTTGTGTATACCAACACCAACGTTATTTTTTGTTTATAAGTGAAATTAGTTTTGTAATAGCCTAAATAAAAAAAATGACATTCCCTGTGAAGACTAAATTAATTAATTTGTCATAGGCGTGCGCAGAATGAATAATATTGTTTAACAAACTTTAGTTATGGATCCCGATGTTGGACCAAGTGCTTACAGTGACACCCTTCTTTCGTTGCTGGAGAAGATGATAAAGAACCATCAGCCGTTTATCGCTTACAAAGCAGAGCGATCAACCGTGACTCAACAGAAAATAACTTCCTACAACCATGACTAAATAGTTTCGCAAATGCCTTATGACCATGACAAAGGCAAAGTATCTTAATTGCAACAGATCGAGTTCGTTTTTTCCTATAACCATGCGATATCATTGATGTCACCTCTGTGGGAGGTCACCTTTACAGTCGAAAAAGAAAGATGCGTGAACTGAGGTGGACTATTTCATCGTAATCATCACAGTCGTTTGATAATTAAATTGGGATCCTTGTTGTAAAATAGCCTGACTCAAAATATCACAACGTGTGAGGGCCTACAGTACTACAATGCACCGTATCCCAACTCAAATCCTCAACTATTTAGGCTTAATACACTCAGTAAAAAACATGAACTTGAATGCATTTAACACGGATCAACGCAATTCAGAAAACTGCATGGCATCTGCATTCAACTCCTGATGGTAACTTACAACGACAACGTTACGTTAAGTTACCTGCCGCAACCGCTTGCGGTAAAGTGGCCAATCCAGTCATTCCTGTAGCTCCAAATATTGCAACATTTTTAATCGAATCCGACATATTTTATAAAGCCTTCTCGCATAGGCCAAAAAACTAGCTAGCTGGTTATTAGATGCAGTTGCGGTTGGTTGGTTGTGGTTATCTAAGTTCATGGCATGTAGCTTTAACGCAGGACTAACAAGGGGGCGTGATTGTATCCTTCCCCGGAAAAAGCCTTGGCCACATTGTAGCCTATCTCTGAAAACAGACTCCTCCCAACCTAGTCTATCTATATTAAAGGGGAAGACATTTCTCAACTTATTAAACAACCGGTTACATTCTGTCTATTGTAGAGTGTCACTGTTACAAAATGTTTTTATTAGATCAATAAATATAGACTGTAATAAAACAACAGATACATTAGATAAGTTGAACAGAAACAAGAATTCAAGTCTTTTATTTTAAAGAGACCAGCTCACCAAATTATACGCCATCACCTTTTTTAAGGCAACACCTCTGCAGACACCAGGATCTATCAGTGTCAGACTAACTAACAGAAAAGCAGACATCCAGAAAGGAATTAATATATCAAAGAATTTTATTGTCACATTTTTTTACAGTGAAATTATGGATGTTGTCTGTCTATTGTGCATAAAAAGAAAGGGGGTGAAGAATGAGGTGTTGTAGAATTGTGTGTATGTTTATGGGTTGCGGGTTGACCAGGGCTGCTTAAAGATGGGGACCTACAACAGCTATGCCAGTAGCACTCCCCAATACAACTAACAACTGTATTGTCATTAGTAGAGACCAGGTATTTTTCATAGTGTATTCAGGGGGCAGAAAGCTAGCCGATCAAGAGATCCCTATGATTTGAAATAAAATTGCGCTAAAATCCTGCAACATCTCATAGAGCACCTTTAACAAGGAGCAGTCAAGAGCTACAGAGACAAAAACTCTCTACTAAGGGAGAAGGCAGAACCACGACTCAAGGAGCCAATCCAACTGCAAGAAGTTGTGAAGAAAGAGAAAGGGTAGGGGACCTGTCTAATGTATAGGGATAACTGGCCTGTGTACAGCATGTATCTGAGTTGGACGGCACACTGTTGACACCAAGGGATGTGGTGTGCAGTTTGAGGAAAATGGCAAATGGCTTACAGGTGATGTAGTGTACTTTATGCATGTGATAGATAGATAGATAGATAGATAGATAGATAGATAGATACTTTATTGATCCCCAAGGGGAAATTCAAGGTCCCAGCAGCTTAAAAAAATCACACACAACATATACTACAGTGTACACCAACAAAACAACATGACTAGATCAACATTACTAAAAGGAACAATAGAATACAAGTACTAAGGGTAGAGATGCGCATGAATGTACTGTGGTCCAGTATGAGGTGTGTGTCAAGGTAGTAGTGCAAATGAGTCCACTAGATTCAAAGTCTAGTGACCAGCAATAAATATGCATATAAAATGGGCAATAAAAAATATAAGCATAGCAATTTAACAGTTCTAGTATAAATAATAAGATAAAACTAAAAATAGCCTAATAGTATAAAAATTACAGCAGTGTAAGGATAAATAGGTTAGGGTTAGGAGGACATTCTAGTAGTAAAAGTCATTGTCATGTGCTGTATGTAGAACTTTATAGGGATTATCTAAAGTAAATCAACCCATAGTCCTTTTATTTCACATTGTCGAGTAGGCTAGATAAAATGAAAGAGAGAATGAATGAACAGCAGCTAAACGATGGGGGCAAGGTTGTTTCATTTTCCTGTTTGTTAGCATTAATTAGCAAATTCAGTCTACATTGTATCAAAAGCTGCAATTTACCAAACCTCAGAAAACCGGTATATGGACTGATTGACGCCTACTCATTTAAAACCTGTGATTGACGACAGACTGTTCCTTTCTTTCTCCCCAACAAATAATTTGGAATTGTTAACAGTAGGCCTATTTTAAAAATAAAATCTCAAAAATCTGTTGGTGTCTTAAAAAACAAATATCACCACTGGCAGACATAAACAATATGGCCTAATACAACTTAATTTAGCGTGGTAATCTTTGTTATATACATTCTAAGGATCTAGTAATAATCCAGTAATAAGGACGACCAAATGTGCCCAATACCCACCTATAAACTCTGAAACAATAACTCTTCCCTTCAATTATGTGGACTTCAAAAAGGTATCTATTTGAGTCCTCTGACAGTCATCTGAAGAGTTTTTCACTCAGGCAGACAACCATAAACGCAGGTCCATCACTTCCTTTACCATATCATAATCAAAGGGGGAAAAGCTGTAAAAGACCAGACCGCACAGTTTCTGCCCATTAAATTCACAATCACCACCTCCTTCTCACCGTCCTTTATTACTGACGCTACCCAATCACAAAGCGGTATACACCCCCATCATGTTGCTGCCGAATTTTCTTCAGCATCATTGAAAACGCAGGGAATGGAAGCGCGTATCGGATGGACGGGATATCCGAACGCACCGGCTGCAATATTTAGTCAACCCACCGACAAAAACGAGACGCAGAGACTCCTTTCGCACACCATACGAGATTTTGGCGCTCGGTACAGTGGATTGAAACTGATATTATATGATACCCGTCATCGTATATGCCTCGGCCAGTTTAAAGATTGCATTTGACGGGTACCCTACAAATGCGTGAATACTGTGACCGACCGAAGTATGCCAGTAAGGAAATAAGAAGCGGCGCGAGCCTGCATTTGTAATTTTTTCTTTGGGTCATTGATCAGACACCCGGCGATTGTCTTGAAGCGGCTCTCTTGAGGGTAAAACCGTCATCATTTGGCACTGGGGGTGAAGGTAAGTCTACAACCACCATAAACCAAGATTTGAAAATGTGATTCGGCATCAGTCTGTGAATGCATTTGTTGCAAAGCTTTTCACCGTGGGAACAGCGAAGGCCTGCATAGGCTAGGCTACTGCAGTCATTCCTCGGCCGTGGTTTCTGAAGCCATTCTTTCCCCCTCTCCACATGCCTTTGTTGATATGTCAGTTTTGTCTTTCTTTCGCTTAGTACTTTGTCTTTGCGTTTAAATGATTGTGGTGGCATTATGTTTGAAGAATGTGTGAAGATGTTTACCATTTGCGTTCTGACATACTGCACTTGTCCCACTCCGCAACATTTGATTTTCATAATGCACCCCGCGCGCTTGACGACCGTGGGGTAAAGTTGCTTTAAAACACTGTATAAGAAACTGATATACTTATGTTAGTTAAAAGTTTATTCAGTTGTCATGAAGATAGGGTATCAGTTAATGATCTGTGATGTCATGGAACCAGTCCACTGTTTGCAAAGACATGGGTTAGCCTGCCCTAGCAAAGGATTCCTAAAGATTCTGCTGTCGTTGCGACTATGGTTCAGGCTAGTATTGAATAACGGTTACCTGCGGACATTAAGCAGAATTCTTTGTATTGTCTAAGTTGTGTAAAGACTAGATTTCCCTCCGCCGTAGCAATGTCTATGGGAAGCTTTGGTCATGTACAGTCACTGCGCATTCTTAGCCGGTGTCTTTTCTAAAATATGAGCCTCACCCGAGCGTCTACATAGCAAGCACCTAGGCCATAGTAAGGTAGTAAGCACAGGGCAAGCAAACACGTTAACCATGATGATCTGGCAAGCGTTAAGGTTGACGAGTCGGCAGAAATAAGAAGGGTCATATGTCATTTTAAGGTGAAAATGACAGCGCATTGACGGCAAGCCTTACAGGCTAACACAGTAAAGCGTGGTTGAGCCTTTGCCTTTGCAAATGTACATTACTATTTTACGGAGGTATCTTTGATGGGACTCTAATTTAAATGTCTTCGATATATATCTTTTATCTTGTATTGTAAAAGGCAGGTCAACCCAAACAACACTTAAGAAACATCTATATCTTGACATTGCACTTTTAATGGTTGTTTTAGGCCTTGACGTTAAATGCCAGGGTGAATGTGGCAATTCCTGAATGACAGAAACGATCAGAATCAAAGCAGATGCGTGACATGACGTCAGACGCACGCTGCTGTCCATGGTTCTGATATGATTTTTTTTTATCCTTAAAAGCGCCCCGCAACTCTGAATTTCATTGTTGTTACATTAGCAAATGCACCCAAAAGCTGTAAGGGGTGCTCCATATAAGACCCCATCCATACCTGCACTCTCATGCATGTGTTTGTGAAAAAAGCCGGATATATCAGTGGACACGACTTTAGCTGTTCTTGCATCGATTAGCCTACTATACGATATAAGCTTTTATACATTTTGGCTAGCTCAAGTGGCATGACAATGTACTGCCAACTGAGATAAAAGAACACTCTAATATGTTGAGCTACAGGAAGCTGCATCCAAAAATTCAGTATTTACACAGCTGCAGATATTTGGCCTACCTCTATTTAAAAAGCCTGCCACTATGATTTACATTTCGTACAGTAACTGGGCTACAAATTGTTCTGCAGTGGCACAATGTAACTTACCGTTATAACAAAACCTGGTCAGCGTCACTGTTGCATACTTCATGTTCATGGAGCCCTTGGTTCACCCTCTCTGTTCGCTCTAGGGTCGCTTCTCTCTTTGTGTCTCTCATGGCTGAGCTGTATTCATAAGATTTAAGGAAGTACACAACAGGGCAGGAGTAAATCATTCACCATTTTGTCTTTTTTTCCACTCGCATAACTTCCTTGCACTTTGCATGTTACATTCAGTAATGCACTGCACTGCACATATACTATTAAGAGTTTTTGCCACCTCTTGATGTATGTAGGACTTGTAGGAATCAGCAGAAGAGGTAGTGAATGTTGTTAGTTAACTCAAGTGGGGCTTCAAATCAAATCCAAAAAGAATCGGTAGATGGGGTAGTTAAAGTCGCCACAAGAGGTTATTCAACCAACAATGACTGTAAATGGTTTTTATGAAAATGCTGCATTGGTTCCTTGCTACTGTTTAATTTGATCCGGTCCAGCAACTGTGAGAAAGACTGCAGAGCTTGAAGTAACACCAACGAGGCACATACTTACTTTGCTCAAACAGCCTATATTTTTAGTTTAAGTGAGCATTCGTACAGCATTTATATAGGCAGACAAACTTTGCTCTGCCATCATGTTGTCTGCATGTATAAAACTGGTACAGGTTTTGGCTTATATATTTGAGCATAGTCACATCTGCCAGAGTCTACTTAATCAGAGGAGTCACAAACAGCACTTGGCTTTATTTACCCAGTTTTACATTTCGTAAAAACATTTTATCCAAACCTAAAATACTAGTATATATTATTAAACAATGGTACATACAAGTGGAATTCTGTAGAATCTGTACATTTCAAAGTATTTCAGGTTTCAGATTGTGAAAGTGAGCCCCTTAGTAAACACAAAGTGCCACTTGTACTACTGTAGATCATAAAACAAATGACAAGCTCAAAAATAGCCCCTTTGTTTTTTAAAAAAAAACATCTTTCATCCCAACACATGGCCATATTCAGAGACAGCTGATCTCCATGCAGCTCACTGCAAGAACTTAACCAAGAGTGTGTGTGTGTCTGTGTGTTTGTGCTGCAGAGTGAACACCATTACCTGGGTTTCTTTCGTAGTAAAGAGAACACGGGCAAAATTATGACGTGACCTAAGACAGCTAAAAGGCTCAAGCCAACCCTCCTTGAACGTAATCAATGTCGAGCTTTGATTATGTTCAAGAAACCATTGCTGCAGATCACTGAAATTAGTTTGTCTGCTAGACATTGCCTGATGTGATGTGTGTGCATCTCTCACTTAAACAGTGACTGTAACATGCAGACAACAGATTGGTGGCAGAGGAATTAGAAGAGAGAGAGAGAGAGAGAGAGAGAGAGAGAGACGGGGAAAAAAATCCTTAGGGCGAGCAAGCTGAAAGTCCTCAGATTAATGTGGCATGGCATGACCTCCCTCAGGTCGACACACAAACGCACAAGATCAAGGCATCATACCCCTGTAGATGTATAGATGCTATCACAGCAAGTAGGCTATAGAAAGCGAGGCCTAAATCTGTATCATCTTCATTTCCTATTTCCTCAAGTGATTTTCCTACATTTTCACTGACCGTCTCTCTCACATCACACACATGCACCATGTGGACAATGATGGCAACACATCTTCATGTCAGACATTCAGCAATTCATGGATTTGAGTATACTGTATATGATAGGCTTTTGCAGTTAATAGCCTAGAAATATGAATTTAACCCTACCCAAATGCTATTCAGTTATTGTTGGGATCTAAAACTATGCCCAGAGGTTACTGTGTTTAATTTGGGTCAGAGCATGCATCAGACCCATACCTTTTCTGAGACTGGCATGGATGGATATAAACAACTCTTCAGACTTATCAGGAGTTATGGTCAAAGTGTGTGTGAGTGTGTATGTGTGTCTTTCATCTCTTTTTCTTTCTCTTTCTTCGTCACCCTGTAAGTGTTTGTGCGACAACATCCATCCATGAATATTAAAATATTAAAGTGAACAACGAGGGAGAGCCTCAGCCGACACATTCAAAACAACTCCCTCAGTTCTATGAGTTTCTGTTGGATTCACAGATTTTCATGCTAAAGCTTACAGCTGACACACAACTTCATCAGATGAGCCACATAGGATGCACTTACAGCTGACACCCAACTTCAAACTGTTTCATTAGGAAAGGACAGAGTTACTTGCAGCAGTCAGTCAGTAAAGGCAAAGGGACTTGACATTCCTCTGTGTAACTGCAGCTCTTCTCGTCTTGGTACATCACTTCCACAGTGTTTGATACTGTATGTCTGTGAACATTCTCATTCATCCAGGTCATGGTATTCATTGTCACATGAGTGGTGTTCACAGGTCACAGTTACACTCACTCACTCACAAAGGATAAATCTCCCAACTGCAGTTTAGAACGGATGAAACTTTTCAGTCTTCAAGCTCCAAGTTGCCACAAACACCTATTTGTGAACACAAATAAACAGCTATTTTAGGCAGCATGATTATGCAAATTTACAATGACACTATATAAATGGTTATGCTAACAAAATATTAAATTATGACATTATTATACAATTTCTTTTTTTGTCTTCAGTAAACCATGTCCCTCTCCTTTGGTTGACACCGACCAAATCCGGTCTGGTCCTAGCCTAAGCCCAAGTCCAGAACATAGTACTAAACTCATGCAGCAAGCAGGGTGCTTGGAGTGCGCAAACTTCTTTTACTATTTCAATACTCAGTTTCAGATCTGTAACCTCGCTTCCTGGCTAAAACCTTGCACTGCTCTTGCTTAAACCTTGCAATAAGATTCTGGCAGGTAGTCTTGCTTATATGCAGATCAATTCACAAAACCACCACAAAAATGTAACCTCCTTGGTAATTATTTGTATTTTGGGGTTCAGAGTCGGATCATCGGCATCACGTCATTCCGCCAGTGCATGTGATCCTGAATAATTCCTCAGGTCCCACTGGGATAATTCTGTCCATCAGATCCTCCCCCTTCTCCCTCTTCATGTGTGAAAGCCAGAGGGGCCCTGCTTCCTAGACAGCTGTGTTTGTTTACTCCTCAACCCTGCATCCCATGTCAGAGGCAACCTCAAGGCACAGGGTGTGTGACACAAGCAGACACCGGGTGTCGGAGGGTTGGACGGACAGACACACAGTTTAAAAAAAGACCAAAAGAAAAGGGGGAGGCTTGGTAAGGACAGCAGACGAGGACAAGGACACACTGTGTGTGTGTGTCTTTCTTCCTTATTCTAACAACTGCTGCCTCTGAGTGAATGTGTAAATTAGAGCCAGTCTCAGGGATGTCCAATGGGACTTATCACTAATAATCTTAGTGAAATGGGCCAGACTAAGACCTAGGCCCTGTTACTCATAATCATGGATTATGCTTGCATGTTTATAATCAGTGTTAAAGATAGAATCTGATGTGAATCATAGCCCTGTTGTTCGAGCTGTTGGTAGGTTAAAAAATATATATATATTGATACAACATAGACCGAATGGAAAATTTTTCTCCTTTAAAGACGTTGAGCTACAGTCATTAGTGTGATCTTTGGTTTGTGTGTATGTGTGTTTTACTCGGTGGTTCCTGAGAACATCCCTGTGGTGCACTGCACTGGAGGGAGGTCTCAGCCACCACACTAAAGCTCCTCAGGGCAGCACAGAACAGCACTGATGGTGGGAATCCCCCTAGCTTCTCCTCAGCTCAGCTCCAACAGCTGGGGCCCACACGGACCGCATCTGGGCCTAGTTTGGGTCAGGTCCGGCCCGGGTCTGTTTGCAATCTTTGGTGCCTTGCCTGTGTGTCGGAGGATGAGATTGAACCCACCAGAATGCGTTGAGCTGTGGAATATAATATTCATGGTTCAGTACACATGCTTCCCTCTCGTCTTCTAACACACACACACATACTGCACACACACACACCTCATACACTGATGAGCGCTCATACTGATGCTTAAATATATGTTCTTATATTTGGTGGGGAAAAAAAAGGCTAAAATGTGATTCTGTAACATTTGGCTCATGTGAAATTAGTCACACACGCCAACCAAGTATAACTCTGGGTGAAAGGCAGGTGAAGGTTCAGGTGTGCAGCTCACAGTCCTCCCCCAGTGGTCCAGACACACAGTATACCTTCTGTTTCTCCATTATCAGTTTAGAAGCCAAGCCTCAAAAAGAAGTCCACTTTCATCCACATACAACTAAGCAACTCTGACAACAGTGCACAAGGAATGGGAAACAGTATTCTGCTCAGCTCAGGAGTTGCGCTGCTAAAACTCTTTCATTTAACAACCTAATTGGGAAATGAGGAGTCTGGGAATATACAAGCGGCCTCCTGCTTTGATGTTGTGACAGAATGTTCTCAAATTAGTGGGGTTTTTTTTTTCTTAGATTTATGTTGAAACAAAAGGAAAAAAGCTTGAGCACTGTCCTTTTTATCTCAGAGAGCAGAGACTATCCCAAAGGGTCTAAATGAAACTGCTGTGAGTCTCTCACTGCTCTGACTGTCTGAGAGGCTATTCTGACATTTCCTTCGAGACGACTGTAAAACTGCTGTCATTGCCGCCTTTGTACTGTATCTTTTCCTGGCAGTATCACTTCTGTAGACTGGCAAGTGTTTATCAAGTGTGCATCAGCTATAGCTTGTCAAACCTCAAGCAGTGTCGTATCAGTTCAAATCCTAACCCTCCATCCTGCCTCCATTATCATGCCGTTCATTGTAGTTGATGCCTAAGGAATGCATTAGTGTCAGGGTCTAGTTATATAGACTGTACATGCTAGAGGATTCATGGATAACTAAAACAGGACTTAGGCATTTGGATGTCATTAGACTGGCTAAACACTGTGTGCTGTATGTGTCTGTCATCATCACACACCATGATTATTTGTTGTTAATTTTAACAACAAAACACAAATGAAATGTAAATGTTGCAAATTGCAAGTTGAAATTGATCTTACTCAATGACTTTGTGTTTGCATCTTGCTTCTCATGTGTGGATTAACATTGACAGTTACACGAGACATTTCAGAGACTGTTCATATGTTTTCCAGGGTTTTCTGTGCGTATGTGTGTGTGAGTGTGTGTGTGAATATGAGAGCATTGTGTGGCGTATTGTATGGCGAGCCAAGCGTGAAGGCTAGAGGGAGTGTGTGTGTGTACAGTGTGTGCCTGAAGCTGGGGGAAGGGAGGGGAGCCCCAAAGGCTGTTAAGGGGTACATGTGTGTGGGGGATGGGCAGATTGGGAGAGGGCTCTCTCTCTCTCTCTTTGCTGACACCCCTCTCACAATAAATGAAACACATTTGGTTGAATTAGAGAAATATAACTACACACAATAGCCTTGGGGAAAAAAACAGAGGTTTTCTTGGGTTCAATTTGTTTTCGTGTTGTTTTAAAGGTTCTTTTAGGATTATTTACCTTTAGTCAGATGATAAACAAAGAAAAATCTGTCTGAATGATCCAAATACAAAAGGGGTGGAGATCTCCACAATAAAGAGGGGGTGGGTAGCCTATATGAATACAGTGTATTGTTTGAAGATTCTCACTGAATAGATTTGCCTCACTAGTCACAAGAAGTCACCTGCCTGTATTAAGTTTGAAGGTATTGAGGGTCCTGGCCGTACAATAACATTTCAGAATAATTTCTGGCCAGATGTCACGAGGAATTTTTGGGATAGGGTGCATCTCGCTGACTTGGCTCATTGTAACCTATTCATTGTGCTAAGCTGTTTGTGCTAAGCTGTTTTTCAAAAAGGAAAATGCAGGTCCCAAACCGTCAGACATTAATGGCCTTTAGTTGGCAACAGTGTACCTGAGTTTGTGTTCAAGAAGCAAGGTGCAAGATTTGTTTTTTGTGTATGTTTTTTGGTTCAACCTTTTTTGGTTGAACATCACCTGTGAACTCTAGAAATGCAGCCCACGACCACGAGTAACCTTTGTCTCACCCGATGCCTTTTCTCTGTGTTCTTCTCTTCCGTCTCCCTCCCGTGACCCCCTGTACTCCCCACCCATCTCTGTTCCGCAGGGTGCAGTGGGGAATCCGGCGACATGGCCAATGCCTCCACGGATCTGGACAATGCGGAGGCCCAGCGACAGCTCAACAACAACAACCGGCCAATCAGCTCCGGTCACTGGGAGACAGAGACCACCAGCGCCAAGCTTTTTGAGTGCTCCCGGATCAAAGCACTAGCAGGTACATGCAGTGGCCACTGATAACTATGAGGGGGAAAGGTGGGAAACGGAAATCTAGAGTCTAGTGTGCGAACACTTGTTGTTGGGGCTACAGAAACCCACTTTTTTTTTTACCCACAATGGAGGTGGGGTGGGGGGATTGAAGCTCAAGGAAGTAGCTCATACAGGTCCTTAACAGACTATGCTGCTGTGGCTATGTTTCTGATCAGACGAGAGGGATGCTGTCCAGAAGAAGACCTTCACCAAATGGGTTAACTCACACCTAGCCAGAGTGTCCTGCCGGATCGCTGATCTGTACAATGACCTGCGGGATGGCTACATGCTTACTAGGTTACTAGAGGTTCTGTCTGGAGAGATGCTGGTAAGTCACTTTACTACATTTTACTACAGTGCAATGCCATTTTACTACACTATATGTCTTTACATTTTACTACACTACAATGCATTTTACTACACTACACTTTACTTCACTTTACTACACTTCTCTACACTTTACTACATAAGTTTTAACCCAGGGTCCCAGCTGGATATGGCAGAGAACCACAGCACCCTTACGCTATGAAATTTGTAAAGCAAGACAGTCTTTTTTCTCCAACATTATCAATAAGAACTTGAACAATGCTCATGTACTATTTTCTACAGTTGAGAAGCTAACAAATAAACCATCACAATTATCACCTGAGCTGCTCTCAGTGGATAAATGCAATGAGTTTGCATCTTTTTTCAGAGGTATAATTGATAAAATAAGACTGAGCATAGCTTCACAAATATCTCAAACGCTAGAACCAATGTCTTCAGAGAGAGGGGAACTAAACATAATGTCAACATTTAACTTTATTGCCTATGAAACGCTTGAGAAAACAGTACAAAATCTAAGCTCTTCTACATCCCAATTGGACATTCTGCCAACCAGCTTTTTTTAAAACTGTTCTACACCTTGTGGCAACTGACGTCCTCCAGATTAAAAATTAATCTTTGCAAAGTGCCATTTTCCCTAAATCACTAAAAACAGCAGTTGTTAGACCACTGAAAAAGAATAATCTGGATGTTTCAGTGCTTAACAACTACAGGCCAATATCAAATCTACCATTTGTTGGAAAAATAATTGAAAAAATAGTATTCAATCAATTAACTGCTTTCTTGACATCTAATTGTTCTTTTGATAAGTTCCAGTCAGGTTTCCGGGCTAATCACAGCACTGAAACATCGCTTGTTAAAGTTGTAAATGACATACGTCTTAATACTGATGCAGGCAAAACATCTGTCTTGGTGTTACTAGACCTCAGCGCTGCTTTTGATACTGTTAATCACAACATACTGCTACATCGACTTGAACACTGGGTTGAGTTTTTTCTGGTATAGTTCTCAAATGGCTAAAATCATACTTACAAAATAGACGTTTATTTGTTTTTTTTTCTTTTGCTTTGTCACCTAATGACTTTGCCCCCCTTGAATGTCTCTATCAATGCTTGGACCAAATTAACAACTGGATGTCACAAAATTTCCTCCAGCTTAACACAGACAAAACTAGTAATTATTTTAGGAAAGAAGGAGTCAATGCTCAAAATTTCCTCTGTCCTTGAAACTAAAGGGCTTAAAGCAAAATAGTATGTTAAAAATCTTGGCATCATCATTGACAGTGATCTAAACTTCAGCAGTCACATGAAGGCTATCACCAAATCAACCTTTTATCACTTAAGAAACATCACCAAACTGAGAGGTCTAATGTCAAAAATGATTTGGAAAAACTTATCCATGCCTTTATCTCCAGTAGGGTTGATTACTGCAATGGTCTTTTCACAGGCATTCCTAAAAACACCATAAAACATCAACTGATCAAAAATGCAGCTGCCAGGGTTTTAACAAGAACAAAAAGAACCAGCCACATTACCCCAATTTTAAAGTCATTGCATTGGCTTCCTGTAAGTTACAGAATTTATTTCAAAGTATTACTACTTGTGATTAAATCACTAAATGGGATAGGATCTAGTTTCTTGTCTGATATGTTTCAAAAATACATACCACCTAGGTCTCTCAGGACACAAGAAAAAAATTTGCTTGTAAAACCTATGGTCAAAACAAAGTGTGGCGAAGCAGCTTTCAGCTACTATGCAGCTCAGATTTGGAACCAACTTCCTGAAGACATAAAAAATGCCCCTACTGTTACCAGTTTCAAAACCAAACTTAAGACCAAACTTTTCTCCGATGCTTTCTCTTAATGATTAATTTATTCAGATTAAGGTATGATCCTACATCATTCTAGTTATCAGAGCACTTGTAGGTGGCTACATTTATATTTGTGGTTTGTGTGGTCCCTCAACACATTGCCTGACTGAGCACCTGTGAGGTTAGTGCTATT
>JAGFZM010001410.1:16392-27419 GCA_017657215.1 Limnothrissa miodon | reverse complement strand
CCCCCCCCCCCCCCCAGTCTGAAAATGTCACTGGAGTCTAGAACTCCGGACCTCTTAACATAGAGAGGCCCATAAAGTCTAGAAGGTCAACCAACACCTTCCCATGACTACCTGGCTGCTTTGTCTAAAGGAATAGTGCACACTACGGAACTACTTTCGGGAATATCCAGGGTTGCTACTGTCAGTTGAGATGTTTGACTTGGATCATTTATTTCTAAGATATTTCTAAGATTGTAATACAGGAGAGATTCTGTTTGCTGGATGTACAGGATCACATTTGTAGGTTACAGATTTGTGAATTCGGGAAAATCCTTAATCTAAAATTATTTTTATTTTCTGTCCTTTATTAACTTTTTATTCTTTTTAACTTTTTACTCTGTCCTTTAATCTTATTTGTTTGTTTTCTTACTTTATTTTATCCACTGTTTTTCTTTTTGTCGTTGTAAAGCACATTGAACTGCCTTCTTTGTGGATGACATGCACTATATAAATAAACTTGCCTTGCCTATAGAGCGACACTATATATGTTAAGTCATACATTTAGAGCACTGGTCAGTTTTTTTTAGAATACACACTGCACAGCTGTGTCTGTTCACCTGGTTATCATGGTGGCTAATCAATGTATTTTAATGTGGCTTAACATATTTGTTACGGTGTAGGGGAGATGTGTGTGTAGTGGTAAGGATCCGCATTATGTTCTGTGTTCTATCAGCCAAGGCCTACTCGGGGCCGGATGCGTATCCATTGCCTGGAGAACGTAGACAAAGCTCTGCAGTTCCTCAAAGAACAGAGGGTCCACCTCGAGAATGTCGGCTCCCACGACATCGTCGATGGCAACCACCGTTTGACCCTTGGCCTTATCTGGACCATCATCCTCCGCTTCCAGGTACACATGCCAGCATGAGTGGCTTAGTGTCGCACACAGAAGTTAAGGTGCTTGTTTGCTTCTCCCTGTTTTTCACCCGTACTAAATAACTCCAGTGAGTCGTGCTGCTTCCTTTGTGGATGTCTGTTGCAATAGCGAGAGTGGAGAGCTTTCTGGATGTGGAGATTCACCACCACCCTCTACCCCACCCCCCACTGACTGATACACTGACCTTTTCATCGCCCTTAGGGCGCTGTTTCTCTCCTGCATCCCTGTGTTTGATGTGAGTGTGTATGTATGTGTGTGTGTGTGTGTGTGTGTGTGTCTCAGTGTGTGGGAGTGTTTGATTTATGTCCTCAAACACTGGTTTCCTGTGGCTTATATCACACTTGTGTGTGGGTGAGTGTGGGTGTGTGTGTGTGACGGAGTGTGTGCGTACACATGTGTGTTATTCACACCATATTCAAAGTATGTGTTTATGCTATTTTTGTACCCTACAGTTTTTCTGTATTAATGTATGATTGTGTGAATGAGTGTGTGTGTGTGTGTGTGTGTGTGTGTGTGCACAGGTTTTTGCTATACACACCATGTATGAGTTCATGCTATCACTATACCTTACAGTAATCCATGTATTCATGCCTATGACTGGCTTTTGTGTGTGTGTCTCTGTCTGTGTGTACCCACTGTGTTTACGACTGAGTGTGTGTGTTGCCTGGAGTGCCACCACATCCCTTAAGCATGGCATTAGTATTGGCCCTAAATCCCACTCAATGAGACGGATCCCACAGGGAGCTCACAGAAGCTCATAGCGTGGTCGCAGGGGCTCCAGGATATATCCACAGTGAGACATCTGTTGAAGCTCTAAGCAGAATATTCAGATGAGTGATGCGTGGAATAATCTTTGTACTATCATGGCCACTGACTGCTTTATGTCCATTCACTTTAGACAGGTCAGGTGCATATGTGTCTATCTAAGAATCAGGCCGAATAGGGTGATTGATGAAGTTTCTTCATGTTTGTACTCACACTGGTGTATTTGTACTTCAGTACATCAATACTTGTTCACCAGAGAGTGAGGGACTGAAATAGTATGTAGTATCTAGTGCTGTTTAGCATAATTCCTAGATGTTTGTGTCATTTGCACTACTACTCTGCACATGAACACTATGTAACTCTGCACACTTGTGTGTGCATGTTATAGCTGTAGGTTTGATCCATAATGGAGCGGATCTAACTGCTGAATGGATGGCACTGCACCTGAGAAGGGGGGGGGGGTTGCCTTTCTATGGCGGTGGTGCCAGTCTGGCGGGCAGGGGGTGGGTGGTGGTGGGGTTAGGGGAGGCAGGCAGGCCACTGCAGCAAGGGCCCAGGTGCAAGCAAGGTGCACTTGTGGCCCAGGCGACGCTCCAGAAATAAAAGTTAAACACCATTCACGAGCCTCCAGAACATAAATTGGGTCTTTTACAGAAGGTGCGTTCGTAAACTGATACTCCGAGCTCTCCGAGTACTCTCTGGTCCTTTAAAACATTTCTGAGTGTGGATAGAATTGTCGTTCGTTTATTCAGAGTGTCACACTTTTGAAGTGTTTAGAGCTTGTTCAGAGCGTACACCGGCCACTCCGGCTGAAGGGAGAGAGCAGCAGAGTGTGACGTCAGTCTGAATGAAAACAGTGCTAACTGCTAGACAAAGTTTTTAGGAAATAGTTCTGGATTGATTTATGAATTAAAGCTCATAATTGGCAGGTAAAAAAAAAACAATCAAAATGTTCATGGTCCTTACTTGTCAAGCAACTGATACATTAACCGCTATTCTAACCAGCTGGTTTATGTTCATTTTGATCTATCAGAAACCGTTCGTTTAGTCACAGAAAAATAACAAGCTTGTCTTTATCGAACTGTGGAGTGTTATTCCATTATCAGAGTGGCAGATTGTAGGCTAGCCTATTTCTCAACGCACCCAGAATATCAGAAAGAGACCAAGCTAGTTAATGCCTCCTCCTCCACCCCACCTCATTTTAGAGATAGCTTATAGTATATAATATAAATTGCATGCATTCTCAATATTTTTTATAATGTCGTCAATGTTAAAGGTAAAAAATTAAAATGTCAGAATTGTTAATGACTGCTGAAAATGTGCGGCCCAACTTAAGATCTTGGTTCTGAAATGAATCCCATATGAAATTTTAATTGAATAGCCCTGCTGTAGGTTGTGTGTGTACTGTGCGTGTATGAGTATGTGTACCCTCCCATGAAATGGTCTGAGAAACGGTAGAGGGGAACAGCCCCTGATGCTGTAAGTCCTGTCAGTAGACAAGTGATATGGTATGTATCCAGCGCACAACAGGGATCTGTGGTAAAAGCTGCCGCATCATCAGCGTTGCGCGCTGAGAAGGTATACTGTGCACGGCATCATCTGAATGTCACCTCATCCCCGGCGGGGCAGCTGCAAGTCAGAGAGCACAGAGAGAGAGAAAGAGAGAGAGTGACAGAGAGAGAGAGAGAAGACAAGGGCAGACTTGGCATCCCAACGCCGCCATGCCTGCTGCCCCACACACGAGCACGACCTTCTCTTCCTCTTCGCCCTCCTCTTCCTCACTCACACACATGAACACACACACGGCAGGTCAGGCAGGGTATGCGGCCACGGTGGTAGACACGTACGGTAAGAGTGCGCTTGCGTGCGAGAGCTATTGTTGTTGCTGTTGTTGTTGTTGTTGTTGTTGTTGTTGTTGGGTGTGAATGGCAGGGCAGAGAAAGATAGAGAGCAATGACTCTGGCTGGGTGCATGTGAACATGAGTCAGTGAAACGCAGCACTGCCAGAGGGAGGGGATGTGCTGGAGGTACAGAGTACACAGTTCACAACCCAGCATGGGTGAGGAGCAGTGACGAGCAAACAGAAAGAGGGAGAGAGTGTAGGTGGATGTGTGTGTGTGTGTGTGTGTGTGTGTGTGTGTGTGAGAGAGAGAGAGAGAGAGAGAGAATGGGTGTAATATGGGTGTGAATGTGTATGTGAGGATGTCTATATACTGTATGTATGCGTATGTGTGTGTGTGTGTGTGTGTGTGTGTATTCAATGTGCCTGCCCTCTCCTCGCCTATTGCACAGTGGCTTTGGGTGAGCCCTGCCTGCCTGGACACCCTACCTGGTACAGCACCATCTCTGGTGGAGGGAAGCCTGGAACTGGAGCCTGGAAGCAGCAGCGGGCTGGATGGCCTCATGAATTTTGCATGTGGTGCCCGGGAAGTTTTACAGAGAGAGAGAGAGAGAGGGAGGGAGGGAGGAGAAACTGACAAGAGCAGAGCACAGCAGTGTGAAGCCAAGCAGAGTGGAGCTCTGTACTATAGCTGTCTGTTCTAGCTGGTGCTGGTGCTTTGCTACGCTATGATATACTAGGCTATGCTAAGATATGATATGCTAAGCTAAGCTACACTACGCTATGATATGTGAGGCTAAGCTATGCTGCACTATGCCTTGATATGCTAGGCTAGATTAGGCTCGGCTACTCTGCTGTGTGCAACTCTTGGGGTGGGCCACGCCTCACTGACTTAGACTCTCTATCATGCCGGCATACACCCACAGACACACACACATACACACACACACACACACACACACACACATACTCTCCTTCTCTGCTGTCTCACTCATTTTTATTTCAGTTTGTTTTGTTCAGGACAGTGGCGTCTTTTCTTTGTTTTGTGGACTTTTGTGTATTTGCTTGTTGTTTTCTGTGTGTTTGTCTTTCTTTTCCTCTTTCCCATTATCTATTTTTTGTCAATATCCTTCCTTTTTCTGTCTTTCTTTCTCTCCCCTCTCTTTCTTTCTTTCTTTTTCTCCTCTGGTTTCTCAAGCTGACTCTCTTCCCTCGCTCCGTTACAGTTTGCTTTGCTCAGTCAGCAGGTAAAGCCCTAGCCACTGCAGCAGAGTTCACATACACACACACAAACACACATACACACACACACACACACACACACATACCCTCTTTCTTACCCCCTAGACCCACACTCACAGATTCAAGCAGTCATAAACACTTAAAAAGACTCACATATTCACACACTTTTACACTTACACTTACACACACACTCAGAGGCACACACAAAAAACATACTGTTTAATCTTACAAAGAGAGAGAGAGAGAGAGAGAGAGAGAGAGAGAGAGAGAGAAAGAACAGGAAAAGAAACAAAAGGGTTAGAGACAGAAAGTGAGGGACGGAAACACTGTGGCCATGAGAGAGAGGGAAAGAGAGAAAGAGAAACGGGAGTAAGAAGGAGGAAAGGCTAAAGGTAAGGTTCCAGAGATCCAGAAGAGGACAGCAGAACATGTCCAATCTCTCATCTACCTCTCTCACAGTAGATTCACTGCTATTTCAAATTCCCTTCAAATTTCACCGCTCTTTAAGCTGTTGTTTTCCTAAGTGGCTATTTTGAAGAGACGCCTCTTCTGTGAGCTTTTGTAATGGATGGAGAGGCGACTGTAGTCTTGATTTTGAGATATATTTAGCGATATCATTGCTTAGGGTGGTATGTATTGATTGAGCACAGATTAATGACAGCAATACCCTGGATGCATACCTCAGGAGTCTCAGAGGCAGAGTAGATTATTTGGTGTCATGCAGACCCGAAAGGTTGATTGAATTACATTATCCCTCTGTAAGATCTCTGTAAGATCTGTTTTACAAATAGTGATTTCTATTGTAACAGTCAATCAGAATGCATCGCTTTGTGCTCTCAAAAAAAGAAAGAAATTAAAATAATAAGAATAATAATAATACATACATATACCTGATATTGGGAAATGGTGCATTGTAGGAGGGACCATAGTCAATGGTGGCGACATCTAGTTGAAAGGAGTTGACAAAATCCAAGAAAGGTTCCAAGACTCTACAGAACTTAGTTGAAATACCACACAAAGATATTTTACTTTCTCCAGGGTCGTAAAATGAAGGGCATCCCTAATCCAATGAGATAGGGAAGGGGGGTGGGAGTTTTTCCAATGCATCAATATGACACGTCTTGCTAAAAGTGAGAGAAAGGCCACGAGTTCACAAAAGTAGGATGGTAAGTTATTGCCAACAGGCAGGACACCAAACAAAGCAGTCAGTGGAGAAGGACAGATTTTGGTAGAGGTGATGATAGAGAGAGTGTCAAAAACACCCTGCCAGAAGCCTCCAAGAACAGGACATGCCCAAAACATATGGCCAAGAGTGGCTGGTCCTAAATGGCACCGGTCACAACTAGAGTCTATGCCTGAATATACACGGGCTAGTTTACTTTTGGACCAGTAACCCTATGCACTACTTTACATTGTAAGACCCCATGCCGGGCACAAACAGAGGATGAGTGGACCCAGTTCAGAGCATGATCCCACTCCGCAGGATCTATCTCTATATTGAGATCAGTTGACCATGCAGTACGTAACGTGTCAGAGGCTGAGGATTGGTGCGCAAGGAGAGTGCAGTAAATCCTTGACATGCTACTCTTCATGTAAGGGTTCATTTTGAAAATGGTGTCTAAGAGTGTGGGAGAGGGTTTGGTGGGAAAATTAGAAAAATGTTCTGAAAAAAGTATCTGAAAAAGTATCTGAAAAAATCGGTGGAAGGCAAGAAGGCAAGGCCTGTGCTAACTGACCAAAAGAAGCAAATTTCCCATCAATGTAAAGATGGTTAATGGATAGAATTCCTTTATCTTTCCAGATTAAGAACGTGTTATCAATGCCAGATGGAGTGAATAGGGGATTAGAGTACACAGGAGCCAAAGCGGAAATAGATTTTAAAGCAAAGTGTTCTTTAAATTGTGTCCAGATTTTAAGACTTTTTTTTAACTACAATACTACTTGAATGCACAGACAGTGATGAAGTAGTGGGAAAACACAGAAGGGAAATCAGAGATGAGGACCCATGTGTGGTTACGTATTTAGCGTAAATTAGACCAACCATCTTTATCATGCTACACTCTGTGACTGGAACACATGGACAGCAAGCCCTGTGCAGCTGAGCTGTAATCCGTAACAGCACCAGCCTAGTGTTTAAGCATTCTGGGCCGGATCTGGCTCTTATCTGGCTTGGATCCGGCACAGTTACCACAGCCATCTGACCCATCTGTCTCCTAATAAGCTGTATTATTTCATGGTGACATGATCGCTGCAATGGCTGCCATCTTTGATGAAGGCAGGCTGGGACTCCCGGGGTGGCCTGATGCCACAAGCTGTCACATAGGGCAAGCCATGTTTACTCACTGGAAGAAGCACACATGTGGGTACACATTACACACACTCACACATGTTATCTAGCCAATAGTGTTTCTCATTTGGCTGTCCTCGGGGAGTGTGTGTATGTCTGTGTGCGCAAGCCTGCATGTGTCTGTCTGTCTGTGTGTGTGTGTGTGTGTCAGTGTGGTGTGTGTATGTAAGTGAGTGCATGTGTGTGTGTGCGCTTTTGTGAGTGATAGATAGGCAGGATGGTACTTTGTGAGTGTGTCTAAGCTGAGGGGATCAGTCAGATTGACATTTGTCAATGTGCTTACAAGTCTGAGAAATACTACGCTCTTACTGTGCTGTGAAGGAATCAGATTGGGCTAATGTAATCATGGTGTCACAGAATTACTAATTATATCACAGACGACTAATTATACAACTACGGTAATTTGAAACACTTACTAACTTCATCAATAGTTTGTTTTTAATGTTCTCAATGAATGTGTTGGCAAAGTTGTTTAAGCCACAGTTGTGTCTACATCCATTCATATAAGCAGAATGTTCTAGAGTCTGCTGTACAGACAGCTCAACTCTTTGCTTTGCTTTCTCTCTCTTCTCTCTCTCTTCTCCTCTTTCCGTGCCCATGTTCAGATCCAGGTGATCAAGATTGAGACGGAGGACAACAGAGAGACGCGCTCGGCCAAGGATGCCCTTCTGCTGTGGTGCCAAATGAAAACAGCAGGGTAAGATCTGCAGTCCTCAAATGTATTAAAGACCCATGGTTTAGAATAACTGCAGCTCATAAATATATGGCCCTCTACGGTCCACAAAAATGAGTCTGGTGGCCTATGTGTGGAATCACACGTGGTAAGAAGAATCTAACCTGTTGTCTATTAGACCTGTAACTGTTGGTCCCAACACCCAGACACGTATCCCACAAAAAATCTATCCTGTGATCCAGTCCTGTGGGCCATAATAACCAGACCTAGCCCCTGAAAAGTCTAACCTGTAATCTGTTAGATCTAGAACCGTTGTGTTCCATAATATCCATACCAGATCCCACAGATGTGTAAGTCATGTTTAGATTAGACTTGAGACATTAGCTACATAGACACTAGCTATTTGGCTTTAGTGACACAGGCTACATGAGACATTAGCTTCTGGCTTTAGTGACACATCTTGACATTAGCTCATTGGCTTTGGCAACGCAGCTAGTTACATGAGCCATTAGCTTTTTAGCTTTAGTGACACAGCTAGTTGCGTGAAACATTAGGTCTTTGGCTTTGGCAGCGTCGTTAGTTAAGACATTAGCTCTTTAGCTTTAGTGACACAGCTAGTTAAATGAGACACTATCTATTTGGCTTTAGTGCTAGAGATATTAGCTTAATATTAATATATCTAGCTTTTTATAGCTAGAGATATTAGCTTTTTAGCTTTAGTAACACAGCTAGTTACTTTAGACATTAACTCTTTAGCTTTAGCTAGTTACATGATACATTAGCTGCTATTGAACAGCACAGTTCATTTGACAGAGCTATCCTGTCATCAGTATCAGTTCTTACTGCAGTGCTGAGCTACATGGTGTAAACAGTGTAAACAGTGGGGACAGGCATGGAGTGGGCCAGGGGCTTGTTCCCACTGTGGTGTGCTAGTAGGGACCAACTCTCTACCAATCACTTAGAAACTTCTACAGCACTACATCCTACACGATCAGTATGTGTTTGTGTTTTTGTGAGTCCCAGTGGTTCCAGTAGGGTACACAACTCAAGTCCCACAGCCATAATATTACATAGCCTCCAGCATACTGTTCTTTATTAGATGGGAGGATAAATGATTTGTTGAGTTTTAGAGAGATTGACCTTTGCTGTATGTGACTACTAGGACAAGAAAATGGAAATGTTTTTTTTTTTATGTGTGCTCACATGTGTTTGTGTGCACGTGTGGATGTGTGTGTGTGTGTGTGGATGTGTGTGTGTGTGTGTGTGTGTGTGTGTATCATGTTGATGAAATGATAACCAGTGTAGTTCTGCACAGGTACCCTGAGGTGAACATCCATAACTTCACCACCTGCTGGAGGGATGGCCTGGCTTTCAACGCACTCATCCACAGACACAGGTCAGCTCACACACACACACACACACACTCACACACACCTGCACTAACCAACATACATACACACCCATGCACTGACACATGCACACAAACACGCACACGCACACATGCATGTGTATTAACCTCTGGAGAGGTAGATTGCATAGAATATCACAGTACACAAGCTATTAAAGGTCTATACTGCATTGTGATTATAAAGTGTCCCCTGAGAAAGACTCTCTCATGTTTCCAGGCCAGATTTAATTGAGTTTCACAAGCTGGCCAGGTCCAATGCCACTCACAACCTCTTGCAAGCCTTCAACATTGCTGAACAAAGCCTCGGCCTCACCAAGCTCCTCGACCCAGAAGGTATCTGTCAAAGGGAACATCATGCTCTCCACTTTGGAGATTCGTTAGCCCTTACCTTAGTCATTTCAAGCTTGAAACAGCTACATAGAAAGTAACATTCCTGCAAGTTATATTCCTGTCCTATAGCCTTTCTTAAACCCAAAGAGGTGATTGTGTTGACAGTAAAAGTCAACAGGATGGGGGGGGGGGGGGGGGGGATCTCAGATTATGGATGGTACAGTTTGAGATTATGGTATGGGGAGAGATTACAACATTTTTTGACAATTGTTTATTCACTGGTCTAGCAACCCCTATCTTTCTCCCATAAGATAACTAGCACCTCTCTCCTTTTTCAGACGTCAACACAGAGAACCCAGATGAGAAGTCCATCATAACTTATGTGGTCTCCTTCTACCACTACTTCTCCAAAATGAAAGCCCTGATTGTGGAAGGGAAAAGAATAGGAAAGGTAAGAGAAATGGAAAAAGGGCCTAACCACTAGGCCAAAATTGAGGCCTGACTTTAATAGGTGACAGCTGAGGCCTTAAAGGTGGATGCACCTGAGGCCTTACTTCAAAGGGGGCCTTCCCAGACATGTGTCAAATAACCATGGCACACCAGTGAAAAGGCATCTAATGTGTTCAGAATATCATTGAGTCTGTGTGTGTGTTTATGTGTGTGTGTGTTTGTCTAAAACTGTTGCTACATTGCTATGATGAAAATAATTGATTTCTATGTGAACAAAACTCTTGGATTATGTGTCTCATTGTGACCCCAGGTTTTGGACAATGCCATTGAGGCAGAGAAGATCATTGAGCGGTATGAGGCATTGGCATCAGAGCTGTTGGAGTGGATTGAGAAGACCATCAGCATCATCAGCAACCAGAAGTTTGCTAATTCACTTACCGGCGTGCAGCAACAACTCCAGGCCTTTACCACGTACTGCACCATTGAAAAGCCCATTAAGTACGTCCTGTCTGAAAGATGTCTTTAAAACTGTGTGAGATGTTTAATGTTTCTGGGTTATATGTTTGTAATGGGTCTCTGAGATATTTCAGAGATGTCTTACAGTGTGACAGCCAAGATACATCATGATAATGGTATTCCTGGTCTACATGATTAATATGGGTGTAGCTGTCTAGCTGACTATTTGTGTTTTAGTGTGGTCTAAGGCATCTCTGACCATATGGCTGCTTGTGTTGGTGGTTGTTTACACACACACGTGTATCATGGTTCACTTGTGATTTGATTGCACAGGATACATTTTAAAATTCAACAGTGTCTCAGTGACCTCTGTGCTGACTGAGAGGTGACCTTTTTAAGACCTCTCCGTGATCTCTTTGAGGAGCTCTTATTCACTCCAAGTTGCCTCTAGGAGTATGGCCCTTCAGAAGGTTGTCATGGTGATCAAGTGTGTGTGTGTGTGTGTGTTTCTCTATTTGTCTCAAGTGAAGCCTCGGCAGCACCATGCTAGTCAAGTTGTGTGTGTGTGTGTGTGTGTGTGTGTGTGTGTGTGTGTGTGTGTGT
>JAGFZM010001410.1:0-16382 GCA_017657215.1 Limnothrissa miodon | reverse complement strand
GTGTGTGTGTGTGTGTGTGTGTGTGTGTGTGTGTGTGTGTGTGTGTGACCGTCCTACTCAGATCCTCAGGAGCTGAATTGGTGTCATATGTGTGTGTATGTTGTGTTGATGGCTAGTGTGTGTTTGTGACTGTGCTACTCATTGCCTCAGGAGATAAGTTTACATTGTTCTGTCTGTCTGTGAGTTGTGTTGGAATCTAATTTGTGTGTATGTGTTTGTGTGTGTGTAAGAGAGAGAGAGATTATTATTTACCCTATTCATGTGCATCAGACTGAGCTGAGTTTCTGAGTGTCATCTCACAAGTTGAAATGATTTAAATCCTGTTTTTTCCCAGTAGTTACAGTTTCTAGTTTGCAATGGCTTCCCTCATATTACCCAAACATATTCACATCCTGGGGTTGCTTGTCACTTACTCGATCCTTGTTTCTTGTACAGCAGATATGAACTGCACTTTACCGCACAGAGATATCTCTAACTGTTCACCAGGCTATATTGTCTCTGTACTATATTTCCTCTCTGATATCTTCACCTTATTCTCATGACTTTAGCTTTGCAGTGTTAGGTGTGTCTCTGTGTCATGGTGTCCACAGCCCTCCTGCTGAGTGGCCCAGAGGACTCTTCTGCTGTCTGATGTAGTAATTCGGTAGTATAGTGATTCAATAGTATAGCTAATAATATTCACATTCTTCCCACTTCATTAACACAGTACTGAGTGACCTAGATGCCTCTCCTGTAGTCTTATGTGTTATATAGGAATACATTCATTCAGTAGTACAGTGATTTAGTATTAAAGGAATTCAGTACTAGAGGGATTCACTGGTATAGTTAATAAAAAAACAGTTCTCCTACTCCATTAATGCAGAGCTGAGTGGCTTAGAGGCCTCTCCTGCAGTCTGAAGTGTCATTCAGCCCGGCAGCTTCTCCTGTGCACGTGACCACTTGCTCTTTTCATCAGACAATGATGTGCGTCTAGACCGTTTACAGATCAGCAGCACAAAGCCTGACTTGACCAGTGATATTAATCATATGCAGTAAGGGAATGTTAGTGACTGTAAAAGTAAATACTTATTTTTCTGTGAAAATGTGTGTGTGTTTGTGTGTGTGTGTGTGTGTGTCTGTTATTTGCCTGGTGATCTGATGGAATGCCAGTTTGTGTTGATATCAACATTAGAACATGCCCTTGAGGAACCGCCTTTGGCCAGCCTGGGTGGTAGCGTAGCTGTTAAGGAACCTCTAGCATACTATAGTGAGCTACTGGGTTTTAGTCAGATTAGGGCCAGTGGTGGGTGATGTGTGACCCTGCTGTCAGGCTTTTTCTGTCCTGGCTTTCTAGAGGCAGTTCCTGATGTCTTACATAAGCTCTGGCATATGCTCTATGGTGACACAACATCCTGAAACATCAGCATCACACACACACAAACACACACCCCACAGACACACAAAGATACTTTTATTAATCTAACATTCTTTATTAACATACAATTTTATGTATATTATTATTCTGAATATTGTGAATATTCTGATTATCTAAACTCAACTATTATTGTTATTAGATTAGCTCATCTGTTCTGTGGTCTGTGTTTGTGTGTGTGTGTGTGTGTATGTTTGTGTGTGTGTGTGTGTGTGTGTAGGTTCCAGGAGAAGGGTAACCTGGAGGTGCTCCTCTTCACCATCCAAAGCAAGCTCAGAGCCAACAACCAGAAGCCATATGTGCCTCACGAAGGGAAACTCATCTCTGACATCAACAAGGTAACTAAACAGACTTTAGGTCCAGGCTGGGCAATTTCAAGCTATAGCAATATGGTCATTCAGTAGTATAGTAATTCAGTGGTATAGTCATTCAGTAGTATAGTCATTCAGCAATATAGTGATTAGGAATATAGTGATTCAGCAACAGTCAGTGACTTTCATTATGTCTCCATCACAGAAATGCGCAACTAGCTTTTAACTTCTTAATAGCGTATTAACATTATTTTTAACATAATTTTTATGTTTGGGAAACAAAACACATGTTTGTAATATTGTAGTAGAGAACATACATGTGTAGGAGTCTATTTCTAACTTTCTACTCTCTTTCTTACAGGCGTGGGAGCGGCTTGAGAAGGCGGAGCATGAGAGGGGTGTGGCCTTAAGGACAGAGCTGATTCGTCAGGAGAAGCTGGAGCTATTGGCTCAGCGCTTCGATCACAAGACCACCATGCGGCAGGCGTGGCTCAACGAGAACCAGCGGCTGGTCTCACAGGTGAGCAGAAGTCAGTAGAGTACCAGCAGCTGGTCTCACACATGAGCAGAAGTCAGTAGAGTACCAGCAGCTGGCATTTTAGGTGAGCAGAAGTCAGTAGAGTACCAGCAGCTTGTCTCACAGGTGAGTCAGGAGCAAACTAGCAGTTCTTGAGTCCTTCAGACTCAGGAAAACAGTCATTCCATTTGGTCTTAGATTCTGAACCTGATTCAATGGGTTATGAAGCATGCACCATCACTTCATGGACAAATGCCAGACCTGTTAAAGTGGCAGTCAGGGCAAATGTTCAACTGTGATAACAACTGTGAAGACATTTATCAAGACTTTAAGAATGGGTTTTCTTTAAGTAAGAATGGTCAGTTTTATGGAAATCCATTAGAGATATAAAATATACAGTACTGTACATAATATTGCTATTTTATTAGATGCTAACTTATTCTAATGCAACAAACTTATTCTGTCTCTTAAGGACAATTTTGGATACGACCTGCCAGCTGTGGAGGCCGCGATGAAGAAGCATGAAGCCATCGAGGCGGACATCTCGTCCTATGAGGACCGCATCAGTGTGGTGGTGGAGTTGGCGGGAGAGATGGAGACGGAGAACTACTACGACATCCGACGGATCTCCGCCCGCAAGGAGAACATCCTGGGCCAATGGAAGCTCCTGAAGGAACTGGTGGTGGGCCGCAAAACACGACTAGAGAAGAACCTGGCCCTGCAGAAGACCTTCCAGGAGATGGTCTACATGATCGACTGGATGGAGGAGATGCAGGTGCCAAACAGCAAGGCCCTCTGTGCTGGCTTTTGATTAGCCTGAATAAAACTGAGATTTTTGCTGATGGTTGTATTGTGAAAGAATTTAAAGCGTCACATCAACATTTCCCATTTGTGCTTACTACTTTTTGTTGGACCAGTATCTAAATATCATAGATTCTCTATATTTAGTGTTTAAATTTCCAGAAACATTACCAATATTAGAATATTTTACAACAAAAAAAATGTTTTGTTATTTAAATGTATTAATTGAATATATGCTTGACTTTTTCTCCCTCTCTCCCTCTCCTCCTTCCTTCTCTCTGTCCATTGCTCCCTCCTTCTCTCTCTGCCCCTTCCTCCAGATCCAGCTGCTGTCTAAAGACTTTGGAAAGCACCTGTTGGAGGTGGATGATCTGCTTCAGAAGCACTGTCTGCAGGAGGCAGATATCACTGTGCAGGCCGAGAGGGTACAGACCCTCAACACGGCTGCCCTCAAGTTCACCACCATCGAAGGTGAGAGGTCACAACAGAGAGAGGGCTGCTCTCACTGGGCAACAGGGGTCTTGTGTTACACATGTCTGCTATCATACACATTGCACTATAACAGTAATAACCTATGGTGATTATGCACATTGCACTATATTTAGTAATAATTGTAGGGTTTTTATACACATTGCACTGAATGCAGTTGTCAACACGCTAGGGTGAATATACACATTGCACTATAGTCAGTAATAATCTAGAGTGAATGTATGTACTGAACTACATACAGTAATGATCTTTGACTTTATACTGATTTTATATTGCACTATATACTGTAATAATATGTATTCTGTATACACATTAATTTGGGGTCAGAATGTATACAGTACATATACACATTTGTTGAAATGAGGTAAATCCAAAATACACTGCAGCAATCTCAAAAGGAAGAACTGAGTGTAGTGGGGGAAATGACTGTCAAAATAGTCATTAGTCAGACTTTAATAGTGGGAGAGATGATGGTCGACTTGGTTCTGTTAGGAACCATATGTGATTTAAATCCTTAAAGCAGTTGTGCTTGTCTGCCACACTAGCCTATTAGACTGTGTTTAGTCTGGATGTAATGAAGACATTATGGGTGAGACAGTCAACCCCTCCTCCTTCTCTAATTACTGCTATTAGCACATTTGGCTCAAGGCGTACATATAGCACATGTCAAAGGCGCTTCCTAAGGACCTTTGCTCATGTCAGAGTTTATTCAGAATGTTCTGGAAATCTTACATGAGAAATAAATAACATCCTGTTCTAGAGGCCTCGTCTTAATGGCTATACTCTTTTAAATGTGCATTAAATGAAAATACAAATAAAACAATGACTTTTTATTTTATAAATTTATACCAAATAATCTTTTGTCATATAGACAAATTAATAAGATGGAGCCTAAAATTGGATCAGTTTTAGAGTGATCTGAGGTGGCCATATATTTACATTGTAGAAAAGTCTAGAATTATTTAGCGAAGGCCCTTTATTCCAGTGGGAGGTTTTTACTGCTGGTCTGCCACAAGATGGCAAGCATGTCTGAGCATAAAAGCTCACCGCTGACTTGTGCTCCAAGCCCTATGCTTTCTACTCAGGCTGAAAATCAGCTTTCACCCCGAGTCTGAGCTCTGCTCTCCTGTGGGAAGTTGTGTGTGTGTGTGTGTGTGTCTGTGTTTGTTACACACAATGGGCAAGTGTACCCACGTACCTATCCTGCTGTGCCTGACCAGATTGGCACAGTTGCTATTGTGGTGAATAGATCATTTTCTGTGCCAGTTTCTCATTGGCTCTGTGTGTGTGTGTGTGTGTGTTTATCTTCTGCAGGTTACCAGCCCTGCGATCCACAGGTCATCTGTAACCGGGTCAACCATGTGAGCACGTGCCTTGAGGAGCTGAGGCAGCTGGCGGCCACACGCCGCTCCGAGCTGGAAGAGTCCCGACAACTCTGGGCCTTCTTTGAGGAGGTAAGAATCACACACACATGCACACACGCACACACACACAGACACACACACACACACACACACACACACACTCACACACATGCATGCACAGATGTGTGACACAGTTTGTCATGAAGTTTTTTATACCACAGTGTTTAGCTGTTTTTTCCTACTCCGTGTTTGAGAGGAGATTCTGAAATCTGTGCTCCTGCCTGTGTCACTGTGGCAGCTGGAGGAGTCAGAGTCGTGGATGCGGGAGAAGATGTCAATCCTGTCGACGCAGACGTGCGGCAAGGACCTAAGCAGCGTGCTGCGCCTGCTGCAGCACCACAAAGGCCTGGCGGGGGAGCTGCTGAGCCGGCGCTCGCTCCTGCAGCAGACCATGAAGAAGGGCAAGCAGATCCTCACACTCAAGAGCTTCGGCACGGGCGGCATCCAGGAGCGCGTCATGGAGGCCAAGGGCGAGTGGAGGCGTCTGGAGGAGCAGGCGGCGCAGCGTCTGGGGCACCTGCAGGAAGCGCTGGACTTCTTCCAGTTCACCGCCGAGTCGGACGACCTGCTGGCCTGGCTGCAGGACATCTACCGGCTGGTGTCGAGCGAGGACTTCGGCCACGACGAGTACTCCACGCGCTCACTGCTCAAGAAGCACCGCTGCGTGCGCGAGAGCCTGGACAAGCACCGGGCCAACGCCGCGGCGCTCCGTAAGCATGCCGCCTCATTGCCGCCGCCCTACAGGCAGCTGGAGGATGTGCAGGCGCGCACGGCTGAGGTGGAGCAGCTGTACGCCGAGGTGGTGGACGTGGCCGTACTCAGGCAGCAGTGGCTGCACGACGCACTGGCCGTCTACCACATGTTCAGCGAGGTCAACGCCTGCGAGGTGTGGATCGATGAGAAGGAGCAGTGGCTCAACAAGATGGAGGTGCCCGAGAAACTGGAGGATGTGGAGGTGGTGGCACATAGGTACGACAGACTCAAATGGAGAGATATGGAAGGATAGAGAGAGGGAGAGAGAAACGAGAGAGTCAGACAAAAACAGAGAGTGGAGGATTGTGAAGATGGTGGCACATAAGTATGACAATCAGTAATCACAGGATGTGAAGGACTCCTGTAAAGTTTTTATCTTTATTTTTTTATGTTTTAATGTTTTTTAAGATTTTTAACTGTCCTGTAACATTCTTGTAACTTTCTTGTGATTTTCTAGGTGTCTTTTAATGTTCTTGTAATATTTCCTTTTTCTTGTAATTACATGTATATTGAATTCTGAAATCCTGAGTCATTAATACTTTACCACTGCTCTCCTTGTCAGGTTTGAGAGCCTAGATCAGGAAATGAACAGCCTTATGGGAAGGATCCTGGATGTCAATCAAATTGTGCAACAGCTGCTGGATAACGGCCACCCCAGCTCCACAGAGGTCCGGGGCTGCCAGGACCATCTCAACAGCCGGTAATGGCATATGTTGCTGTAGCAGGCGTGTTGCTAGCTGCCGGGGCTGCGGAGTAGAGTGCATGTAGCTGGGGCAGACATATTGGAGACTAGGGAGCTTGAGCAGTGACGATGGAGCTGGCGTGGGGCGCCGTGTTGGTTGTCTCACCGCTCCGACCCTGGCAGAGACGGCCACTCTCGACGGGACCATCTGTCTCGGCTGCCACGTAGGGTGCTGTAGTGAACACACCCCAATGCCACTCCTCTCCTCCAGGGCCCATCCAGGCCAGCTTGTAGGCCAGCACTGTCATCACAGAAACAGAATTAGATCAGCTGTGTCTGCTATAGATAGGGTCCTGTAATGACTTACAGAAATAACACTTGAAAGTGTCCTTAATGTTGACAATATGTTATGTTATGCTAACGACAGGCTCATGTCACTCATATGAAGACATCTTCAAATAACCAAATCACAGTGTATGTGTTGAAATGAAAATCAATATAAAAGTCTAATAATCTAATGTTTAATGTGAATTTCTATAAAAATGAAATTATTTAACCAATTTTAATAAATTACCAACCTAAAGTTTTATGGTGAACTCAAGTCACTCAAGCAAGTAGTCTTATTCCAGAATCATGGAACATTCTCTTCTCCCCCCCTCCCCAAACAGATGGAACCGGATCGTAGAGCTGGTGGAACACAAGAAAGACCACCTGGACTCGGTTCTGCGCATCCAGAACTACCTGCTGGAGTGCGCGGAGATTAAGTCTCAGATCCAGGACAAGCGCAAGGCCATTGACGCCACGCAGTACGTGGGCAGTGACCTGGGCAGCGTGCTGGCGCTGCAGCGCCGCCTCTCCACCATGGAGGGCGCTCTCTCCGTGCTGGAGCCCAAGCTGCTGCACCTGCAGCAGGAGGCCGAGGAGCTGGCCACCTCACACCCGGACCAGGCCGTGGAGGTGCTCGTGCCCTTTGAGGGCATCAGCCTGGAGTGGGAGGAGCTCAAGAGGACCCTGCAGGGCTGCGAGGACTCGCTCACGGTAGCCGGGCGGCTGCAGCAGTTCATTCAGGTCAGCATATCTGCTTTACACTCAGCCTATGCTTCATCAGACTTTAGCATAGCATAGCAAAACCTGGTCTTGATTCTGATCTGAAGCTTGATTAAACTGTCCTTACTTATAACTAGCTAGTTCTTGAAGCTTGATTTAACTTTCCTTCTTACTTATAACTAGCTAGATCTTGAAGCTTTATTAAGCTTTCCTTCTTTATAACTAGCCTGATGAAGCTTGATTAAACTGGCAGAATTCTTTATAACTACCTAGATCTTGAAGCTTAATTAAACGTTCCTTCCTTATATGTACCTGGATCTTGAAGCCTGAATAGGTTTATCTCTCTGCATAGCCAAGCGTGAATCCAGATTTGACTCTAGTTCTTCCGCATAGCTAGGATTCTTATCAGTTAGTCACATGGGGAGTCAGTAATTATACACCTTTCCGACAGTCAACATGAGGATTGTGTTTCTCCACTACCAGCCCCTGTAAGCCAAGAGCTCTTTAAAGGGAGATGAGTGTCATACGATCTAACTGCATTCCCGGAAGCTACTGTGCTTTTGATGTTAAATATCCATTTAATTTCATCACTGGCTATCATGAGCCGTTTTGGGGGGTAATGATGCTTACTACATTTCTGTTGCATCAATCTCATTCTGTTTTTGGAAGTATTGATGTTTACTACAGTACATGTCTATTGCATTAACCTCATTCTGTTTTAGTCAATGTGTTTTTAATGTTATATAAAGACAACGATGCTTTATTCAGAGGAGCTTGTGGTATGTGCAAACAGCCAAAGTGGACTTTTGCTGTAAGATCTAGAACTGAGGTTGCATGTACTGTAGGCGCAGGTAGGACCTCCTCCGAAGAAGAGTAAAAACGTGTGACTCTCTCTCCACAGGACCTGGACTCCTTCCTGACGTGGTTGGTCCAGACGCAGACGGCAGCCGCGGCAGACGAGCTGCCCAACACTCTGGAGGAGGCGGAGCGTCTCATCAACTGCCACGCGGCGCTCAAGGAGGAGATCGGGCGTTACGAGGAGGACTACGAACGGCTGCAGGCGGTCAACGAGCTGCTGGAGGCCGAGGAGGCGCCGCTGCCCTACGCAGCGCTGCAGCAGTGGCTCCAGAAGCTGGACGTGGGCTGGAACAAGCTGCTGGAGATGTGGGAGAGCAGGCGCGAGGTGCTCGTGCAGGCGCACATCTTCCACCTGTTCATGCGCGACGTCAAGCAGGCCGAGGCCTTCCTCAACAATCAGGTGAGAGAGATGGAGAGACAGACAGAGAGAGAGAAAGTGTGTGAGAGAGAGAGAGAGAGAGAGAGAAAAAGAGAGACATAAATCTCACCTTACTGATGTTTAACTGCTTTCTTTTCAACTTCAAACAGCACACATAATTACACAGAATCATTTCAAAATGTATTTATACAAATACATTCTTAACATAAAACACATTATCACAAGAGCAGTTAAAGTATCAGTATCAGAGATCAGAAACCCAGCTGTTTTATGCATAACAAACCATTCCTCATGACAAATTGTTGCGTAACACAGTGACCTATTTTATTGTTCACTGTGCTGTAGGTCTGGTTCATAGGGCAGAGATAGGGGTACTTTCAGTTAAAATCTATAGAATCCATATAGGCTTGACTGTTTTTCATCAAGCTGGTCTGGTCTTGGACTAGTCTACTGTACGTAGTCAAGGAAAGTCAGTACTTAGTAGAGCTTATAGCTTGAAGCACTCTTACATCTCTGTTCTGTAGACAGCAATAGACTGTAGAACTGTAGATGCAATAATGCCAAATACATGTGTCAATGTAAGTAGTAGCATTAATGAAATGAAATACTGAAAAATGAAGGAAATGACTTACAGACTTTTGAACAAAAAAACAGTTCTGATTAGTTAAAAGATCAGTGAGAAGAAGTTGACGAACACCCAACTTGACAAGGCTTTGGTCGCAGTAACAGCAAGTTTATAGAAAGAGAAACCACACGCTTATGCTCCTTGTGAGTTTATTTCAGGACAACGTTGGCCTCTCTATAGGTGTGAGCTCAATGTCAATCATCTGGACTATATAATGAATATTATATATCTTTGATGTTCAATATATATTTTTGGAAGTTATATTAAGTGGAAGAACTAAAGACATCTAATTATGAAACATTCTGTCAAAACCAAATAGAAAGAGAGATCGAGAGAGGGGGAGAGAAAAAAAGAGAGTGAGAGAAAAAGGAAGAGAGAAAAAGAGTACAAGGAAGGGAATAAGTGCAAGAGAGGGGGAGAGAAAGAGGAATGGAGAGAGCAAGAGAGACATAGAGAGGGAGAGCAGGAGAGAGAGAGAGAGAGAAAGAGAAGGAGAGACAGAGCTGAATGTCAGATTGTCTTTCCGAAGGGGCCCTTGTACATGTGTCACAGCATGTGTCGTCCTGGGTTTGTGAGGCGAACTGCTTGCACAGTCCCACTTTCTGCAAGTGCCCGCGGGCACAGAACAAGAGGCCATGGGATTTCTGCTTTTATTTGTGTCAGCCAGAGACGGGGAGTGAGGGCCAGAGAAAAAGAGAGGGAGAGCGAGAGCCTGATGAGAGAGACAGAGAGGGAGAAAGGCAGAGATGAGAGAGACGGAGTTGAGCAGGTCCTCAGTAACCATCCATGATTTCCATGTTCATTACGATCACAGATCTCCACACGTCCGCTTCATATAAAGGCATCTGAGGCTAACACGCTCATCGAGCGCTAATGAATTAGCGTTGCTCCTGGCAATGCTGTGGCCCTAATGAGCGTGTTGTTAATTAGAAGTTTAAGAGAAGGTGTGTCATGTTATCTTTGCACAAAATCGGTGCTCGAGAGGAAGGTAGCAAACCTTTGATTTTTATTCCATGTAATTTTCTCTGTGTAGAATATTTTTATGGTTGATCAATTTTCCACCAAAATTAATTATGCAAGGGGCATGAAAGGTTCTAGTGTAATCATTATACAATTATAATCTCTTAAAAAATCTCTTCTCTTCTTTATCTCTTCTTCTCTTCCTTCTTCTTCTTTTCATCAACTTTCTTCTTTTACTTCTCTTCTCTTTCTTCACTGTGTTCTCCCTCTTTCTCTTCCTCTACCTCTTCCTCCTCCTCAGGAGTCTGCCCTGGCACATGTGGAGTTGTCCACCACGGTGGAGACAGTGGAGGCAGCCATCAAGAAGCACAAGGACTTCACCACCACCATGGAGCTGAACCTGCACCGCATCAAGGCCGTCATCGAGGCCGGGGAGAGCCTCATCAGCCAGAGCAACATCTACTCTGAGCGCATCAAAGAGCGTGTGGACACCCTCTCCAACAGGTCACTATATATTTAACTCCCCTGCTACATTACTTGTCTAGCCGTAGTTCATTTGTCATGCAAAGATTTCTATATTTTGTATGTGTGTATATATGTATATTTGGTTTGTCATACAAGAGGTCATTTTATCAACAGACAAGAGCCTGTCACAGGCCGAGAATCAAACCAAACAATATGCTGTTTGGTATAATGAATTATTTTGTATGGCTGTAAAGTTTAGTCAGACTGAGCCATAGCTTGCCAAGTGAGCTTGCCAAATCTGGAACAACATAGACCAATTGGCAGCTAATGATAGCTAACAGTAAAATAACGGTACCATGGGTCAAAGAAGTGAAATTGAACTATTTAGTGATGCCATGCAGTTAGGGTAAGATACACATTGACTCACATGCCCATGCCCTGAAGCAGTGAACGCATCATATGAAATTTATATTATACCGTATAAATAAATATTGTTAATTTAGAGAGTATTACACAGCCTTGGTCCAGACCTGGAGATATACTGAACTCAAGGTGGTCCTTTGTTTTGCATTTGTCATGGTGCCATTAACCCATTTGGAATGACAAAAAAATACACAACATACACAACACAGCACAGCATGTGCAACTACAATGGATACTGGGACTACTATACCTTAGTACTTTAACCAATAGGTAAAACTAGCAGCATCAGAAAGACCTTTTTTAGTTTATCTCTGTAGATAAAGTGGGATGATGATGGCTTGAGGAAAAGTAGGAAACACACACAAATGTTGTTGCCACATGATTACATCTGCATACTGCATTGTGTGTGTGTGTGTGTGTGTGTGTGTGTGTGTGTGTGTGTGTGTGTGTGTGTGTGTGGACGGGTGTGTGTAAAGGCTGTAGTGAAGTGCTATGATATCAGAGAAAGACCATGAAAACAAGCTGATCCCCAAGTCAGGCCAGCATAAATAGACTTATGAATAGATTTAGGCATGAAATCACCCTGGTGTGTGTGTGTGTGTGTGTGTGTGTACAAGCATGTATGTGTGTGTGAGAAAATAATGAACCAATGAAAGCTTTTTAATTAGGGCATTTTATGAATGATGCATTGTCTTATTTCAGCGCCACAGGATTGGGATGACTGATATATTTGGAATAAATCATGTGCTGACAGAGTTTAGTTTTTACTGTAATACAGACACCACAACAGTCTCTGTTATTGCCAAATTGATACACAAAATACTGTATATTAGGCATGAACTTACACTTATTTGTTTATAATTATAACATATATATATATAGTTAGTTGATGCACAGTATACATATATATTTATAGTGCATCTGCTGAATACCTAAATCTACTCTCAATCCTGTTTATTACATAAATGTTGTTGTAAAAAACTGAGCACCGGTTGCAATTACACTTTACACTTGGGCTCTAAAGTTTACGTTTTTGTGTGGCTGACATTACTTACAGTTTCTGTTATGTTTTTTACAGGGGGAACCAGAATCGAGACCTGGCCCAAGAGTGGCTCAACAAGCTTAATGACCAATGGCAGTTACAGAGCTTCCTGCAGGACTGTCATGAGGTAGGAACATGTCTAATCAGTCTTGTGCAGTGTGTGTGTGAGTGTGTGTGCAAATATGCATGTGTGTGTGTCTGTGCGTGTGTTCATCCAGTAATGTGGCTTGAAAGAACTACACAAATAACTGAATATTGTTAATGCGTTTTATCTGTTTAGATCATTTTGGTTTGTTGTTTGTAGTTGTGTGTGGGTTGTGTGTGATTGTGTTTTTATGGAGGTCATAAATGTTGTAATGATGGATTGTTCATTCTCATCTAAATCTAGAGCTGCATATAACTGCAGTGTTTGGCTCATCTAACATACTGGCTGGATGGTTGAGATTGACAACAGATAATGTTGGCTCAAAGTTCAGTTGGCAAAACAATTTTCAATGGATACTTTGGTTTAATGCATGTTACATCTTATGAAATGAGCTGTATAATTTATGTTTTCAGATTGTTTGATGACTTGAGAATTCAGAGATTTGTGTTGTTTCTGTAAAGCTAGGATGATTACTGGCTTATCCATGCGCTGATAGCCATGTGGATAGAAGGAACAACGACACAAACATTGTCAGTGCTTTGTAGGGCAGCTGCAGTCCGTTAGATAATGTTGGTTTTGGAGTGCTCAGCCATTGACCTAAAGGAGACATTTGGTGTCATTCACTCCATAGTCCTGTTGTTTAAGGTCAAGCCTTACAAAGAAACTGCATTTTTACATGAAAACTGCATTTCATTTTTACAGTAATGATGTATTTTTAGTCCAAAGTAGTAGAACTGTAGTAACTCTGAAGTAACTCTGATGATTTCTAAAGGGACATGTTGAATATAGGAAAAATTAAGAGGAAATATGATGGACCATAGACTGAAAAGCAAACAGGTTAACTTAATGGGGCACAGGAAAATAATACTAATACTCTGTTTCAGTCCAGTTAGTGTTAGTCCACAAATTAAATAGCACCTGGTAAACTTCAACAACAGGCCAAAATTGTGACATATTGATTGAATCTTCTTCAACGTGGTATGAGTGTGTTTCTCTTGTAATACCCCTACAAGGGCTATAGGTCGTGCTGTACCAAATACAGTGCAGAGTAATGAAAGGCTTCTACTAAAAATGTGATGGCTCATTTGATAGACCTGGAATGGTACACAAAAACCCCCTTAACTGATTATCGCTGATGGTCATAAGTGCCTTGTGGCTGTGTTCAGTCTAGTGAGAGGGCTTGCTGTATTGATTCGCACTGTTAAGCTACAGGCTTGTGCTACAAGAAGCAGACAGTTGTGAGCTGCTTGTGGCAGTGTTCAGTCCAGTGAGAGAGTTACACCAGAGGATTTCTTTCGATACAGTATATTTATATTTATACAACAGAGGCTATGTGTTTGTATATATATTTTTCAAAATAAATGCTAGTGTGTTAAAAACAGAATGTAGAATCTGCACAAGTAACACGGTCTGTATTTTTAAACTTGGTTGATTATTTAAAAATAAAGCTTTTGTAAAAGTCAGATGACATCAGGCATGCTAGACCTGATGTCCTTGACCAATCTGCATTCATTAGCAGGATGCTTGCTGAGCCTGTGTCACAACTTCCCAACCTGTAAGAAAACAAAACAGTATGACAAATGGATTTTTTTTTTCACTTTTGATGTACAATCAATTTTTTGATCAATTTTGTAAACACATAAATATTTGGATATAATTGACGATAGGGGTGGGCAATATAGACGATATATACCGTATGCAATATGCATTTGGCCAATGATAGAGATTTTGGGTTATATCGGCATACCGTGATAGGCTCATTGCGGCTCCACAACCATGTGAAAAAATGTTGACCTGTAGCTTCACCTTATTGATAGCACCTTTTCATTCTTACAACGAAACTGTGTAAGAGCCTATAAATTGAACAGCTACTGCCTGACACAAATGCAGCTTACCAGTTTACTTCTGTGTGAATTTGAGAGTCCAATATAAACACCTCCGAACGATGACTAAACAACTGTTGTACATATTGACTTTATGCTATGGTAACCATTAAGAAACTGTTATGCTGTAAGTTACATACCAAAGTATACCGTGATATATATCATCTACCGTCTATGGTTCAAAATATATCGCAATATAAATTTTAGACTATATCGCCCACCCCTAATTGACGATATGCAAAGAGATGTGTACTTTAGCCATCTACTGTAGCTTCATAGACGTCCATTGATTTGCCCTCTAAGTGAACTGAAGTCAAGTTCAGTAAAATGGGAGTGAATAGAGAGTGGAGGGGCTCTCTGAAAAAGGGCAGTATTGGTTAGCATCGATGTTAGCATCTCAGCTAGTTTAGGGGAGAAACTAGGGGAGGGGGTTGCTACAGATGGGAGTCTCTTCATCCATATCCAAGTTTAGAGGTTTTTTCCTTCATTTTCTAGTGTTTCAGCCTTTTTCTCTCCATCTCTCTCTTACTCTCTCTCTCTTTCCTCCCTTCAATTATTCAGCACTTTCCTTCATGTTGTATTCAACCAGGGAAGAAATCATATTTCCTGGGTAGGAGCATTCTCCTCAGACCGCACACTTTCTGTTCCTTATAAAGAAAGAAAGTTTCTCAATCACGTGTCCTTTTTTGTTTTTAAAACTCAGTAATTTTGACATCAGTTGATATTTGCTCGATTAGTCAAACAGATATCCTCCTTACCAGTGAAATAGGGTTTGGACTTTAGAATTGCAAGTCCAATGTCTGTAAGTGCAGTATATTAAGGTCTCTAAAAGTGAATGTGACCTCTGGTCCCAAGGAAGAACTTGACCTTGAATTAGAACCCCATGGACTCCCAAAAAGATATGAAGCAAGAGTTTGCATGAGCGGCCCCATGTGACCCTTTTCATCAACAATCCATTGTCTAATCAAGCCTACGACCATGTGATTACTGAAAGGCTTATGTGACCCTTTGTTCATATGACCGCTCACCTGACCATGTAATGGTGCGTCGAAAGACACCTCTTAAATACAGAACTTGACTGTGGCAGAGCCCGTCTACGGGGAGCCGGTCCACTCTCTATTAAGTCCATTGGACCAGATTTTGCCTGCAATCTGTTGAAATTCCATTAGTTTTGCTGTTGAGCAAGTGAAAAATGAATTGTCGTCTATGGAGCTAAGCGGCTAAAACTCGTTGTTGTCACAGTTGACAACTTAATTTCTTAATGTGCGTTGTGGTAGTAGCTACCTGAGTATAGATTTTCCACTAGAAATTAAATAAAAAGTCACTCATGTCCTTTCTGCTTTTCATAGGATGGGCCGCTTTCCGTGTAACATGCTAGCATTTAGTTCATGGATGCTGGTTGGTCAGCGAGAAATCACGACCGATTACGACCGTCATGAAGCTGAAACAGGCACCAGCTGCCGACCACTGATCTCTAAAGAATAACTGGATAGGACATCTACGTCATAAGGTTGAAGCCACAGTGGCAGCCGCCATATTTGAGTTCTATCCATTGTCACTCTGCCTGCTGAAGAATTCCGTTGGTCCCAATGGTCCCAATCGGGTCCCAATTTGGCCGCTGCCTTGAGCATTCTATTGGCTTCATTGTTGATGGGGCTCTAACAATGGGTTAGCCTATCCAGTTATTTTTTAGAGATCAGTGGCTGCCGACTGTCACAGAAGGCAGAAAGTAGCGATTGCCACAAAGTGGTTCGCTTTTGTGTCACGTGACAAGTAAACTTTAAAAGGGTTTTTCGGAATAAACCGCCTAGGTGGGAGCTTGTGCTGAGTATTCTGGGCTTTCCAAGCTTGTGATTCTTGCTGTAGCTAACAATAAATCTTTCTCACCAATGTTTCAGCCTTCTGACCGTCTCTGTCTCGCATTGCATTGGATCCGAAATTTTGATACAACGAGAGATCTGACCCAGGCCTGGGGTAGAGGTGGGGAGTTCAGGAGATGTATTGGATTAAGTAATTCCAATCTTTGCCCTGTTATATGAGCTAGCTGAGTGTTGCTTGCTGAGTCACTAGGAAGAAAAAAATGTTTACAGCACAGACTGGATAGTGAACTCACAGCTTATGCTAACCGAATGCCATCATTAGATCACTTTCGTTTTGCTAACCCATG
>JAGFZM010001409.1:0-15080 GCA_017657215.1 Limnothrissa miodon | reverse complement strand
GAGTTTAGCCATGGTTTAATAGAGAAGGTAGAACATGATGAGTTTAGTCATGGTTTAATAGAGAAGGTAGAACATGAGTTTAGCCATGGTTTAATAGAGAAGGTAGAACATGATGAGTTTCAGAGAAGAAAGTCTGTCTTCCTGCAGATGATCTATCAGCAGGAAGACCTATATTTAGTGCCCTAATGGTCCTAATGGTCTTTGGTTATAACTTCCTCCCCCAGTGCTGGAGATTGTGCTTCATAAGGGCACGGTAATGCCACCTCACAGTACCACCAGCACCACCTCAATGTCACCTCTACCTTTAGTGGCCCTCTGGCCTCTCTGACACACGTCTTCCTAATGACTATGGCATGTAAATATATGTGTATGTAAATATATAGGCCTATACGTCTTATAGGCTTTATGTATGCAGAGCGTCTCAGCAGCTATGGGGTGTGATGTGGATGAGGAGTGTGTGTGTGTGTGTGTGTGTGGGGGGGGGGGTGTTAACAGTGTGCGTGAGGAGGCCAATGAGGAGTGTGTGTGTGTGTGTGTGTGTGTGTGTGGCATACTAATCCATTGTGGGGTTCACTGTGTTATACTGTTTAGAATTCACATTCTACATTTTTTCTTCTCTGCATGGAATAACCAAAAGCAGGAAATGTGTTCCTGCAATAGACTTGCTCTTTCATCTGCAACTTTACCATGTGGAACTCTTGCTTCCAATCCTAAAGTATCTTTGGCAGGTTTGTGAATGCAAGCCGTGAAGGGGTATGGTGCATGTGTGCTTTAATCATCATCAACAGAGTCAAAGGTATTAACCCTAAGCTGAAGCTCCCACATTCTTACCTGAGCAAATTTCTCTGCGTGCGTCTGTGTGTGTGTGTGTGTGTGTGTGTGTGTGTGTGTCTGTCTGTCTCAAGTTCACCTCAACATAGCCTCCTTGGACTTTCAAATGTGAGCAGAAGTGTTAGGAGCTATGCTATAATAGATAGATAGATAGATAGATAGATGGATAGATAGACTTTATTCAATATGTGCTCTAGGATCAGCAGGTCCAGACCAGTCCTGTGCCTGTCAAGTGTGTGAGCTCCTTAGTCCTGGAAGCAGCCGTGGGAGCTCTTAATGGTGTGTGTGTGTGTGTGTGTTTGCCTTCAGGGATTTAGCTTTAGCCTTGTGGCGCTAATTAGCATACACCAAACGAAGCTCATTATCCTCAGACTCAGCTGCCTCCTGTACCCTTCCACATCCCTCTCCACCTGCACTCCCCCCCCACCTCTCCGTGGGGACAGCTCAGTTGGATGCAGCTGGCTGAAGAGCTCCTAACTATTTGTTTAACTAGCCATTTCAATTGGTATTCCCTGGCAGTGTGGCTAAGGACGAAAGGCAGGATGTGAAATGGTGAGAGCTGGGATGAGGTGAATATTTTTCCATGGCCAGACATTAGATAGTTTTGTGTCTGCCTGTCTCTGTCTCTTTGTATATGCATTTCTCATATTAATATTAAACGCTTCACCTGCTCTCACCACAAATAATTCATTTCAAGCCAACACACACACACACACATTTTCTGACCAAAGAGATGCACGTCACACACCTTCCTGCTCCGTTAGCTCCTGGCTGTATGCGGGAGCACGGAGTGGACGTGTGCCACTGGGCTCATAGTGAATGTGGTCGCCAGCAGCACTTCAGCTGGGCACTAAACGCTTCAGGCCACTTGGCTCAAGGATGGGGGGATAGTGTAGGGGTCAGGAGGAGAGGAGAGCACACACTCCTCACAGCGGACTCCATCACCACTTCCACTGATGGATCATGGGTTTCCAAATGCTGAGGTGTGAGCACAGAGGAGACTTCTGGAAACATCTCCATGTTTCCCTCAATCCTGACCCCTTACACACTGCCACTGGTTGCTGAGGAAACCAGAAACATTTGTCACAGATTCACTCTTTTTGGTGCAAATAAATCGCATTAAGACAATAACAGCTCTGGGGCAGATAGCTTTCTAGTATTACCATTTAAAGAGGTTTTTCGAGGTTGTGGTCATGGATTTGAATTGACTTGGCTTACTTTTAAATCTTTTAAAATCATTATAGTAAAATAATAATGGCAAAGCTTTTGGCTAAGTTGTAGGGAAATCACTTTCTAAAACATACTTGCCTTTTTAAGGCCATTTTTTACATCTCCTAAAACATAAAAGATATAAATAATTTATGATCATCTACGGGGTTTCTGACAGGAATCTAAGACCTTCTAACCTTGTATTTCGGCTCTCATTTCCTCCCCAGTAAACCACTCGCCTGAGTCCTGCAGGTTTTAGTGATTCATTGCATGCAGATGGTGGATTGAGATAACAAGGGCCCATTTATTCTCCCTATTTACTGTGACATTATTTCTGTGAAGTCCTTTTCATCAGCACCGACAACAGTACAGATCAGAGGGGAGGCCCGCTGACTAGAGGAAGAGACACGCTAATAAACTACAGCTATGGCTTTAGGTCCTCATACAGTGCTCTGAGTGCTCTCACTCTCAGATGCTATTATTGAGCCTCAAAGAACCGTTTCTGATGGACAAAAAACATGTTCTATGATACCTTCAAAACAAACCATTTTAAAAGGGGTACATTTACATTTACATTTATGCATTTAGCAGACGCTTTTATCCAAAGCGACTTACAAAACGAGGATAACAATCAAGCTACATAGCAGAAACCTTAAGGAGCATAGTGCTAGGGGATAGTGCTTCAGTTCATTTTAAAAGGGGTAAGGTAGTCAGTAGTTTATTTCTGTATTGAATGACATTAGGCCTACAGTACGCTATGTATAACAATAGCAATACAAAACCAGTGTGGACCCGTCACTATGTCTGCTAATATGTTCTTTACAATGTGGAGCTCGCCAGGCATCCAGGCCCCTGAGGGTCCTGGCCTTTCTGTCCACAATCAGAAGAGAGAGCTTTTCAATCTTGTGTTTGATATTAAAATAAACCGTTTCAGACCCAAAGTCACTGATTGGATTTCTACTGGTCAGTGATGCTGTCCTTTGAAGTTTCACCTCTAAGAATCCAAATGATTATTTTGCTTCCTCAGACATTAGTGCACGAGCGTTTATTAAGTTGTTACTGGATTCTCTCCTTAGGACGAGCAATGAATCTCTGCTGTGGGACAAACTACCCAGTCATCGGAGAGGAGATCAATCATCAGTGCACGTGTGTGTGTTCCTGATGGGAGAACATTGTGATAATAAACATGACCAATAGTGCTTGGGATCCAACAAATGAGAAGAAAGAAAATGAGCAGATAAATGGAGTGAAAAAGAAGAATGGATGGAGAAGAGGAGGAATGGGATCTGAAATGAAAGACAACATGGGGACGTGCTAGTGAGGTTTCCTAACAAATTAATTTTTTTACTTTTTTTTTTCAAACAGTTTTCATCAAAGCAGCTGACAATAATGTCTTGTGAGTGTAACCACAAGCTTATGAGCCCTCAGAGCTTAGGATGCTGATCACTAGAGCAGGGTTTGTCATGCCCCGTCTGAAGCCGCCTGTGATGGGTGTAAAAAGTGTGTAAAGCCGGCTAGAGACACGTTGCATTCTGACCCAAGGTTATTTCCATCCTCCTGCTCCCACTCACTTCCTGTCACTCTGCTCAGGGTAGACACACACACACACACACACACACACACACAGTAGTGCTGCACTATGCTCTAAATTGCCCTCTCGGTATCTGAGGCCTCAGCATGGCAAGACCAGTGGTGTGTGGGAGCATCGTGGCGATTGGCTCTGATCATCTGATCAGAGGTTGCTTAGCAAATGTTCTCTAGATGAGGGAAGGCTTGACACATCTGTGGCAATGGTGGAGATGTGTTGAAATGATCCAGCCACTCACGGGGTCCCATGAGCTTCTAGTCACGGCTATTCACCGGAGTGACAGCGCTAGCAACCAATCACAGCTGATGGGTTTGTAGTGGAGCTCTACTGGACTGGCCACCGCAAGAGGAACCAGGTTATTAATCTTTCAGCCAATCAGGAAGTACGAGCCCTGTGGGGGGATTCCCCAGACCTGCCAAGAGTTGCCTTAAGAGCAGAATACTGTGATTGGGACTAGAACAGACCTGATAATGGGTTCTCATTTCTTTCAAACATGAGCTTACAATATGGCCTCTTTAATCCTTTACAAATCATCTAACAAAATATTAAGTGAAACAAAATACATAATGTACACAACAGCCATTTACTACAGTAGCATATCAACATCATCTTTCATTTTAAAACCCTATTTCACTATTTCCTTCAGAAGAGAATTCAGTTCACTGAAACTGACCAATCAACAAAAGTTGCAATGATGTTGGACAATGAATGAGAAAATCATTTGAAAACTGTGGTGTCACTTTAAACCTACTCCTGAATAAATGTAGGCCTATTCAGCACAAGAGTTTAGTTTCTGATGCAAACCCGTATCCAACACATCACCCATTTCATCAACATTTGAAGCTTAGCCATTGTTTCTACCCAAACACGTGCACCCAGGTTGTGCTATGTTTTGCTATGTTTTATCCCATTTTCTCGTCCTTTTTCTACAGACAGCTCCTCAAACAACAGAGCTGTTGATTGAACCACAATGGATTTCTCCTTTCAGTAAGCCCTTTGTGAAGTGAAGTGTTGTGTCTCCAGGGCTCCCTAATTATATGGGAGCTCCATACTTCTCATACTGTGGCACACAGCCTCTTCCATCACAGCCATCACAGCTGGGACGTCTTGCAAACTCTGGTGAGCGCTACAGTATAGCAACAAGTTTTTTCACTTTGCTTACTGTAATTGCACATTGGAGTTGGGTGTCCTGCCAAGTAGCTTTGTAGTAATCTTAAGTTCCTTCTAGTTTCTTCTGAGTTCATCAGATTTCCCTGTTTAAATTCAACACGAAATACATGCACACCAATTAGCCAGTGTATCAGTCTAATTTCAGTGATATTGTATCTGGCCATTATGTAAGCTGTCAGGCCTGCGTTGGCTTGGTCTCCTCCTCTTGCATTAATAATGACCTCTGTGCAGGAGTCTCCCTCTCCAACAGGGAATTGGACAAAGACCGCTAAGCTTAAGTCCTCTTCAACAAAATATCTTGAGCAGTGCTTTACCAATGGGCTGTATCCTAATAAGCTAGTTTTAACAGGCTAAGAGGATTACGTTTGTTTTAAGAACGTCAGATTAAGCAGACTGGTATTTCATGTTCTTTTAAATAAAGATGAGGTGACCGGTCACCAACATAATACCAGCCCACCTTCCCAAAGTAAAGGTAAAATAGAAACGAAATGCCTTTGTGACATGGACATTGGTCCAGCAACCTTCTGAGGCCCTCCCATCACTCTTCACTACCTCTCCAGTTTGATGACTGTGAAAGTTACAGTAAAGAGCAACATACTTCCAAATGTCATCTTAATGCACTTTCCCAAAGTACTCCAGTTTGCCATCTTAATGCACTTTCCCAAAGTACTCCAGTTTGCCATCTTAATGCACTTCCCCAAAGTACTCCAGTTTGCCATCTTAATACACTTTCCCAAAGTACTCCACTTTGTCAAATCCAAGGATCACAGCGGAGAGAATTTTTGGATGCTTCACTGTTATTCTGACAACCTTAGTCTCCATTTAACTGGGAGCTGCAAGCAAGAACAAACAAAACCTGTTTTTTTATACAAAGCTTCTCATTTAGCAATTATAAACAACCCAGGAGCTATTTCCCTTACCTCCCAATCTCTTTTGGAGTAGTGAGAAGGCCTGACTGAGAGGGTGGAAAATTGTGATGTATGATTACAAAACAACCTCCAATACAATAACACTGAGAAGTTCTAATCATCTTCAGCTTTATAGAGGAGGAATGTACCATTATTGAGCTTTGTAGAGGAGGAATGTACCATTATTCTACTAGGGTCAAAATGACGCTTCTTACTACATGGCATGCCTTAACACATTTCTGTGTATCTATTGTTTTATCCATCACGAGTCATGAAAGAAACACTGTTCTTGCGTCAGCTGCCTCCCAGACATTTAAATCCCCTATCTGGAGGTAAACTTGTGGAAACCTTGACGCTGCTAGTGTGAGCGAAAGGCCTGTAGTGGTTGAGTTGAAGGTTGGGAAAAGGCCTGTAGTGCCTGAGTTGGAAAAGGCCTGTAGTGCCTGAGTTGAAGGTTGGGAACGGCCTGTAGTGTCTGAGTTGGGAAAAGGCTCCCGGCTCTGCAGGATCCCCACAGGAGGCTCTAATCCAGTGGCCTCCGCACGCTCAAAAACAATTAGCACCACACATACTGTTTGGCCTTAGCATAGAGCATTATAAACACACACACACACACACACACACAAAAAAACATTTCAGTTTGACTGTTTGTGTGGAAGACCTTCATTGAACCTGCAATGTGTCAAGGATGTGTGAGGACCATATGAAATTAAAAAGTTATTTGGATTTCTTTTTGGGTGCATGCTAGTACTTCCATGATAGACAAAGTAATGCGAATTATATTGTGTGTTAGAGCAATTAACAGCTCTTTCCAGCAGTGTTGTCGTTTTGCATTTCATTATTGCCTAGTTATTCAAGAGGATAGAAACACAACATTGAGCGATATCAGATGAGATCGAAGCCCATGAACCAGAAACCTGACGCATCCTTCATTCTAGTAAAGATTAAGACCATGCTTGGAACATGTTGGCTGTGCTTTCAAAGGCCAACTGTTTTACTGTCGAGTGCAATGTCAAACAAAGGGCATTATTTCACCCCCCACCCCCAAACACACACACACACACAGTTCTCTCTTAGGTTATGGAAATGTGGCCTTGAGAGTGTTTTTGAGGAAAGATTTCTCCGGAGAACACTGATGATGTTTACTGTTCCCTTTCTCCAACCCCTGCTTGGCTCTGATACTCCAGGACCCTTGACTAGCAATCATGCAGCTAACTGGTGAATACACTGGGCTGGACCTTGGAGGCCAAACGCAATTGATGTGTTAGTCGACCCCTGGGTTATGTTTCCTATTGCCTTTAACACAGGTGACCTTCTCTCTAATCATCATAGAGTGGACAGCTCCAAGTGTTCCCAAAGAGTTTGTTCCTGACGCCATTATTATTTGTTCCAGTGACCGCGGGCCGCAGCCGTCATCCATAATAGAAGAATAAGCTCTGACAGGAGGAGGGAGGCAGACATCATAAATAGTGTCCACTCACTATGCACCTAGTGCCCCTGAATTTACCCATAATACTGAGGGCTTTCTTGTTTGCTTTAAATTAAACATGTCTGTTTTAAACTATATTCAGATTGTTATTGCAGCAAATTCAGTCCTCTTGAGTTTCAACTGTGTGTGTCTCCCTCTCTCTCTCTTTCTCTCTCTCCCTCCCTCTCTCTCTCTCTCTCTCTTTCTCTCTCTCCCTCTCTCTCTGCCTCACTCTCAATTCCTCATTTTTATACTGTGACACACTGGTTCACATTCAAAACAATAACCTCTCTTCCTTGTGCCTGTGCACATTCGATTTTATATTTCCAGGGTCGGAAGTTTGTCCAAGTGTCCTTACAGAGCTTGGGGGCTATGACTTACAGCTAGGCTCCTAAAGCATGTCCATGCTACAAGTCCTTGCCTGTGGCCCTGACTGCAAGGGGCTCTCGGCGTTAGCAGTCAAAAGCTGCACAGGTTGAATCAGGGCTTCAGCGCAGGTGAGAGAATACTGATGGTCAACCTGTGCATCTTAGCAGAAGAGATTCATGGTTTCTGTTTGCTCTTATTTCATCACTATGTCCATTATGCGGAGAAAAAGGAAGTGGGATTTGAAACGGAAGCTTTTACAGCAGAAAGAGTTTGACTACATCTAATTATGTAAGTTAATGATCAATTTGTTCAGCTAAAGAACTACTCTCAAGGGCATGCACGTGTGTGTGTGTCTGCGTGCGCGTGCGTTTTAAGGATTACTACATGTAGAGCTGAGGCAGAGTTTCCTGGTCAGATTGATGTGGGAACACACCAAACGGTGGGCTCACGTGCAGTCATTGAGCGGAGCTTATCGGAGCAGAAAGCGTCGAGCCTGTTTCCAGGTGATGGCTGGGTGACAGCGTGTCTGCTGCTGCGAACACACACTCTCCACACACGCTCCACGCTATAAAACGGCTACACCACTTGCGTCATGCGACCCCTCATCATGCTGAGTGCTCCTTTTTATTGGTCAAATAGACAGTCAAACATTAAGTGCCCCACTCAGAGCTGGGCACACAAATACATTTAATCATTAGGAATATGCTTTTTAGCGCAAAGCACAAAGCAGTCTTTGGAATCTTGTTATATACCTAGTTTTGTGCTACGTAAATTGGGTTTGATCATCTTAGCACAAGAACGTGGAGCGTCTCAAATGTATATTCATAGCTTCCATTTTCTTTAAACTTCCCTATTGACTACTCATTATTGACCACAGCGTCTAGGCACTTATTCAAATCTTTTAAAAATTCCCTATGCATGAAGTTGTGTGAAGCGTATTACAAAAGGGCTAGTAAATGTAGATTCAGGTTGATAGAGAACATCTTGACCTCCTTCTCATCTGGGATCATAACTAGCTGTGGTCCTGGAGGACGACTGCCTTGCGTGACGGCCTGGACATCTGACGCCTGATGATACACAGACACCGTGTGAGATAGAAGAAGCTCTATGGAACAATCTGCTTCAAACAATACAAATCTCAGCACGTCTATTCCTCAAAGTCCCACCAAGTCTTTTCCAATGATGTGAGTTCCAAGGCTCTGATATCTGTAATCTAAAATCTAATTATTATGGCCTTAGATGATCTAGGTCTCTAATGAGTACGGTCTGATAATATAGTATATACATAATGACTGGCTAACAGTCTTCTCAATAACAGCGCATTAGCAAAAGTGTCAATCAGGATAGATGCAGTCCTGTGTGGGTGAGTGTGTGTGTGTATGTAAGTGTATGTTTGTGTGTATGTGAGTGTGTGTGTGTATGTGAGTGTGTATGTATGTAAGTATGTGAGTGTGTATGTGAGTGTGTGTGTGTATGTATGTGAGTGTGTGTATGTATGTGAGTGTGTATGTGTGTATGTATGTATGTGAGTGTGTGTGTGTGTGTATGTGAGTATGTATGTGTGTGTGTGTGGGCCATGTTAGTGTACAGTGCTGTTAAAGGCAGTGAAATAGTCCCTTTTGACCCCATCCTTCCTTCTCTAAACAGGCCTTTGATCCCCAGTGAGGGTCGAGCTCTGTGGGTCTCAAACACAAACACGGAGCAGGAAAGAGGTTCTCTATAGGAGCCCGTGTCCTGTTATTGTCCTGGGTAAGTCCAAGCCCACAGGTTCTTACCCAAGCAGGATGTTTGCTGGTTAACAAGATGTCGACGGTGCCACTGCCCACCGTTACTGTCTGGAGCAGCAGGGGGCTTGTGCTGGGTGCTGTTGACCTGGGCTGGATCTCTTGAATGAATCTCATGTTCTTACTGCAGTTCTCTCCCATCTCAGCCTCTGTGTTAATCCTCCCAATGGCCCTTGGGGAAACCCGTCTCTTCTGTCTCCTTTTCATCCACTTTAGCGTGGCCCCATTGGCTAATATCATGGGGTCAGAGAAAGGTCACAGGAAAAAGACTCACAAGGAGCGAATTTGAGAGAATTTGAATCTGATTCAGGACATGTTGGTTAATCCTCTCAGATGCCACACATGTCACTGCTGACAGAAACAGGAGCCAGAGTGGATGGACAGTCCAGGGTTCAGAGAAGCCCCAGAGGAATAATGAAGAACATGGACACCTAAATCCAACAGCATTAGTTTATCATAACATCTGCATCCTGGTGGTTTTCCTTCAGGTCTGTTGACACTGAACTGGTCTTACAGCATTGTGTTAAAGCTCCACCCTCATCTGCATACACTAGGCATGACGTAGGTGGTTAATGGAGGTGGATGGGGTTGTGTTGGATGGGCAACAGAGGGATGTCAATGCTGGGAGTGATTTATGTCACACTGGAGTGTGTGCTGGAGCGCTGCTCATCACACATTGAGCTGAGATGAGAATTCCACAGTTAGGAGTTAGGAGGACAAGCAGCCAAAAGATTATGTGTCAGGTCCTTCGCACACCTTTAACTTGTTATTCAGGTCATTCTCTTTTTTTTCATTCTCGACATTTTCTAGTTTTCAGAATTTTCACAAAGCAGTTCATCACTTTTTTGTCTGTCCTGTCTTTTTTTTGGCTGTCCTGTCTACTGTATCTCTAGTGGTTAGAATGTATTTCTGTTAGTACATATTTTCTGTTTTGCCTGTACACTTTTTACGGTTAGATCTGTCCTGTATTGTCTGTCTAATGTGTGCAAGGTGCAGGGAATGTAATTGGACTCCTTTGTATGGCTAGTACATGTAAAGAAATTGACAATATAACTGACTTGACTTTTTCATCTTGCACATGGGTGATCTCATTTAGCCCGCCATACTCTGAAACCCAAAAGTGGTCGGTGCATGTGGCTGCATCCATTCCCTACAGTCCCTGAGGTGTGTATAACCATAATGAAGAGGGGCACTAATTTCAGTGCCTAATCTCTGTTTTATTCATCTAATAGAGTATGTCTTAAATGCATTCGTGCATTCATCCACTGATTCACTGACCTAGACATGCTTTGGCACTGATGTATATGATCAGTCTACTTGAATCTGGGTATAGAAGCCAGACATCGCATATCCTATGTGCATAGCGCAGCCAAACTCAATTTCCCCTGTCGAATGCATCGCAGTTTGCCAACGAACACTCTGAGACATTAATCAAGGTCGGATTAAGAAAGGGCTGCTGGACGGCTGCTACAGCACTTCTCTGCATCTGTAATGTGACCATTCTCTTTCAATAAGCCACCTTATTAAGTGAGAAGGACTAGCTTTAGTGATTGTCTTTGACACAGAGTTTCAGATTGTCTGCAGAGATGCGATGAAGTTCCAGCGATCATGCCCACCAACTGCATGCTAATACGTTTTCATTGGTCCAAAAATGACTAGACAAAATACATTTATATCGACATCGATAAATGTTAGAAGGAAAAGGTCCACTAACGCTTTGAATTAAAGTCTGTGCAAAGTAGGTGTATTATGAATGCATTGCACACCTCCTTTAGCGGGCACTGCGTTAGAGATGCTGAAAGGTCACAAATGAGGAACTGAGAAGCAATCTTGAGCAGTGACCATTTTACAAGCAACTATTTATTTAGAAAACAACCTACAACGTTTTTTTCCGAAAGGATTCAAAAGGGACACCTACATTGACTTTTTGAAATGGTTATAGTCCCGTTTTGTTAGTCATTATAAAGCATTATAAATGCATCATAACCATTTACGAATGTTTAAGAAGTGTTACCTGATGTCCTATCTCAACGCGACGCATGAAAATTAGCCTACTTCGCTGCCGAAACATTTTGATCTCCGTGTGTGAAATAAATGACTAAATTAAATAGTGAAAAACTTTCAAAAAGCTAGAATGGACATTGTTTAACTTAACCACTCATAATCTCTCGCAATATATGTTTCATATGCAATTTCTGTAGATTATTCTACAAACATATAGGCCTAATTGAGTAATTAAAAATATGATTCGGTCGACTGGTTCTTGTAGTGGCCCACAGGGACACCTAGTGGGAATAATGAGAAACTCTCCCTCTTTGCGTTTCCTCTTGGGTGCGTGAATGGGATGTCGTGACGTTGTGCAGTCGGTGGACTTGAGGTGTGGAGTTAGTTGGATGCTTTATTTTCATTCAAAACCTATCCGTCCGTGGGAAGTAATGTCACTGTGGTTAGCCGAGTAACAAAATGTCCATAGACAATGTGCTTTGCTAGGCTTGACTAAATTTCAGGGGCACTGAAAAGAACAAAGGTGTTTTTGTGTGTGTGAGTGTGTGTGTGTTTGTATTATGTTATATTTCTGGTGTTGTGCAGATGCGTGAGAAGGCTAATTGGTTTTAAACCGAATGGCCAACTAATTGTTGACGGCATGTTTTTTTGACGTTTCTTAGTGAAGTGAGTTGACGTCTCACTGGAAAATAAAAAAGTGAAAGAAATATTCGTTTGCTCAAACGCTACTAGGGTGGGACACAGTGATCGGACGTTTTCTCTTCCCACCTGTCTAGCTGCAGGGGAAACGAATGAGGATACTGCCCTTTGCTCAACCATGGCTGGGGGTAACTATCTTTTACAGTTATTCCATGAAGAGTAATTGAAAACACAGTTGGACACCATGGATGATATCGTTAACAATCCTGAGTTTTGGTCCTTCAACCAGACATGGAGGAACTCTTCATTCAATAACGCGACTGGAGCGGGGAACCAGTCGGTGAATCCTCTGAAGCGGAACGAAGAGGTGGCCAAGGTGGAGGTGACAGTCCTCGCCCTTGTTTTATTCCTGGCTCTTGCCGGCAACCTGTGCGTCTTGGTGGCCATCCATACAACCAAACATACTCAGTCGCGAATGTACTACTTCATGAAGCACCTCAGTATTGCTGATCTTGTTGTTGCAATATTTCAGGTCTTGCCACAACTTATTTGGGACATAACTTTTCGCTTTTATGGACCAGATATTCTATGCAGATTAGTCAAATACCTGCAAGTAGTCGGCATGTTTGCGTCTACCTACATGCTTGTACTGATGTCTATAGACAGGTGTTTAGCCATCTGTCAACCTCTCCGTTCCTTGCACAAGAGAAAGGACCGACTGTATGTAGTTTCGTCGTGGGTCCTGAGTTTGTTGTTCAGTATTCCTCAAGTGTACATTTTTTCCTTGAGAGAAGTTGGACCCGGAGTATATGACTGTTGGGGTGACTTTGTGCAACCGTGGGGCGCAAAGGCATACATCACCTGGATTAGTCTAACCATCTACATAATACCAGTTGCCATACTGAGTATCTGTTATGGACTAATAAGTTTCAAAATATGGCAGAATTTTAAACTTAAAACCAAGAGGGACCAATGTATTACGCTTACTCCCAAGGCATCAAAAGGCAACGCGCTCGCAAGAGTGAGCAGCGTGAAGCTCATTTCAAAGGCAAAAATTACCACCGTAAAAATGACATTTGTTATTGTTGTGGCATATATCGTTTGTTGGACGCCGTTTTTCTTCGTGCAAATGTGGTCTGCGTGGGACCCGGCTGCTCCGAGGGAGGGTAAGTGTCTTTGGCCATTTTGAAACCCACGTCCGTACCAGAGCGCATATCTGACCACCCCAAGAGAAAGCTATGGAGTTAAACGGTTTTGCCTATTTTCTTGACTTCATAACCTACGTTTCTGAACATCTTTATAACCGCCTCGTAGCCTAACTGTGCCAGAATCCGGTCAAAATGCATCTAGGTTACTGGCTTATTTTAGATACACTATTTCTTAAAACCTTGCCTGAATTCCTCATACCCTGTCCCATTTTAATGACAGTTGTGTACAAATAGTTTGGACATGTATCCTAACTTGATTTGAGGAGTTGAGTATGAAGATTGGTGACGTGCATGCAACTCAGTTTTTAAGCGCCCTTTATTTGTTCACTTGGAACATAATTTGAGTATCGATTGCGAAATTAATAATCTGCCTCTAAAATTGATTATTTATTTGGGTCACGCCATAGATTGTAGCCGGATAAGTAGTGTGTAAGGTGTGCGTTAGTATGGCGTAACAAAAAGTATCACAGGAATCACAGGATAAATTATCGAGTACATACTGCATAAATATGCGGGAATATCTGCTGTACCTGTCCGCCATTGCCTTGTAATAAAGGCATTCATTTGCCCCCATGACTGATATCCTAGTGTGCTGCCTACACCAATAGGTCACATTTCTGTCATACATTTTTTATGAATCAATAAACTGCACTATCATTATATATGTTGCATATTTAATTCAACTTGATGTGTGATATTCCCGTGGTTTCTTATGGACCAAGTTTACTTTCATGTCGTTGTTCCAGCGTACTTTTGCAGTAATACTCTATAATTTATCCCATGAAACGTTGTGTTCCTCCCGTGAAACATAGGTAGCCCCTGGTGCTGCATCGCCACGCCAAGGAGAGTTTCATTGAAACTGCTGAGCAAGGATTGGTATTAGATGTCTAGACATTAGTTTGCACATTCGACACTACCGAATTAATTAATGTGGTTTTTTTTAACTTCAGCTGTTGCATAGAAAGTGTGGAGATTTTCGGAGGTAATTTCGGGCCCTGTGCGCAGTTTCCGTGTTAATCACACTCACCTCGTCACTTGAATTCTTCCCAACTGGCACAGCATGCTAATGAATATAGAATATCAGATAACAGCTGAAAAAGGTTAGATCTAAACAGTACAATGCCCGGTGAGCGCAAACAGCGTTGAACTGATTCGCTGTGGCCAATATGTCAGATGCGCAAATTGTTTGGAACATAACCAGACTTCTAGTTTCAGGGATAATTTATCCAGCAGGTGAAATAATCAAACATGAAACACCTGCAAATATCAGTTTTGTTTTCCGTTCACAGGCCCTAGCGTGTTCTTTGTTGTTCAGTCAGAATACTCAAGAAAACATCCAACGTTTGTTAGTAGGGCCTTTAGGTCTACCTAATGTATTACACTCACGTCTTCAAACGAATTATCCGCAGACCGTTATTATGTTAGCAGCGGGATAGACTGTCACAATAATGAAATTCTTTGATTCTTCCACATCTTTAAACAAATTGATCTACCAAGAGAACTTTGAAATATTCAGTGGTGCACGAAATGCTTTCAGCAGGTAGGGAACGACTATTTCTTTGCCATGTTCATCCACCAATACACGAACTCAAAGCTGCAACACAACATAGTATTTGCAAGACATACCAACCCATATCTGCAAGATATACTGTAGGCTACTGGCTATCATTTCTTATATCTCTAAATGCAACTTCATACACAGTTCATCTTGGATTTTAGTTGATTTGTGTAGTTCAAATACATCAATCCCATGCCGTTGCAGACACGTGAAATAGTCAATTATTTACACCTACCAGGTGCTTCAATATTAGGCTCATATAGTGGCATGTAAATAAGTATTTACAAGGAAAATAAAACAGTTGGGTTCTACCTATCAGATACCTCCAGAGACAGTTGGGTTCT